>JAJOZX010001225.1:507500-923030 GCA_023014485.1 Bathynomus jamesi | reverse complement strand
TACAATACCCCTTGTAGCACGAAATCTCTAGGTGATAGAGTAAAACCTAATTAAAACAGAATTAAATAGCTCCTAGCTCTTGGACAAGCATATTGCTTGTTTATGAAAGAATAAAAAAATAACTGAAAGAAACAAAATATATTTACCTTCTTTACTTGCAAACATTTCAGGACTTATTCCAAAGACTTAAGACTACGAAGGTAGGTCTGACTAATGACGACTAAACCGGTGCTTCTTTGATGTTTTCTTATGCTGTGCGTTAGGCTGATCTCGTTGCAGACACCAGCAGTAATCCGCCATCATATTTGTATGCCATCTTCCTTGATATCTTCTTTCCATGGTTTTGATGTCCTGGTGAAATCGTTCCCCTTGCTCCTCACTGACATCTCCGAGATTTTCGGAAAAACGGTCAAGATGCGAAAATAAGAAGTGAACTTTCAGGCTCATGTTGCAGCTTAAGGCGCAAAACTTTTTAAGCATATTTTCCACCAGTCTTTCATAATTTTGGCTTTTGTAGTTTCCCAAGAGGTTTTCAACAACATCTTTGAAACTAAGCCATGCTTCTTTTTCCTTATTGGTCATTGTGTTCAGGAAATGATCGTCTGTCAATAACTTTCTAATCTGAGGACCTATAAAAACACCTTCCTTTATTTTCTCGTAGCTAATCTTTGGATATTTTGAACAAATGTACTTGAAACACTCACCTTCTCTATTCAATGCTTTGACATACTGCTTCATCAAGCTTAACTTAATGTGCAAGGGTGGTAGGAGGATTTTATTTGGTTCAACTAGATGTTCATGTAAAATGTTCTTTGATCCTGGGGTAAGATGCTCTCTAGGAGGCCAAGTTTTCCTCTTCCAGTGCTGGTCACGTGCTCGACTATCCCATTCGCAGATGAAACATGGCATCTTAGTGTATCCTGATTGCTGCCCAAGTAACATGCAAAGGACTTTGAGATCCCCACACAATATCCATCTGTGATTTTGATACTGAATTTTTTCCAGAAGCAGTTTCATGTTATCATAGGTCTCTCTTAAATGAGTAGAATGGGCCACTGGGATTGATGCATATTTGTTACCGTTGTGCAGTAACACTCCTTTTAGACTGGTTTTAGAGGAATCTATAAACAACCTCCAGTCACTGGTTTGGTATTCGATGCCTAGCTTGCACACTAATCCTGTGATGTCCTTGCAAAATACCAAGGGACCATCATCTTCGAAAAAAGGCACGAAGTCTTTCTCACGATTTCTGTACCAAGCGAAGTATGTGTCGGATGCCAATAAATTGTTCTCCTGCAATCTAGACCCCAAAAGTTCTGCAGAGTCCTTAGGCAGATTCAAATCCCTGACTAAGTCATTTAGTTCGGCTTCGGTTAATGGTTTAGGAGGATCTCGGTCAGCTGTTGGCTGTTCATAAACATCATTATTGTCTGGATTTGGAGCTGAATCAGAATCTGAATTGTATTGATCCAGACTCTCGGGTGGGCGGGGAATAGGAACTTCTGGACCATGGGGTACCGGCCTTATTGCAGATGGAAGACTTGGGTATTGAAGGCTCTCTCTATTCTTTGCATTATAACCTTTAACATTGCAAGAACAGAAGTAGCAGTCGTCGGTATGGTTTCTAGGCTCGCGCCATACCATAGGGATCCCAAATGGCAAACTTTTCTTTTTACCTTTGCTCCAATTCCTTAGTGCCGCAACACACGTAAGACAAACCGGTGCTCTTCCAATATGTGCTCTACCGTGAAACTGTGATCTACCATATTCCAACTAATATTCCATATTCCAGGCTAACTAACGAAAATATCACGACTTAACCTAACCAATCGTCAAGGGCGTATAGTTGACCTAACGATTGGTTAGGTTAAGTCATGATATTTTCGTTAGTTAGCCTTATAAGGCTAGTTTCACGGTAGAGCACGTATTGGAATATGGTAGATCACAGTTTCGCGGTAGAGCACATATTGGAAGAGCACCGACAAACCTTGTGTGGAGCCCAACTTTTGTCTTGATCTCCTAATTTAATTCCAAAATAAGCATGATAAGCTCCCTTAATGAAGGTCGTTACATTTGTCCTTTGTTTTACAACAACATACCGACCACAAATATAACAAAATATGTCTGGACTATGGGTACATCCTCTAGAAGCCATTATTAAAATTTTAAAGACGTAATGTTAGAATTATCTATCTGAAAAATATGAAAAAACGAAATTAATTAAAGATAAAAAAGGTAAAAAATTACAAAACGCCCCAAAATTGTTTTGCTAATAACTTTAAAACTGTGGGTGATAGAAAAAAACTGGTAGCATTTTTTAATTCAGCGCAGCGAACTGCTTCAGAATCATAACTCAAAATAAAGAAATCGATTTTCATGCAGACCGGTGTTATTAATGTAATTATAGATTGTACTGTATGTGAAAGATGTTTCCGATGTATGGTAGGCCTATAGGTACGAAGTTTATATCATGCCATTACTATATAATTATATATACGATAATAATATAATAACGATAATATTAAGAATATATTTGCACCTGATATTATCCATTATCAGACATTTTTAAAGTTATATGTATAATACTTTATATTATTAAAGTAAGTGAAAAAGACCGGAAATATTATTTGCAAACAATATAACAATTTACATCTCGGTTATCAGGTCATCCCTTAAGTAATGTCGTTTTTTAGATCGGAATTTGAAGGACAAAAAAAAAACAACTGAAACTTTTTAATCTAGTATATATTTTCCATCGGAATCAATGACACTGCCAAATTCCTACAAGCTTTTCAATGCCATTTTTATAAAATTCAGGCGGTTTTGAGGCAAAATACAAAGACTGGTGTGCAGGTCATCTAAAAAAGTATACTGTTTCTCGTCAAGATAGTTTTGCAGACTCCTGAAGAGATGATAATCTGAAGGCGCAAGGTTTGTAGAATATGGAGGATGTGGAAGTTTTTCCTACCCAAGCTCCTCAATTTTTGCAGAAGTAATCCGATCGGTATGAGGACGTGCGTTGTCGTGGTGGAACACGATTCCTTTCCGATTAACCAAAGAAGGTCTCTTCTTTTAGTGCAGTGTTCAATCGATCCAGTTGTTGACAGTAGACTTGAGCGGTGATTGTTTGGTTGTGTGGTAAGGTTTCAAAGTGTATTACACCACCTTTATCCCACCAAACACTAAGCAACGCCTTCCGAGGGTGAAGATTTGGTTTTGGCTGTGGTGTCGCTGGTTCTCCGGCACAAACCCACCGTCGACGGCGCTTAACATTCTGGTACAGTATCCACTTTTCATCACCAGTCACTAAACGGTGCAAAAACGGATCTTGGAGTTCACGGGAATGAAGAGCTGTGCTAATGTTTACCCGCACCCTCAGATTGTCGACCGACAATTCATGTGGCACCCATTTTCCTAACTTAGGCACTTTCCCGAGTTGTTGCAAATGTCGATGGATGGTGGACGGGGATGAATTGAGTTTCTGGGCCAATTCTTCGACAGTTGTTGAACAATCTTCTTCAAGTGCGGCTAACAGCAGGTCATCATCAAACTCAGCAGGGCGTCCAGAGCGTGCTGCATCTGTCAAACAGCAGTCACCATTCCTAAACTTTTGAAACCATCTTTAACATTTCCTCACATGCAGAATATCGTTGCCATAAACGTCCTGAATGTTTCGCGTTGCTTCAGTAGCACTATTCCCTTTTTTGAACTCGTAAAGCATTATATGCCTGATATGCTCTTCTGATACCGCCATGTTTATGAGGGGTTCACATAAAGCAAAACACGTCTTCACCGTCACTCTTCACTGGTCAAGGTCTGTAAAGTATGTAGCGAAACACGATAGATCTCCTCTTAGATATAACTTTCGGAAAATTTATGCTTAAACCGAGTAGGACTAGTTTAAATTTAATCTATCGTAAAAAACGACATTACTTATGGGATGACCTGATATAATGCCGATATTAGCAAAATTATTGTTTGCATCCGATATTATATATTCATTTCAAATCATATTATTTAGAAGTTTGTGTTGCAATTTATGACGGGTGAAAAACAAAATTATCGACGCTAGTAGCTAGTTATCAGTATACCACGTGGTATTCTTCTCTAGTTTGGCGTATTTTTTGTTATAGAAATAGATACAGTACAATAGTTTATACACATGAATAACAAACACATCATATGAGCTCAGTTCAACTGATAGATTGCTTTCCCACACTAGTTTTGCTACATTAAGTCAATTGGTCTACTGCTGACACTAAATAATATTTATATACCGCGACATATATATAATATAATATTTAGGTACCTAACGTCACAGTGACCTGTCACTAATCCGTTGGTCACCTAACTGAATAGTACAGGGTGTCCGAGAATTATCTGTACAATTTTTGGCTCTTATTAAAAGTCAACCATGAAGTGTAGAAATTCCAGTGTTGTCCCATTTTACAAGAGAATCTCATTAAGTTTTTCTGATACCACGTTTTGACAAGTTTTTTAGAAATGTACGCGGGTGACAGACATTGATGATTTAAAAGCAAGAATCACAGCTGCTATTGAGCGAATTGATGTGGATATGCTGCAGCCTACATGGCAACATTTGGAGTATCGATTGGATGTTTTGCGAATCACTAATGGTGCACATATCGAATGTTTGTAACAACGTTACTTTAATAAAAGAAACTTTTGAAAATACAGATTCTAAATAATCTTGTTTAAGAATTTTACGTGTGTTATCAAGAATTTTATTAAAAGATGAAATTGTACAAATAATTTTCGGACACACTGGAATTTCTAAAAAACTTGTCAAAACTTGGTATCAGAAAAAACTTAATGAGATTCTCTGTAAAATGGGACAACACTGGAATTTCTACACTTCATGGTTGACTTTTAATAACAGCCAAAAATTGTACAGATAATTCTCGGACACCCTGTATTTATCAGACTGCCGCCTGACTAGTCACCTGTCTGAATAATATTTATCAAAGTATGCCGCCACATACGATCACCTGTCAGGTAGTGGTGCACCGATTAATCGGTATCGGCACCTGGCATGCCGATATTAGGAAAATACCTTGCATTGCCGATTAATCGGCATGCAAGGTGCCGATACCGATTAATCGGTGCACCACTACTGTCAGGTCATAGTCCTTACCTGAAGACTCTCCACCCGAACGCTACCGGGGGTTGAAAATTAAAGAACAAAACAAATCAGGATTCCCTAAGGCCTCACGAAAGTCACGAGGCCTTTCCACTTTTCAGCTGGCCTCGAGGCCAAGTCCACTTTTGAGGTCCGAGGCCGAGACCTGCAAAATATGCCGAGGCCAGGCCTCAGCCCCCATCTAGCGCCATGCATATCAAATATGCAAGTTTCACTATTAATTATTAAATACGTAATTTTATTAAATAATTAGTAAGAAGAGTGAAGAGGAGAACTAAATTATTAAATGACAAGAACTGAACATAATATGTCTTTCAGATGAATAAACTACAGCGAGAGTTAGAAACAGAGTTATCGAAATTGAGAGACTCGAAAAGCGGCCTTGAGAGGAAGTTGGACGAAGCGGAAACAGAACACAAAAAACAAATCACTCATATGAAGGATGAGAAAGAAGAAATGATTGATAACATACGCAAAGAAAAGGTAAAAATAAAATATGGCTTCTCATTTTCATTGTTGGAAAGTTAAAATTATCTCATCATTTTCACTCGCATCATTTTACGTTACCAACGTCTAATGTTGTTTGGTCTTTTAAATGATATTGTTCAATAATTAATTATTCCTGTAGCGTGATTTTTTTTACTTGTTTATTTATGGATTAAAATGTATTTCTATTTTCTAACCATGTTTTAACATAACCGAGATATTACTTTTAGGTATTTCTTTACTAAATAACATTCGAGTTAATTTACCAAGAAATCAAATTCCCACTTTGGTAGTGGCTCTTAATATAAAGAAGGGATTATAAAGTATGGAAAAATAGTAATTTTGGGTCCACTATAATAATACAGCGTGTGCATAAAATTTATATTAAAATGCATTTTATAAGTTCGAGTCCCATAAGTTCTTAGTTTCCCACTTAATAATGCCTTTTCCGTTTCAAAATTTGCATTGGTCGTTAATTAACATGTGAAATTTTTTCTATTTTCCTATGGTGAGAACCATAGTGTTACGGTGTTTGCCTCATTTATTTCCAGAACGACCTCCAGTCCGACATGGAAGACAAGATCAACTTAACCATACACATGATGAAACAAGAAATGGACGACATTGAAATAAAAAAGACCAGGAATTATCGTCTGTGAAAAGATCTATCGAGAAGCTGCAGAGAGAGAGAGACGACTCGAGTTTACGATACGAAGAGGAGAAACACAAGTCTCTTATGATGGGTTCGTTGACTGTCAGAGTTCAATCGCATAAGTACGTCTCCTACTGGGTCGTCCTCAACTTTTCACATTACGCCGTAATGTTCTTGCCTGTATTTTCACATCCAGTAACTTCTTTACTACTCGGTTTTTCTGGGACTTCTTCATTTTTCATTTAATCATTTCAATTGTTCTGAATTTAAAAGATGACTAGAGGCAACTGCCTTACCGCCATACACAACATTACAGTTTCGTGAAACCTGATGTTACATCTTAACTCAGATACTGCATTTTCTACATTGCTTCCACCCTCTGATTTCGCCTATCCTTATCAGATATTTAACCTTTCACGTCATACAGTACTAATGCCGACTCTATCTTCCTACTTATTTGAATATTCATTCACTTTCTTAATACCTTTCGCTCATATCAACAACACCGGACCATCAGGACACGTCTCCAACGTCCATAGCTCACCGGTTTCCCTTTAAGCGAAGTGAAGACACTGAGGTCGGGGGTTTGAATTCCGATGATGCTCGAGTTAAATCAGTGGGCTGCATTAGTATGCCTGAAAGCTGTGCCAGTTTCTGGCCTTCCCCAATGATTATTATTAGGGCGATAAATGCTCCTCACTTTGTTTTAAAACCACATTTACGTGGAGGTTCCTTGAAATCTTATTGAAATAGATCATTATATCCACGTAATCACATAACAGTGTTTTATTTCATTTTTGATACTCGACCAGTATCGTCGACCACAAGCACTGTGAACATGAAACTTTTGTCGTATTAAATTCTTTAATTGTAGTACATTTATTACACGTAGGAATTTTCCGTACGACTCCAACCTATTTTATTTGCATGATCGACAGCTCAACAGGAGATCTCTAGTCTTGAGGAAAAGGTGTCCATTTTACAACGAGATCTTTCTCATTACGAGAATCAGTTGGAACAACTAAAGAGGGAAGGCAGCGCTAAGGTCGAAGTTGGAAGGGCCAATGAGAACGTCCTTCAAGGCAAGATAACGCAGCTCAAAGAGGAACTCCACAGCTCACAGTGAGATCCTTAACCTAAGAGATTTAGGATTTAATATTCTTTTCAGATTGCTACTTTATTAAAAACGAAATACAAGATTATTAAAATTGAGCCTATTTATTTCTTGTTATATAGAAAATAAATTTTTTTTCTCTACTGCATGTACATTACATTATGTAGTCTCAGCAAGTGTCAAGTATTTTGTCGTAACGTAATATCATCATATTTTTATAGGAAAGAATCTTTTAACAGAGGTTTTGCACTGCGTCGTGGCCACGTCGCAACACCACCACTTCCAATTAGATCAGCGAGGCTAAGCGACGTTACGTCTGATCAGTAGTTGGATGGGTAACCGTCTTCCGCATTTAGATGATGTAGTGACCCGTAGATGCTTTGAAGCTCGCGTAAAGTTGTAGGTCCTTTCCGTCGCATGTTTTGCCGTTACGAAATAAGTTAAACAGCCCTAAAAATTATTATTATTATTATTATTTAAACAAGTTGTATTTCATAGTTCATTCGTTTATTTGCGGTACAAGAATAGAATGACGGAGCTGTTAATTAGATGAAATGAAACGCATGACCTTTGCTGAGATTACTTTTACATTCTAAATCTTTTAAGTTGATGCGTATTTTGGGTCACATCTTGATACTGAAAGGACGAATAATGTCGACAGTTTTTATCAACTGTTAAATGAAATTGTATATAGATGCCCCAACAATTTATACACGCAAAGAAACATCATATTTATTTAAATCTCATCGCTACAAAATAATAATAGTAATAATAATAATAAATTTCAGTCAGACCTTCGATAAACAATCGAAGAATGAGAAAGAACATCACGAGAAGAAGATGCGTGACCTCCAAAGTCGTCTCGACGAAATGAGGAGACAACACGACATGGAAATGAATTCCTTGAAGACTGACCTCCGACTCTCCAAGGAAGACACAATGCGCTTCCAACAGGATTTGGAAGACGCGGAGGTCAAGCTCAAAGACGGTGAGAAAGTGCCCGAAAATTTTATAATAATGAGTGTCTTTGGTTATGATGTTATTTAATTATATTAATCATTTAAATAGTTGTTCCGTACCTGACATTTAAGTATTATTATGGCATTCTAAGTAGACACTTGCACTACCGTATCAATCACAATTATATCTGTTAATAGCATAGAATGTATTCTATGTATTTAATGGGGTATCATCCCACTCAATTATATTTCCATTTCATTCCGCGCCCAATAGCGGGAAAAAGCTGAAAGTGAGAATTTCAAAGGAGACTTTTTCAAATCGATCTATTCTCAATTTATGCTATTCCTATTCTCATCCACGGCTTTCCCACTTTGGTCCAGGTTAGGGTACGATAGGTTAGGTTAAATTAAGTTTGGTTAGGTTAGGAAATATTAGCCATTCCCATTTGACGCCTTTACCGCGATTGGGAATGGAGTGACATTGTTTCTCAAATCTGGATCTCTCACTTTGTGCATTTTCATTTGCCGACCGCGGATAGGAATGGGAATGATATTGAGTGGGATGATACCGCGAATGGAAATGACTGAGTGGGCAATAACCATTTAATGTCTATTTTTATTTTAGAGTGGTAATGGTGCGAGTGGATATTGGTTATTGATGTAAATTCACTTGCGTTAGATTTGAGAAGGGTACCGAACTGACGTGTGTAAACAAATTACACACACACACACACACACACACACAACATTTTAGAGAACTTAATCTTCATCTTCATTCGGCTGTTAAAGGACAAACCTTTACAAAGATTAAACTCTGTTTGCAGCTCAAGAGACTCGCCTTTGTCTGAAGAAGGAAATGGACCGCATGGCGGACGACATTCGTGTAGCCGAGGAACGAAGAGCCTTGGAGTGGCAGTCGACCATCAGAAGGATTGATAACGAAAAGAAGGATCTTCAAAAGAGATTGGACGAGCGAGAGAGCAAGATCGGAGGTAGGAAAACTTGCTGAGGCGCGCAACGATGTTTATGCTTAAAGGTGTTTAGTGTGTTTGTGAAGAGATGTTCATATACCATATTATGAACATTGTTTGCATATATTTATTTTGACTTATTGTGGAATTAATTCGTGCCAATTTTTTTTTATTAGCTTTGGAAGCTACGGAGGCAAAGCATGCTGACCTTATTTCAAGGATGACCTCTCAGCTCAGAGAGCTCAACACCTTGAAGCAGGATACGCAGAGAGAAATTTCCGACCTCAGGAGAAAGCTTCAGGTATGGCCCTCGTAGGACACTTTAAACCTGGTCTTCTAATAATAAGCAGGAGCTCCCCACAGTCACTAGGAATCTCATCTTGAATAAAAGATGGAAAAATGTTATACGAGCTTCGTTTTAATTTTTTTATGCATTTATTTAGAATATTTCGAAGCAGTATTTTAAATTTTATTTTACTTTTCTGCTTAACTTTTATAACCTTACAACTCTCCGCTGTTGATAAATCGTCCATAATGTTAATGCGTCTAAATAAGGTTTTTGTTTAGATCTATCATGGACTAAGTCACGTGCAATGGTTTCAAGAGAGAAAATTAAAGTGAAAATGGGTCTTGTAGGGGAAAAATAAACTTTGGCTTTTCAAACTTGGATCAGTGTAATTGTCGGAAGGAAAGTAAGTTTAGTTTCCTCATTATTACTGACAAGAGTGCCCTAGTAGTTGTTCGATGGTTATGGTGTTGAGCTCTGGACGATGAGGATGAGTTTGCTCCCCGACTCTGGCATTGTGTTGAGCCGGCACTCACCTTTTCTGCTCGGGCTCGGGTAACCCTTGGGGCACACTCAACTCCACGTAGTGGGGAAATGAGCTTCCTAGATGTTACCTTTACATTTATTACCGACAACATTGTCTGGTTCAATGTTCAACAGCCGAACTCCCAAACGGGGTTCGAACCTGCGGACACCTTAATATTTGGAAAAAGAAAATTCTCTTGTCGGAATGTTTTTGTCGACTGGTGGCGTAAGTGCAACAACAGCGTTTTAAAATCAAATTATAATTGTTGCCGAGAAATGGGCGATTAGCTGAAGTGACTTAGTTGTTAATACTGGTTCTTTTTTTATGGATTTTATTTAGGCAATGGAGACAGAAGGACTGAACAAAGGGCAAGAAATTGAAACTCTTCGACAACGATTGTGCGCTGAAGAGGACCGTCATAATGAGAGTAGAAAGGAGGCCAGTAAACTTAAGGCTAAGGTTAGATTTCCTCCTGACTCCCAACTGATACCATTCATTAAGCTGCGTTATACGCTCTTACTCGTAAAAGATCAGAAGAAGCCGATGTAATTTCTTGAACTTGTACTCGTGCCAAATTATTCTTTTGAGATGGAAGTCTTACAGGAAGGTTATCTTTCATTTAGTGATACCATCGTACAGTGGAGTCCCGTTAATCCGCGGTCCTTGGGGGTCCATAGTTCGTAGACCACTGATTAAAATGAAATCACTCGGCCTAGCTATCGTGTTAGGCAATTATATAAGTACCAGCATGGTCGGTGTATGATTTTTTTTTAATGAAATGAAATGAAAATGAAAAGGTTTATTGGCAGACTATAGTCCATATGACAAATATTATTAATACAATGACAGTTCATACACTAATGATAGAAAATATACAATTGATTAGAAATAATACTGCACTGTCGAAGTTAAGTGGAGCTACAGACAGACGTTTTCGTACCAAGAAGTCCATAGCTTAGAGGATAAATGGCAGGACTCATGGATAGCTTGGATGATCGGGTTGGTTGATTTTTTTAATTCTTTGCATTAGACTGTGTTGAGCACGTCTTGTTACCCCGGGAATCTCGGGACATTGCGGGTACCAAACATTTGCGAAGCTGAGCATCTCGGGGGTAATTTATGTAAGAGTCTAAAAGACCTGTTATACAGCAAGTTTAGGGTTCTGCCAGAACCTTTTTTATAATTCACCCAGAGTTGCTGACCGTATATATTACTGCAGAAAGTACGAAAGAGTGTCTCTTTAGCTTCACTTGTACAGAAACGAAAGTTCCTTATGGTCATATTCGCTTTAGCACACAGGCTTCGAGATTGTTTTCTTATATCCGAGTCATCACTCAAGGAGCTGGTAATAGTTTGACCCAAATACTTAAACTCTTGTACTTCCTCAATTACTTCACCATTCATTTTAAACCTTATATCAGCTGGCTGATTACAGCTTTTCGGATGAAATTGCATAACCTTAGTTTTTGTAACATTAAAAAGAATATCATGTTTCTGCGAATACACTTCGCAGACATTTAGTAGCCGATCCAGACCTTTAACAGGACGACTTATTAACACCATATCATCGGCATAAACTAAGTTATTTATCCTTTTTAAATAGCATTCAATCAAGTTAATGTTTTTATTTAAACAAAAATAGTCATGAATAAGTGGTAATTAATGGACTCGTACATTATAATAATAAATTTGATAATGGTAATAATATAATACCACTATAACATTTCATAATCACAGTTTATACAAAAAATGGATTTACGTGTTTGTATACGAAACGGTAAAAAGAGCTACACAGTTCTACATTTACTGTTACTTTTTTTTTTTTCAAAATGTATCGGTGATATCGATCTGTTTCTTGTTAGACTGTAACCGCAGATTTTTATCCAGCTTTTCTAATTTTTACCCCCTAGCTTTGTTTTTGAAAATGGGAGCCAACAAATGATCGCGGATTATCGGGACTCGACTGCAGTTTATTTCATAGAGCCAGTAATGATGTTCACATATCAATGATTGTTTGTAATCTTATATAATGGCATCATTTGAGAGCTGGGTTCAAGGCTTCTTTTGTAGAAATTTCATTATACTTAGGACTATAATGAACGTTTGTCATTGTTGTTGTGGTCCTCATCAGTGGTTGTGATTTCGTCTTATTAACCAATATTTAAAATCAGTTTAAAGAATAACCTTTAATGTTTGTTTGTTATATATTATTTGCTGTTAGATGTAGACATTAAGTAATGGTAAAACTTTAAAAACAATTAAATTTCTTAACTAAAATTGGTTTTTCAACACGAATCACTAAATATTTAAACCGATGATTTTTGTAATGAGAATCCTTTAAAATGTTGGACTCATTCTTTGTAACACGTTTGATTCGTTGCTCAAATTGGCTTATTCATTATCTTAGCTAAGGGATTGGTTTGGAATTAGTAATTTGTATGAATATTTTATCTACAAATCAGTTAAATTTTATTGTACTTTTTCCTCCTTTGACTTGACAGTTTTCATTAGAAATGAAAAAGAAATTGAACTTTAAAAAAAGCTTTATATATAACGAGAGAGAAGTCATTGTACGGGGCTCCAATAAACCTTAGCCCCCCGGCCCATGGCCTAAACCATTAGAGGTACAGTAAAACTAAGCATACCTTACAAAAGAGAATTTAATTCTGCATTTAATGAGAAACAATTAAAACTTGGTGTTCCAGCCATTAGCTTCCAAGACAGCCTGAATTCGCTTTGGGTAGCTTGCCAAAAGTGACGTGAATAGATCTTGATCGTTACGCAAATTTGCTAAAACAGTTTCAGTGTGTTGCGTCATTGTATCCTTCGAAAATCGATTTGCTGCAGGTTCTTGAAACAAGAGACATTCAACCTTGTCCTTTATAACTGATCCAATGTGTTGACAGACGTTCAGGTCAGGAGAATTTCCTGGCCATTCTTCATTTCCAAAGAAATCGCTCTCATGGTTCCGCAACAACTGTTGAGTGGCTAATGCCTTAAAGCAGGGGGCCTTATCGTGCAGAAGTGTGACCTGATCGACATCCATAACATTGTTTGGGTTTCTTAGAAAAGGAATGACTTGCTGGTATAGAATAATATCACGAAAATACTGTCCATCCCAACTCTGACCATTTGGCTTCAGCACCCACATGAGCTTTGCAGTGAACAAAACAAACACACCAACACAATCTGGACTTTTTAATAATTCGCGATAATGTTCATTGTCATCGGTTTCATCTGGTGTTATGGCCCACACTCGATCATTTTGGTAGTTAGGCCGACGTGTTACGTAAACAAAAAATTCATCGGAGACAGCTAAATGCATGAAATCATCCACATCCCAATCTTCAAGATAATGGGCAAACCACATTCTGTCATCGATGTTAAGTTGAGTTTTTCTTGGCTTTGGAAGTTCATGCCAAGGCTTTAAACCTTGCCTATGACGGTACAGTCGAATGATCTCACCACTAACGATCTTTCCTCTCAACACTTCGATCTCTCTAGAAAGTTTAGCACAGCTGTTTTTCCGCTTACGCGTACCGCTTTCAATGATGTCCTTTGTTTCCTGAGAGAGTGGCAAATTTGGGCGCCCAGATTTGGTTGTATCCATTTCACATTCATCCAAAGTTTTATTCCAATTTCTTTTGACGAAGTCCTCACTTCTTCGCAACTTTTTGGCAACCCATGAACGTGTTATAAAAGTGGCTCCAGCATCACGAGCTTCCCGAAATGTTATTGCTCGTATGCGATCTATCACACGTTGCCTCTCCGAATCACCAATTAATTGAGAAGCCATTATATTATCACTTTATCAGCTAGAGTAATTTTAATACCTGCAATAAATAAAGAATTTTATATATTTTTATAATCACTAAAAACTATTTCGATATAAGTAAACACTAAACATGTAAGCTGCAAATGGGGAGGCTAAGGTTTTTTGGCACTTCTTATGTATCTCTCATACTGAAGTTTATGAATACCTTTTAAAAAATTAGTTTCTTGCATGAATGGCGTAGTTATTTTGGGGTTTGTCGTTATAAAGTTCATAATTTAAACTGAGCATTTCTCTCTCTGTACATGTTAAATACACGAAAGCGGTTCGTATACGCGCTTCAACTTCACTAGCGACACCTTTCCTTGTTATGTCTAAGTTTGATTAAGGGTTAAAAGGAAGGTTTCTTGTGTACCCTATAACAGCACGCGGAATATGAACGAGAACGGGAAAACCTTCAGACTGAATTGGCCCTGCTGGAACGAAGACTCTCGGAAATGGAAGATCACCATGCTGCCAAAGAACACGAGTTAACGTCCAGGTAAGTTCGTCCGTGGTTGCTACACGTTCCGTTTTCTGGGGCATACGCAATCTGAAAGTGGTTTTAAAAGACTAGCATCATCCATTTTAGTATCGTAGCTAGTATATGTTCCAAAGACTCGTTGGTTTTACCATTGACGGAGTACTAACGAATAAAAATTCTAAAGCAATGAATGGTTTGGTCGAAAAGTTTGATTTGGCATGTGCTCTTTTTTTGTCAGGAAATGTTTAAATTACATTTCTGAAAAGTTTAAGTGCTGAATATATGTATTCGCATTCTTAAATTACACTTTCAAAAAAATTTATTTGGCAGTCTTCAAGAAACCTTATAATAATTAGCAGTGCAACGATGGTAATTTTTCTCGTAACTTAACACTGTTGTACTTTACCATATTTAGTTTAATAACTGCTTCATTATTGAATAATCTTTCGTTTACTTCATTAAACAAATTATTTATCATCATCGACTTATTTTAGTCTCCAAGAGGCGAAAGCGAATGAAAGAAAATTGGCCGATGAAAAGAAGAATTTGGAGAATTATTGGAGCAATGCAAATCAGCAAATAAGTGAACTGAAGGTAATCTCAGACGTTAAACCAACTTGTTGTTTTTGAAGAGGCTTCAACTATACTTTTGATATAAAAAATCTTTTGGTTTGGTTGATTTCATGTAACTTTTGATATCAAATCGTGAGTACAGCAGTTTTAAATCTGATTTTAACGGGAATTATTCTGTATTGTGTATTGACATGCTGTAAGTATTCTAAAAATTAATGATGATAATGTCTGAGGTTGTTTAACCTTCTCTTTAACGGCAAAGGTCATGTCACGGACGGAACCTACAACTTTACGTGGTATCCAAATTATCTAAGAGTCACTACATCGTCTGAACGCGGAGGACGGTCACCCATCCGACTACTGAACAAACTCAATGTCACTTAATCTCGATGATCCAACGGGATGTGATATTGCGAAATGGCCATGACATAGCCTCTGTAAATATTCAATATTCTACTGCATGCAAAACATGAAGTGCATAAATTACATTTCAGGTAAAGTTGTCTCGAGAAGAAGGGCACGTAGAAGCTTTGGAACAGCAACTTGCCACTCTGGAGGCAAACAAAGAACAACTAGAAAGGAAATTGCATACCGTTTACGCCTCTCTGCGCACTGTGACGCGCATGTACCAAGATCAGACTCCAGGATCACCTTCGTTCAGAGGAAGAAAGAGTAAATTAGGTTAGATTCATTAAATACTTAAAAATCGTTATCTGCAGGAAAAGGTTATAATTTTGACATAGTTTTATAATATGCTTCCATGATTTATGTTCTCCTGATGTAATTTAGACGCCTAAAATACAAGAAAAAACGCCTCAATAGTTCCTGTAGTCGTGCGTCTTGAATACATGTTGGGAATAGTTAGGTAATCATATTTTGAGTTGTTTCACCTCCGTAACACCTATTGTCGTAGAACGGAGGGAACCTACGGCTTCACGTGGGAACCGAACCACTATTCCACCAGGAAAGACCCAGACACTGAAGTGAGAATCCGAGCGAGACTCGAACCTGGAACCTTCAGATTAATAGCCTGGATTACTAGGCTATGTTGGCGTGTGTTTTAGACCTGTGTTACAAAGGAGAGGAAAAGTTGAACTAGATATAATTATGTGAAAAGTTGTTCACATACCATATTATGAACGTTGTTTACATACATTTATTTTTTACTTTTCATAAAATGTGTGGAATGACGTGTGATAATGATAAAATGTGATGTGATGTGATGCGATAAAATACTTTCGTCACATTTTTATTGTTTTTATTTTGCGAAGATCTTGAGAAACCCACGAGCCAGGCCGATTTGGATATGTTTCCCTTTGAGAAAATCAGCATCAGTGACATTGACCCTGAAAGCATTAGACACGAACTACGTTCTCTCATGACACAGATGAACCAAGTGGAACTAGAAAGGGTGTGTAACAATATCATTAAATTTACCCATTTTTATTCCCGAAGAATACTTTGTGATACGCCTCTCTTCCTCGTTAAATTCTATCATATAATCTGTATTGATCCCATTTTTGTCACTTCTTGTACAGTATTACAAGATTATATTTTGTTTTGATCTACAACTATTAATTTAGTCTTTTTAAGTACGTTTAGTTCATGTTCTTGCTCCATTCGCAGGACGACGCAGTTGCTAAAGTTGCTAATTTGGAGCGGCAGTTGACCGAATTGCAAGAATCGCAGCAGAAATCGGAAGCAAGACTGAGAGACGTCACTCGAGCGCTCTCTGAACTCGAAGAGAAGAAACGGTACACGGACGATAAACTTAACAAGTCTTCGTCACAAATCACGCAACACGTAAGTCAAGTTAGAGTAGGTTAAGAAAGGGTAAGATAGGGGTGGAGGTTTGAATTTTAAAATACTGATTAATAATTTTTATTGGTGTTCATTTCGTGTTAGTCAGTTTTGTATTTGAGCTCAATCTGAATTTGTTTCAGGAAGATGCATTGCGTCGTAAAGAAAGCGAGATACGAGCACTGACCGAGGATTTCAGTAACGTGAGGCGAAAGGCGGCTGATCTTGAACTAGAGAGAAACTCACTCCATGTAAGAAGAGTCTTGCATTTCTTTGCTTGCTTATAAACGACGTGTAATAATAATAATAAAAATCTCTTAATAGGAGTTTTACTGTAAACGGAGAGAGACGTTGAAATCGAAATATTGAAAGTTCTTTCAAGTAAATTGAACCAGTTACAAATTAGTAATACATTTTCTCCATTTTTCAACCAATATATAAGACTTATGCTAACCGCTGTAATTGTTAAGTGAATTATTAAGCGGGCGGTTGAATAAATGTGTTCGACCCCTTTACAGCATTCCGTCTCATTTGGGAAATTTTCTGGTACCTATTCTTCCAATCAAAGGAAAGATGAAATATATATATATATATATATATATATATATATATATATATATATAACACTGAGCGGCATAAAAATCGGCCCACTTGGAATATCGCGTAAAGCAAAAAAGTTGGCAACCTTCTGTTTAAAATTTTTAAAATTCGAAAATTTAGTTTACGAGGACATTAAAAAATCTTCAAACACCTGCTTAATACAATTTATTACCAAAAAATACTGTACAAAAAATTGTAACTAAAAAAAACAATTTCGACAAAAACGAAAAATTGGGAAAAAAAAGCAATAAAACAAAAAACATGTGATCCAGGGTTAATAAGAGGTGCTGCCTCCCTTAGCTTGAATGACTGCAGCCATTCGTCGATTCATCCCATGAATGAGATCGGCGATCACATCTTGTGGGATTCCCTCCCACTCTTCCGTTAAAGCTTGTTGTAGCTTTTGTAGAGTGTTATGGGCTACTAGACGAGCCCTAAGACGCCGTCCCATCGTGTCCCAAATATGTTCTATGGGGTTCAGGTCCGGAAGGCCATTCGATTCGACGAATTCCAGCTTCGTCAAGAAAATCGCTAACTACTCTTGCCGCATGGGGTCTAGCGTTATCGTGCTGTAGAAGAGTTCGCCAACGAAAGGAGCAAAAGGGACCACATGCTCCAGCAAGATCTCTTCCACGTATCTTGCGAACGTCAATGACCCACCAACAACGACGAGATCTGTGCGCGAGTTTGAAGTGATACCACCCAGACCATGACTGAGCCTCCTCCAAAAGCAACCCTCCGTAAAAGTGCACGGGGAGATCTTTCTCCTCTTCTCCACACGCTTTCCCGCCCATCGGATGTTCGAAGATTAAATCTTGATTCGTCGTGAACAATACTCGTCCCATTGAACCATAGTTCAATTGACATGCCCACGAGCGAAAGCAAGACGAGCATTGCGGTGGTGTGGAAGCAATTCCGGGCCCATTGCTGGATGTCTAGCATGTAAGCCACTTTCCATAAGTCTCCTAACGGTTCGCTCCGATACACTGACGTCTCGAGACCTTTTCAGCTCATTGCGGACGTTTGTGGCAGTCAAGCGACGATCTCGCAAAAGACTCAAGACGATGAAACGATCGTCACGGGCAGATGTGCAGCGCGATCTTCCAAATCCTGGTCTTCGGGTGTACTCTCCTGTCTCCACATAACGTTGGTAGACACGTCGAACCGTTGTTCTTGGAATTCCTAGCCCATTGGCGACGTAACGCTGGCTATGACCATCTTCAATTAGGGCGACGACTCTTGCGACATTCACGGCACTCAAATCCATTGTAAATGTCCAATTCTGAAACCCAGAAGAATTAGAAGTCTATCTGTTACTAAACGCAAATGCCTACTCCCACTAGTGGAAGAAAAAAGTGGCATTAGCAGTCTAAGAGCAACTGAATGTCAGACTGTCGAATTCTTAAAAGTCGAAAATTCGTTACAGCTAGTGTGTTCGCAGCTGACGTTGTTTTGTCTCGTTATTTGGTTGCCTCAGACTATATTTTCGAATTTTAAAACTTTTATAAACAGAAGCTTGCCCACTTTTTTGCTTTTCGCGATATTTCAAGTGGGCCGATTTTTCTGCCTCTCAGTGGCGCAAAAGTCGCGCATCATAGGAATTTTCAGTGTTGATTATATATATTTTTTTAGGTAGGGGATGGCTGCGAAATTAACAATAGACGAGAGGTGAGCTTGGTTTTAATGCATGGAATACCAGGTACTACAAATCTATACCGATTCATCGATTTGTAGTAGCTGGTATTCCATGCATTAAAACCAAGCTCACCCTCTCGTCTATTGTTAATTTCGTAGTCATCCCCAACCTAAAAGAAAAAAATAATATATTATAATCAACACTGAAAATTCCTATGATGCGCGACTTTTGTGCCACTATATATATATACAGGGTGGGCCGTAAGTTTCCATACATAGGAAAAATTAAACGTTTGTTTTTATGTTTCAGATACCCTAAGAATATGCGTGTAAGATCTTGTTTACTGATGAAGCAAATGTTTACGTCAATGGAGAGGTTAATCGGCAAACATACGTTATTGGAGTAATGCTAACCCTAACTGGCTGAGTCCGACGAAGATGCAAGGTGCCGGTAAAGTGATGGTGTGGGCCGGGATATGGGGTGACAGAATTATTGGACCAATTTTTGTCAGTGGAAATCTTAATGCCGAAAGGTATCTTAACATGTTGCAAGAAGATATTTTCCCATCCCTGCTAAACGAGGAAGGTAACTTCCCAGTTTACTTCCAGCAAGATGGAGCTCCACCTCATTATGGTCTTCACGTGCGTCGGTATTTAGATCAGCAGTTTCCGGATGCTTGGATTGGTCGGCGTGGTCCTGTGGAGTGGCCTCCCAGATCCCCAGATCTCACCCCCCTTGATTTCTATCTTTGGGGGCACTTGAAAGCCATGGTGTATCAGGAAAAGATACGAGACATAAATCATCTAAAGGAACGTATCACCAACGCCATTACAAGCATAACGTCAACTGTGCTAATGCGTGTTCATCAACAGTGGGGAACACGTATTGAAATGTGTTTTCAAAACAATGGCAACCATGTAGAGCATATTATATAAATAAAAATGGTTGTCCATAAAAAAATGTTTATTTTTCCTATGTATGGAAACTTACGGCGGCCCACCCTGTATATATATATATATATATATATATATATATATATATATAATATTTAGGAGAAATCCAATGACAAGGAGAAATGTAAATGCCATGAAAAGTCTTCTTTATTGCGCAACGTTTCGAGCAATACGCTCATCTTCAGGCTGTTTAATAACAATGTGAAATTAAAATCAATATTGAATGAAAAACAACAGAAAATTTCTATAACCTATTCGTAAAGACAAATTTTAAAAGACTGAGAAAAGAGGTTAAATTCTAAGTTATACAGATTTACATATAAAATTAAGAAGTTATTTTTAAATACATGTAGTAAATGTGAAATTAATACACTGGAAAAATTACCAATAGTACACTGGAACAATGGAGCTATCTACCTTACACTGCAGTATCCGAGGCTGACTAATTTGAGCAGAGGCAAAGAACGGGAAACACGATGGATGGCGAGGGCGATTGGGGAAGGAGGATTATAAGGAATTGGGGAAGGAGGAGGGATCATAGCAAATTGAGAGGGACGGCCGATGAGTCAAACATTCAGACTAGGGGACAATGCTTTAATGAAAAGGGATTCTAAAATTCTTAGTGAGTTGGGACAAGTATTACAACCAAGAATTTTAAAATTGTCTAAAGTGACATCAATTTTGCATTTAATGCTGTGTTCACAAATACTCGAGGCTTCCTTAGTTTTTAAAATTTTACCTGTTCGGCCACTTATTCCCATATGCGAATAAAATCTAGCCCTGAGAGAGCGAACAGGGAATTACATCGGCAGCACTGTTCGCTCTCTCAGGGCTAGATTTTATTCGCATATGGGAATAAGTGGCCGAACAGGTAAAATTTTAAAAACTAAGGAAGCCTCGAGTATTCGTGAACACAGCATTAAATGCAAAATTGATGTCACTTTAGACAATTTTAAAATTCTTGGTTGTAATACTTGTCCCAACTCACTAAGAATTTAGAATCCCTTTCATTAAAGCATTGTCCCCTAGTCTGAATGTTGACTCATCGGCCGTCCCTCTCAATTTGCTATGATCCCTCCTCCTTCCCCAATTCCTTATAATCCCTCCTTCCCCAATCGCCCTCGCCATCCATCGTGTTTCCCGTTCTTTGCCTCTGCTCAAATTAGTCAGCCTCGGATACTGCAGTGTAAGGTAGATAGCTCCATTGTTCCAGTGTACTATTGGTAATTTTTCCAGTGTATTAATTTCACATTTACTACATGTATTTAAAAATAACTTCTTAATTTTTATATGTAAATCTGTATAACTTAGAATTTAACCCTCTTTTCTCAGTCTTTTAAAATTTGTCTTTACGAATAGGTTATAGAAATTTTCTGTTTTGTTTTTCATTCAATATTGATTTTAATTTCACATTGTTATTAAACAGCCTGAAGATGAGCGTATTGCTCGAAACGTTGCGCAATAAAGAAGACTTTCATGGCATTTACATTTCTCCTTGTCATTGGATTTCTCCTAAATATTAAATTGAAGCTCTGTAGAAGCAACCCGCATGATTATATATATATATATATATATATATATATATATATAAACCTTACCTTACAAAGGTTTCGCGCGATGATTTCTCATTTCACGAAGGTCAAGCTTGTCGCCCCTCCTCTCGAGTTGACCTGGTGAAGTCGTGAGTTGGATCCTTGCGCTCTCCACCTCACATAGCCATGTACGCCCGGCTCATCGGGGATTGTTGTGAGCCAGGCGTCTAGTCTTCTTTTGAAGATTTCCACTGCAACTCCCTTCGTGTTTCTTAGGTCTTTGGGCAACTGATTAAACAGTTTTGGTCCTCTCACTACAAAACTATTTTCTTTCAGGGTTAAGGATGTTCCCTGTCTCGTCTTCAATTTGGGAATACGACACAGTCTACCGTTTCTACTTTCCACCGTTGTTTGGGGAGTTATAGGGTTCATAGTAAGATTAGGGACTAGTTTCTCCATTATTTTCCAAGTGTAAATAATGGTGTATTTCTCTCTCCTCCTTTCCAGTGAATATAGGTCTAGTTCTCGTAACCTTTCCCAGTAATTTAGTTCTTTGCACCCATTGATCTTGGCTGTGAAGCTTCTCTGGATCCCTTCCAGCTGTCTAATGTCTTATTTTTTATATGGGGATGTTAGGACCGAGCAGTATTCCAATTTGGGTATTATCAGGGTTTTCAGTAGAGGAATCATTACATTCCTATCCCTTCGTTTAAAGGTTCTCAATATCTGACCCGTTATTCTCTTTGCTCTGTTTACTGCTATCTTATTTTGTGTTTCAAATTTCGCATCATCTGTCATTACAACCCCTAAATCTTTTGCTCTGGAATTTCTCTGAATTTCCTGTCCATTTTAGGTATAATATTCCATGGATTTTAGATCCTCTCTTTTTCCGTACCGTAATAGCTGAAATTTCTCGATGTTAAACTTCATATTGTTGTCTTCCGTCCACTTGTAGATTCTGTTTATGTCGGTTTGTAGAGATCTTATGTCTTCTTGGTTTCTTATTTTTCTGTTGATCTTTGTGTCATCCGCAAAGGATGTTATTGTGCTGTCTCTAGTAACGTCCTCATCTATGTCAGTTAGCATGATTATGAAGAGTAGTGGAGCTAATACTGTTCCTTGTGGTACTGAGCTGAGGACCTCTGATTCTGATGAAGATACTCCTTGTACTGTAATGACTTGCCGCCGCTCACTGAGGAAATTATATATCCATTTCCCTACTTTTACTGTTATTCCCATATATTTCAGTTTATGTATTATGATTCCGTGGTCACACTTGTCGAACGCTTTAGCAAAGTCTGTGTATAGTACATCATAGTTTTCATTACTTTCAAGTGAATCAATAATGTTGTTGTAGTGTTCCATTACTTTCAAGTGAATCAATAATGTTGTAGTGTTCCATTAGCTGTGATAGGCATGACCTGCCTGACCCGTGTTGGTTATCATTGAATTTTTTCCGAGTTTCCAAAAGTCCATATATATATATATATATATATATATATATATATATATATTATATATATATATTATATATATATATATATATATATATATATATATGCGCGCCTCGGTGGTGCAGTGGTTAGCGTCGCTGACTACGAATCCATTGGCCCCGGGTTCGAGACCCGGTGACTGCAGCCGGCGCGCAGCAAAACCCAGCTGTTCATCCTTCCACACAATAAAGAAAGTGGTTGGTAGATAAATGGGTGGCCTAGACGCTGGCTGCTGGTTGGGCGTGGTTCGGATTGCACGTTAAACTGTAGGTCTAAGGTGGGGTGAAAAGCTTGACCTTCGTCAGAATGAACAATTCGGGCGGAATCAAACCAAAGGTTATATATATATATGTATGTGTGTGTGTGTGTGTGTATATTGCTCTTTAAAAGTTTTCATAGAGCTAGGAAAAGAAGTTTGTTTGTTGTTTAAAGAAAAATAAGTGGGTTGATAACTCGCATGTTTGGTAGAATAAAGTTATTGATCCCCGAAATCCTTTGCGCCTTAATTTATTAAAAAATTGCTTAATTTTATATTTCTAAAATGTTTTATTTACAAAATAGGCTGAGCAAAAGTATTCATACAGATATAACATTTTTGCAAATTCACTAAAAAAACATTTTGATCGACTTTATCTGTTTAAAATTTGTACCTTACTCTGCAAGAGAAGAAAAACGAAAGAAAGAAGAGCCAAGGTGTGAATGTAAACGGATGTTTAGGCCAGTACGTGAGGTGATAATTGATTGACAATAGCACGAAGTAGTTATCTTGAGACCTTAAAAAGCGTATTTTTGCTGCTCACAAGGAAGGAAAAAGCTAGGGGAAAATTAGTGAAAGGTATAGTGCTCCGTATACTAACATCGTACTGAAATGGAAATGCTTTCATCCGACCAAAACTCCAACTCGAAGTAGAAGATTACAAATAAAACATTATCCAATCCAAAGTTAAGCTCTAAGAAGACCTAAAAGATTGGAGTACGTGTTCCGTCGTACGTTGAACGAAAATAACATTTATGGAAGAGTTCCAAGAAAAAGGCCTCTATTGAAGAAACATCATCTTGAAGTCATGAAAATTACTCGTTTGTTTATTTTGTTTCCAGACGAAACAAAAATCGAGCTATATGGTAGAAACGAGCGGAGGTACGTTTGGATAAGACCAAACGCAGAACTGAAAGATCAGAACATATTACCCACTATGAAGCATGGTGGTGGGCGTGCTCTCTTGTCAGGGTGTTTCAGTGCTGCTGGACCTGGTAATTTAGTTGAGGTAGTTGGTACTATGAATTCTACCGAATATCAAGAAATATTGGAGGAAAATGTACTTCAATCTGTACGTAAGCTGTCAATGGAGCGTAACTTTATTCTACAGCAGGACAATGATCCTGAACACGCCAGTAAATCAACTTTGGAATATATAAATAGGAAGAAATTTAAGCTATTTGAATAGCTAAGTCAGTCTCCAGACTTGAATTTGATTGGACACGATTTGTAGAAAGCAGTTCATAATAGAAAGCCAATATCCATCAGTCAATTACGAGAATTTTGTAAGGAATAATGGGCTAAAATTGATCCAGATGAATGCAAGCAGCGTGTAGTGTGTTATTCCAAACGTCAACAAGAGGTTATCAAGGCTAAGGGTAGATACAAGAAATATTAACATTTTCTAAGAAAATTTTCATCTATTACTTTAGTTTTATGTTTATGATCTGTGCATTTTTGTTTTGATTTGCTCTAAAAATTACTATGTCCATTAATTAAACTAATATTAATGTATTTCTCAATATGATTTTTATTACTGAATACTTTTATAACATTTATCATGAAAATGTAACTAGAGTGTATGAAAACTTTTAAGCACCATTGTATATACCGAGTGTCCCAAAAGTCAGTTTACCGAAGAAAATGTTCTAAGGTGAGTTTACTACAAAGAAAAAAACTTGTTTCATAAATATATTTACAAAACATAAGAATAGTTTTGGTTACAATAACTGTTTAAAATATCGTCCATGTTGTTCGATGCACATCTTGTATCTGTCAACGGTTGACCGGCAAATTGCTTTACATAGTTCATTATCATTGCTTAAGAGCTGGAATTCTTCACAAATGTAGTCTTTAAGGTCCTGAAGACATGCTGGCTTTTTGCTGTAAAAAAAATTCTCTCATAATGTTTAGAATAATCATCAGGAGAAAACATTTTCCTCGGTAAACTGACTTTTGGGACACCTTGTATATTCCAACCATTACATGATAATGAAGTGGTCTAAAATCAGTGTTATAGAGATCCTACGACATCTTAAGTTTTCCTAGAAACTTCTCATTCATTTCAGGATCGTCTGACGAAGCTGAAAAGCTCAGGAGGTCGTCTTGAAATTGAGAATGCAGACATGAAGGAGAGGCTGAGGGCTGCTGAGCAGCGAATGTCTCTCGTGGATGAGTCGAAAGGAAGACTTGAGACTGATTTTAATTCCTTGAAAAAAGCACTCAGTGAAAAACAGCTCGAAATTGAAGTAAATTTTGGGTCCTTGTTAATTTTTCTTAACTTTGTTATATCATATAAAAATAGTCAGGTCATCGTTGGCAGGTATTGTAACTATTAGTTACTACATTACGTCCTTGTTTTATATAATTTAGATGATATTAAATTTGAAGTAACCCTCATTAATCAGCACCAATAATCTTTGAATTGAGCTTTTTAATTGTAGAGTTTGAAAGGCGATAAAGATTCTATGATTCGTAATCTACGAATTATTGAGGACCAAAACGCTTCTCTTAAAAACAAAGTGGATGAGTTGAAGGCCAGACTCGCAGTCCTTATAACTTCCGAGGCTGAACTCAAAGACAAACTGTCCTCCAGCAACCGCTCTCTAAAAGAGCACGTGTCCTCCTCTTCAAGTTTGCAAGATGAACTGAGCAGAGTAAGAAACTTTACATGTTAATTATGTTTCAAAGTTATATCGTGATATTTTATATAATCAATTTTGTTATAAGCATGAACAAAAAATAAAATATCACTTCATTTAATAACTAATTTAAACGTTTGTCATTGTACCTATATAAATCTTAAATGTTTTATCATTCTTTTAAATAAAGCTAAAGGTTTTTAAGCTCCTTTATGAATCCACTTTCGTTGCCATAAATTTGGTAATTCCTCAACTTAAGTTTTACTATTGATAAGCTGTCAAATTTTTCCAGAACTTTTATATATAATTCATGATGTATCTCGCAAACAAAAATAAAACTTGTATGGTGAGTTACTCGCTTCTCTTCTACTTCAAGCTACAAAATCAGCTGTCTCGTAATGACAACGAAAGGCGACAGTTGGAAGAGCGTTTAGCAGAGGCACAAACAACTGCTGCGGAATTACGCAGACAGAAAGAACAACTAAGTGATTCCAAATCAAAATTGCAGCAAGATCTTTCCAACGTGGAAATAAAGAACGCCGAATTGGATATGAATCTGAAGTCCTTGAAAGGGGTGAGATTATTTCATATCATTCATCCATTATATTTTGAGAGGTCACGGAAGACATACAGGTAACCATGTCCGATAGAATCAGTACAGTACCTTCAATTTTTGTCGCCTCACTCTGTAAATCTAAGATTGTAAATAAAATCTGAAGTCTTGAAGGCATCGTAATGATAAGACGACATCCATCCACTGTTGATCTTAATCATTATTAGACACTGTAGTATTATCTGTTTTGAAGCATTGTATCTGAGGCAAACGTTGATATTTTTTTTTTCTGTTTGTATGTGTATTAACCCTTTAACGCCGCAATTGTTTGTAGGGTTAAGTTATGAATGCGTGTATTTGAAACATTATCAATATGTAGCGGTCGTCTTTTAGGGTTAAGTAGGGTGGTATGCATCGTGCCAACTTCATTTCAGTTAGAAAATGATAATATCTTTTCAAATAGTTTTACTTACAATAATTACAATAAAATATGAGTAAATTTCCAGACTTTAGAGTTTAGTTTTTACTTTCTGAGAATCGAGAATTATACTGGGTATTATACTGCGTCGCGTAAGGGAGAGATCGCATACCTTGTGTTTGATGCTGGGGCTGCAACTTCATATCATGTTAATATTTCTATATTCAGAGTTTTAATCACAAAATACAAGAACACAAACTATTTTGATCAAATATTCCTTTATTCTTGAGTTAAAATCTTCCTTGAAATAACTACTACTTTTCCAATCGATTTGTTTAAGAAACTGAAGAGAAAAATTTCCCCTAAATTCTTTTTTAACTTTTTTAGAGACTTACACTTTAAACTACACAACAAAACCTTGAATTGTTCTCTAAATGGTGTTGAGAAATACTGGTGTTCGAGTTTCACTGTGTAGCAAATATATAAATTTAGGTTCAGTATAGTTAGGTTAGGCTAGTAAGGTAAATTTAAGCTAAATTAGATTTGCCAACATTTCGAGAACTTGTCTCGTCAGTCAAAAGCTTTGTATTTGAAAAGGCCAAAGTTCCTCATTTTGAGTCCGTAGTTTGAATTTAAGCAAAAGAACGTTTGGTGGTGTTTCCCTTTATGAACGATGTATTAACTTCATCAGATCGTGGAGAAGACTTTCTCCTTCGCAAGGACTACAGTTGCCATTACGAGTTAGTTATTTGTTAACTGTTTCAGAACCTTGGTGAACGTTCAACTGCGACCGATGATCTCATATCAAAAATAACACGCCTCGAGCAAGAGAAATTAGATCTGAAAAATAGACTAAGCGATTTGGAGGTAATATAATGATTACTTTTACAAAAATTTAGTTGCTTGATTTTCTGAGTAAATTTAAAGGAGGAAATTTGTACCGTGAAGCTATTCCAAAGTCTTTCTTGTATTTAACAATACACCTCATCAGGAAATGATTCCATAATGATTTCATAATGAAATTTAATTCAAATTGTTAACTTTATTTAAAATAAGTTGAGAGTAGTGAGGTAATGATGTACCATACGCAAATGAATACGTTTAGCTCGTATTCTTTTAAAATGACAGCCAACAGTAAAATTTTTAAAAACGGTGTTGGAATGTTTTTTTTGTAGAATTATGGTTTTATTGGCACCCCCGCTCGCGAATGATCTTATTTATTTTGCGTTCTTTTCCTTTCTGTTAGAGAAAACTCGCTTTAACTGCGGCTGAAAAGAGAGACTTCGACAAATCCGAAAGAATATACGATAAAGACAGACTAGATCTGCGGAAATACTTGGACAAGGTAATAATTTTACTATTTGTTATATAAAATTAAGACTTATTCGGGTATAGGTACGAATTAAAGTGAAGTTTACTATTAATATTAAATAGACTTAACCCTTTCAGTAGCAGTGGACTGTAATGTCCCACGAAAAATAATATATATCGTACTAAACTGCAACTTTTCTACAAATGCTTCTACATGTTTATACGAGTTTAGTTTAGTTGTCGGAAAAGTAGTCACATATTTGGTTTTGAATAATAATACAGGGTGTCTCAAAAGTCACTATCTATTTTGAAAAATAATGGGAATTACGAAAAACTGGTTTAAGACGAAAAATATATTTATTTCAAAGTAAGTGCCACAAAGAATTAGTGCTATTTATTTATCTGTCTCCACATGGCGACCATCAGTGTCTCTACAGAGCTCAAAGCGATAAGTTGTTTCCCGGAACACACTTTCCAGCATTTGAGGTGTTATTTTCTGAACTGCATCGGTAATACGATTTCGAAGTTCGGCTACATCACTAATTCTTCTACCAGTGTACACCTTAGACTTAATGAAACCCCAGGCGAAAAAATCTAATGGTGTTAAATCGGGTGAACGTGCTGCCCATGGTTGTGTTCCTCCACGACCAATCCAGCGACCGGGGAAGCGTCTGTCAAGATAATCACGTACAATTATTGCATAATGGCACGGTGCTCCATCCTGCTGAAAAACTACTGTGTCAAGAATGCCATCTGTAAGAAGTTGAGGTTCGAGGAATTGTTCAAGCATGTCAAGATAAATTTATAAATTACACAAAATTCGAAATAAACCAATTAACTTTTTTTAAATACACAAATTTGCACCAGAAGTACATATCTTTATGCCAGCATAGCATTTTTAAAAAAAACATCTAATGTCACTGAAATAGATAGTGACTTTTGAGACACCTTGTATATCCTATACTTTTTGGTTTAAAGGAAAAATTATTCGTGAGCAAAAGGGTTAAGCAAGGTTTTAGCATGCTAGTTTTACGAAGCGATTATTTAGGTGATGTTGACGCGGGTGAACGATAATTATACGTTTCCCTTTCCTTCTTTTAATAATAATTGCGGTTGTTTAACTTTCTTCGTAACGTCTTAGAAAATCGTGTGACGGAAGGGAGGATCTACAATTTACGTGGGATCCGAACCATTACCCAACCAACGAAGACGGATGACCCACGGAAGCATCTTAATAGCTTGAAACTAAATTTCGAGCTGAGACCCGAGCCCGGTATTTTCAGATTAATGGCCCGACACTCTATAATAATAGGGAATTTAAGGTGGAGGGAGAGAGCTCGGTGAATTTAAGAATTCAAATTTTCACTCCTTCGAAACGCCGTTCAGAATCGTAAAAACATTTTCATGAATAATTTGAGTATTGATTTTTTGACTATTCGACCAAACTATTGCGCACTGACGAATATTTTTCTGATGTTTTAAAATGAAAAATTGCGACTAACGCCTCCTCATAAAAATCGAATGAAAGAGCATCGTACCGTACGTAAACTGGACAACTATGGGAGCTAGTTTTTATTCTGAGCATCAATACCCAAATATGTAATTTGTATTTTCTTCACAGTTCAGTTCGCGTCTTATCATTTTTCTTAATGTTATAAAGTATAAACGATCAAGGCATCAGTAAGAATTTTAACACTATTATTTGTTGACTACAAGAAGGCTTTTTGCGCGTTATGAAAATTTCATAGTTTATAGATGCGATGTTACAATTGGGTTTTTCGACGTTACGATCCAGCATTAGGTTCCCAACTCCATTTTATTTTTATAACGAATTCCAAAAATCACCGATTCCTCGCACTGTGTATTGCTTTGTGACGAGTTTTTGTAATGACTTAACTTCTTTGGAAGGTAACATCAACGCTTAAGGAGTTGAATAGAGTACAGTAAAATGTAAACATAAATAATTTACCTAGATAGAATAAAATAAACATTTTCTCTGCTCGATAGTCCAGTGTGTCATTTAAAATCAGTAATTATGTAATTGAAAGAGTAAACGATTTAAATATCTAAGTTTGACGGACGCCCAACTCTGGGCGTTGAGCCTCTGGGTTCGCTCTTGGGTTGGGTTGGGCCGGCTACTCGCTGTGTTAATGCTCGGGCTTTGGTGACCGTTGGAACACATTCTTCATCCCCTACACGGGAAATGAGTTTCGGATGCTACCTATTTCCTTTTTGCGCTAGAATCATTTTCGGAATACGATGCTCTTCTGTCGGCTTAGATTAACTTTTAACAGAACATTAATATAAACCAATGATTTTATTGTTTAAAGCGCTGAAGTTTTGGGTTGATTTGCCAAATGCATTAAAAAATTTTTGGAGGACTCGGTTAATCGCATCGTATAATTTAGACTTTACGCATTACTATTATTTAGAAAATTAGACACTCAGTAAGTATCCCTCCGGGGGAGCCGCCTTGTCGTGGTAGGGGGCTCGCGTGCCTCTGACTTGGCAGGCTGTATCAGCTGGGGGTCTTTTCCTCCTGGTAGGATAACCCATACTGGGACTAAACGGCTCCCGCATCTTACTTTCATGAATGAATTCTCTTCTGGCTCTCGGAAAGCCAGGAACCGGCAGTGCCCCATCCCTACTAGAACCCTACTGCTACCTCATGCGTGGGAAGAGAGGCTTTGGAACCTCTATAAATAACACCATTTAACGCTTGTAGGTTGTGAGAGACTGGGATGGAGGGGTCCCAGGCGTAGGGGCGCGATGAATGGATATCCCTTGAACACTGGATTCTAAGAGTCTGGCCGCTTGTGAGTGACTAGTAAGACTTAGTAAGGGGCTGCATCTCGCTGTCGCTCCTGGCGGGAAATCCGTGACGCCTGCGTCGCGAGTGTTTGTCAGTTGGTAGCTGCGACACGTTTGGGACTGTCCGGCCCTGGGGAGACCTTTGGTCGGTGCGGCAGCAGCGAGAGGTGTAGTCTTCTGGAAGGGATGAACGTCACTTGCAAATAGGTGGATGCGTCTACGCGCGGGAAGAATTCACCCCCCCCCTCCTTTTTTATATACTGGTCAGAACGTTTTTGATAGTTTTCATTGCTAGAACGCTTTATCTTATTCAGAGTATTCAGAGTTCGAAAAAAAAAAGTTACAATGACTGGACCGCAGAAACTGAAGGCTGAATGTGCGAGGTGTGAAGTAAACCAGTGGGTGACGAACTTCAAAGAAGCCTGCTTCGAAGATCAACCACTCCAGCATGTGCCGCTTTTGCGAACTCATGCGGTTTTACGAGAAGCTAGAGGAGAGGGTCCGGCGGCTCGAGTCGTCCAGACCGGCTGTTGGAGGTGCGGCGGTCACTGATGCGGCTGCGCTCCACCCGGAGCTCATTGATAGGATAGCTGCCATGGAAAGGCGGTCCAGCGATGGACTGGACAGGCTCGGGACCGCGGAGAAAGGGTAGAGGTGCAACCGGGGGCTAGGGTACAAAATCAGTGTGAATCGCCAGCGACCCACGTGGAATGCACGGAACAGTGGCGCAAGGTGGAGGGCGTAAAGAAGGGGATAGAGAAGGGTGGGAAGGGGCAGATAAAGAAAAAGGGTGGGAAGGGGCCTACTGATGGCTCAAAGAAACCGAAGGATGTAGCTGCCGGTCGGGGTGGGTCGGGTGGTGTAAGTGCGTCTATGGGTGGCGACGGGTTCGAAAGGTCTCGGGCAAGAAGGCTGCGAAGCCGAAGCCTGAGACCCCAGTTGCCCCTGTCAGGACCTCCAACCGCTTTAGTCTCCTGTGCTCGAAGGACGAAGACACCGTTTTGATTGGGGACTCGCAGATCAGGGGCCAGGAGAAGTACTTTGCTTCTGCAAACCGGGACGGGAGGAAGGTAAGGTGCTTACCTGGGCGGGGAACGGCGCACTTAAGGAAGGAGGTAGAGAAGGTGCGCGTGGCTAGTCGGAGGACTGCGATCGTTGTCCACGCTGGTGGCAACGACCTGTTCCTCAAAGGCGGTAGGGTAGGTCTTACAGAAGGGATCATCACCGAGATCATGTCTCTTGCGGATGATCTAAAACTGAAGACAGACAGGGGAATGTTATGGGTATTTTACCGCGATGAATGCCAGTGACCACGCGCTCAGTAAGGTCATTGGCATCAACGAGAGGGTGCAAGACTTGTGCGTCCCGCTGGGCGTGAGGTTTATTGACCCCTTCGACGCATTTTCGGGTAGGTGGGACCTTTACCAGAGGGATGGTGTCCACCTCAATAACAAGGGTAAAGGTGTGCTAGGCGCGCTGCTCGACCGGCACCTATACAGAATGGTGAGGTCGAGTCCGGGGAGAGATGATGACCGGGAGATGATGATGAGCCGGTGGCGGACGTACCTTCAACTGAAGGGTGCGTCCAGGTACAGGTGGGTGACCCTCCTTCCACGTTGGAGGGGGCTCAGGCTCCTGCGGAAGTTGCCCCCGTTGTGAGGGGCTCTTCAACTCCCGACAGCCCTGGCTGTTCGGGAAACGGGTCGTGCTAGGGGGCGGTCAGAATAGGGAAGGCTCCCTCCGTGCAATGCTTTTTAATGCTAGGTCGATTAGGAACAAGTTTTGCGAGCTACGGGCGCTCTTAGCATCAGAATACCAGGATATCGTTGCTATCACCGAGTCCTGGATTCATACTGATCGTAGGGACTACGTTGGGGAGTTCGAAATTCCCGGGTATAGAATGTTTCGCAAAGACCGCACCCGTGGGAGGGGGGGGGGTACTAATATACGTCAGGGACACGTTGAGTCCGGTTGACTGCCAGTTCCGGTCGGAACGGGAGCTGCTTGGCGTCGATCTGAACGTGGGAGGGACGAACTATAGGTTAATCTTGGTGTACAGACCTCCGCATCTCCTCCTCGAGGAGGATACAGCCCTGTACACCGAACTCAGTAGCCTGCTAGGGGATAGGGTGTGTGTAGTTTTAGGAGACTTCAACTGTCGCGGCATAAAGTGGGAAGACAGGACTGCTGATGCTGAAGGGAGGAGGCTAGTTGACTTTGCTGATGAGAACTTCCTCACTCAGTGGGTCAATGAGCCTACACGAGGCGAAAGCGTTCTAGACTTAGTATTCACGACCGAAGACAACCTCGTCACTGGCCTCACCGTTGACGAATCGTTGGGCGGGAGTGATCACGGTCTGATTAGGTTCCGTGTGTGCGTCCCTCGGGTGAAGCGTAGTAACTCGAGAGGCAGTAAGCTCGATCTCCGGCGGACTTTGTTAGCCTCAGGGATAGCGTAGGTGAGATGGGGTTAGAGGTCGGCGGCGATGTTGAGGGAGTGTGGAGTGCATTCCGGGACGAGTTTATGGTGCTGCAGTCTGCTGCCATACCCTCAAAACCGGTCACCCCTGCTTCAACGCAGCCTAAGTGGTTCAATCGTGACATCGCTTCGGCTATCCGAAATAGGAAAGTAGCGTATAGGAGGGCGAAGGCCAATCGTTTCCCTGAGAACACTGAAGCGTATGCCCGCCTGTGTAGGGAAGTGAAGGCGAAGGTTAGGCTAGCGAAACGTAACGAAGAACTACGGGTGGCAAGCCTCTGCAAGGGGAACCCTAAGGAGTTCTTCAGTTATGTTAATAGTAGAAAGCCCATTAGAAGCGGACCTCCGACGCGGACATCGCCAATGTGTGTAATGAGTACTCTGCGGGAGTGTTCACCAGGGAGGACACCCGCGTCATCCCCGAGCCAGGCGTGAGGCACGAAGGTGCTGGCCTGGATAGTGTTCGATGTACCGCGACAGTCGTTGCCGATAGAATAGACAAACAGCGCGTTTAAGGCAGACCAGTTTCTCCCCAGAGTGTTGCGGGAGGTGCGCGACCAGGTGGCTCCCCACCTGGCTACAGTCTTCAACAAATCGTTGGAGACGGGCCAGGTGTCTGGTGACTGGAGGGAAGCCAACGTGACCCCTATCTTTAAGAAAGGGGATCACGAAAGTCCAGGGAACTATCGTCCCATTAGTCTCACTTCAGTTGTAGGTAAATTATTAGAGGGGATAATAGCGGATAGGATCGTTGACCATTTGGATTCCTACAAGCTGCTTGGGGACTCCCAACATGGGTTTAGACGGCATAGGTCGTGTCTCACCAACTTGCTCGAGTTTTTCCACGTCATGTTGAGTGAGTATGATAAGAGTAGGGCGATTGATATACTTTATCTCGACTTTCAGAAAGCCTTTGATAAGGTACCTCACCGCCGGCTAATGGCGAAAGTGCGCGCGCTGGGTATCGGTGGGGAAGTAGGTAGGTGGATTGAAAACTGGCTGAAGAATAGGCGGCAGAGGGTTGTAATTAAAGGGGCTAGTTCGGGTTGGGCCTCGGTCACTAGTGGGGTTCCTCAGGGTTCCGTTTTGGGGCCGCTGTTGTTTATCATTTACATAAATGATATCGACGGTGGCATCGTCAGTCGGATCGCCAAATTCGCTGATGACACCAAGCTTGGGGCCAATGTTGGGACGCCGAGCGATCGAGCAACTGCGTGCGGACCTAGGTAGGATAGGAGAGAGGTCCGAAAAATGGCAAATGCCGTTTAACTTTGGTAAATGCAAAGTGATGCACATTGGCTACGCCAATCCCAAGTCGGACTACTCGATGTTGGGGAGTAATATCGAGGCGACTGATTTGGAAAAGGACTTGGGTGTGCTAATTAGCAGCGACCTTAAGTTTACCAAACAGTGCGTAGAAGTGGAAAAAAAAGCCCAGAAGCTCTTGGGTTATATCAGAAGGCAATTTCAGTTTCGGAACAAGGAGATTGTGCTCTCTGTACAATTCCCTGGTTCGGCCGCACCTGGAGTATGCTGTGCAGTTCTGGTCGCCCAACCTCAGGAAAGATATTGAGAGGCTGGAGCGAGTGCAGGCGAGAGCCAGAAAGTTAATCCCTTCGGTTAGACATATGGGCTACAATCGACGTTTACGCGCCCTGAACTTGTTTTCGCTGGAAACGCGGAGGCTGCGCGGTCAACTGATCGAGGTTTTCAAGCTCTTACGCGGGTTCACTGATGTCGATTTTAGAAGCATGTTTAGTAGGGCGGCTCGTTTTTACACTTTTTTCGATATTTGATTGGGGGTAGTGCGGAAAAGTTGCGATTTGGAGAGAAAATAAAGTGTGTAAAATTTTTTTGAACTACGTCAATACCTTCCGGTGGCGGCGAGTCCTTAAAAATCGAAAATAGGCCTAACGGGGTAGATTGGAAAATGGTTTTAAAGACTTACAAATAAACAATAAAATTTCAGCACAATCTGTTAATAACTTCCGGGGCGTCTTAGCCGTTAAAATCCAAAATATTGATTTAAAGCAAGTTTTAACAAGATGTTATACAAATGTTAATTCCGGTATATTTCTGTGCAAACAACCCTGAGAACACTATTATAGGCTTGAATAAATTAATAGCAGTCATTGAACAATGAACATTATATAAAAATTATATAAATTTTTTGTTTTTAGGCCTATTTTTCGATTTTTAAGGACTCGCCCCACCGGAAGGTATTGACGTAGATCAAAAAATTTTACACACTTTATTTTCTCTCCAAATCGCAACTTTTCCGCACTACCCCCAATCAAATATCGAAAAAAGTGTAAAAACGAGCCGCCCTAATGTTTAGTTTAAATGATAACCCAACTCGCAACAATGGTTGGAAGTTGGATTTGAAACGGGTTAGGACTAGTGTGTGTGGAAATTATTTTACGTAAAAGATCTGTGACACATGGAACAGTTCACCTTCGGAAGTTGTGAACAGTTCCTCTGTGGATCATTTCAAGAAAAGGTTAGACCAAATCTTGCACACTATTTGAGTGTGTAGAAAATTTTCCCTGGCACCCGTTGCCATTGGTACCTCCTCGGTATGGGCCGCAAGGCCTTTTGAGGTACTTCTTTTCCTTGTAACTCACTCTCTCTGTCGTGCATGATGACCTCATTCGATCTCTTCGTGGGGAGCCGAAATCGAATAAGCTTTTACGTGATGGCTCCCTTTTGGTTGAAACTTCGAACCCCCAGCATATGTCTGCGATAGCTTCCATGCAGTCTCTTTGGACGGCGTCGGTTTCGGCTCTTTTCCATCCAACGCTCAACTTTTCTAAAGAGAAGATATATGCCAGGGAATTCCTTCAAGAAGAACTGGAATACGCTTAAGGAGCGGCCTCCTCTCAGGGTGTTGTGGATGTTTACAGGATTTAGTCCAGGTATGAGGGTGTCCTTTCCGATCTCCTCCTCTTATTCTTACCTTCAACACGCCGCATCCACCAACTTCAATTAAACTGGCATAGTTATCGTATACAGTACAAAGACACGTCCCTCTACCCAGGCGCTGTTTTAACTGTCAGAAGTTCGGCCATGTAAAGGCTAGGTGTCATCGTGCAGAAGCAGTCTGCTCTAAATGTGGTACTTCCGGGCATGAGGAATCCCTTTGTGATGCGCTTCCGAAATGCGTTATTTGCTCGTGCCTTCACCCTTCTTCCTCTAGAACCTGTCCCAGTTACCTCACTGAAAAAGAGGTTCTGGCTTTGTCTGTTCATCAGAAGATTAGCTTCAGATAGGCCCGCATGCATCTTGGTGGGGGCATCTCGCCCAGGGAAATCTGCTACTTTTGCGAACATGTTGAAGTCGGCTCGCTCCAGGCTCGGTGCGGACCCGTTGATCTGCAACACGAACTCCTGCCCTGACGATATCTATGTTCCGTTGTCTCGGGAGCAACCTCTTAATGGATCACGTGGCCGCACTCCCACCTCGTTTGCCTTTCCCCCTTCGAAACCTCCGATCGTCATATGTTTCATTATCTAATAGTGTTCCCGGTTCTGGACATAGCGGAACGTCTGTTTCCTCAGCGAGAGGGCGACGTCCTCTCCAAGACAATCCTGATGCCGAACTTGAAACTCCTTCAGTGGAATTGTCGCTATATATATTCTAATAGGGAGCTCCATCTCGTATTGTTTGTCTGCAAGAAACCCTACTGGGCCCTCGCCCCTTCATCCCTTTCCCCCTATTTTGTAGCTTACACGTTGCTCCCTCTCCCTACCGCGATTGGCGGATGAGGTATAGCTCTTTTTGTCCATACAGAAATTCCTCAAATTCATATTCTGTTACGCTCTCCTATTGAGGCCTGCTCCGTTCGTACTTCCCTCCGAATGTCCCCCTATGCGTAGATGACATGACCGATCTCCTTTCCCAACTGCCAGAGCTGGGCAGTATTTAAATACATTTGTATTTAAATACATATTTAAATACATTTGTGTATTTAGAACTGTATTTATAAATACATTGTTTTTCATGTATTTAAATACAGTATTTAAATACTTTAATGAGTACGTAATACAATGTATTTAAATACTCAAAATATAAAAATGTAAATACTTTTACTGGTTTAATACACGTTCTGTACTAGCACAGTACGACGCGTCGACAGTGTAGTACAGCATGGTTCATGTTTCAACGTGTCAGTTTCAATCAGTTGTGTGCCACTCTTAGTCGAAAGCGGTTGATTTCTTTATCGTGTGCGTGTCATGGCTTCAACAAGCAAATTTGTATGTATTTAAATGTATTTACAAATGTATTTAAATACAATTGATGTATTTTGTATTTAGTATCTAAATACATTCGTAAAATGTATTTAGTATTTAAATACATTTCTCCCATGTATTTAGTATTTAGTATTTAAATACATTCAATGTATTTATTGCCCAGCTCTGCCAACTGCCTCCTATTTTATTTCTGGGTGACTTCACTGCTAGACGTACGTTATGAGGTGATACTATTATGAATCAACATGGCCGCATTTTTGAACGGTTCATCCTCACTAGACTTAAATTCGGTGAACTCAGGATCCTGTACGCATTTCTCGGAATTTGCAGGTACCTCTTCTGTATGGGGCTCCAATAAACCTTAGACCCCCCGCCCATGGCCTAAACCATTAGAGGTACAGTAAAACTAAACATACTTTACAAAAGAGAATTTAATCCTGCATTTAATGAGAAACAATTAAAACTTGGTGTTCCCGCCATTGGCTCCCAAGACAGCCTGAATTCGTTTTGGGTAGCTTGCCAAAAGTGACGTGAATAGATCTTGATCGTTACGCAAATTCGCTAAAACAGTTCCAATGTGTTGCGTCATTGTATCCTTCGAAAATCGATTTGCTGCAGGTTCTTGAAACAAGAGACATTCAACCTTGTCCTTTATAACTGATCCACTGTGTTCACAGACGTTCAGGTCAGGAGAATTTCCTGGCCATTCTTCATTTCCAAAGAAATCGATCTCATGGTTCCGCAACAACTGTTGAGTGGCTAATGCCTTAAAGCAGGGGGCCTTATCGTGCAGAAGTGTGACCTGATCGACATCCATAACATTGTTTGGGTTTCTTAGAAAAGGAATGACATGCTGGGATAGAATAATATCACGAAAATACTGTCCATCCCAACTCTGACCATTTGGCTTCAGCATCCACATGAGCTTTGCAATAAACAAAACAAACACACCAACACAGTCTGAACTTTTTAATAATTCGCGATAATGTTCATTGTCATCGATTTCATCTGGTGTTGTGGCCCACACACGATCATTTTGGTAGTTAGGCCGACGTGTTACGTAAGCAAAAAATTCATCGGAGACAGCTAAATGCATGAAATCATCCACATCCCAATCTTCAAGATAATGGGCAAACCACATTCTGTCATCTATGTTAAATTGAGTTTTTCTTGGCTTTGGAAGTTCATGCCAAGGCTTTAAACTTTGCCTATGACGGTACAGTCGAATGATCTCACCACTAACGATCTTTCCTCTCAACACTTCGATCTCTCTAGAAAGTTTAGCACAGCTGTTTTTCCGCTTACGGGTACCGCTTTCAATGATGTCCTTTGTTTCCTGAGAGAGTGGCAAATTTGGGCGCCCAGATTTGGTTGTATCCATTTCACATTCATCCAAAGTTTTATTCCAATTTCTTTTGACGAAGTCCTCACTTCGCAACTTTTTGGCAACCCATGAACGTGTTATAAAGGTGGCTCCAGCATCACGAGCTTCCCGAGTGTTATTGCTCGTATGCGATCTATCACACGTTGCTTCTCCGAATCACCAATTAATTGAGAAGCCATTATATTATCACTTTATCAGCTAGAGTGATTTTAATACCTGCAATAAATAAAGAATTTTTTATATTTTTATAATCACTAAAAACTATTTCGATATAAGTAAACGTGTAAGCTGCAAATGGGGGGGCTAAGGTTTTTTGGAACCCCTTACTTCGCCTTTCTCTTTGTACACTAAATACCTCTGCCGATTGTTCCTGGTCAGTCCTTGGTGACCTCTATCATAGTGATAATTTCTCAATTCTTTTAGAATTTTTAGTGTCCTTCCATCCAGCCATCCCCTCGCTGGAATGTTGTTAAGGTGAACTAGAACCACTTTACGTCGTTGACCAATGTTACCAGTTCTTCCTCGTTTGCGAATGTCGGTGAGGTTCTGTAATATTTTCATTCTGCAGTTTTAGAAGCGGCTTATAGTTCTATTCCCTGCATAAATACTTCCCTGCCGAAGATACGTGTCCCTTGGTGGACGAAGGAGTGCAAGGTTGTCCTACGAAGGATTTTTTTTTTCGGTGTTATCGGATTCATTCACCCCTTGATAGGGAGATTTATCAACGAGCCCGAGCGTTGGCACGCCGGGTAGCACGGAATTCAAAAAGGAAATCATGGCAAACTTATATCTCCTCTTTAACGGTTCAAACGCCTATGAAAAAAGTGTGAACCATTCTTAAGATTAAGGGTCTTCCCATTACTTTCATAATGAGGGTTTTGTTTGTGAAGGACAACATATTACCTCCCCGTAGAGGATGCTGCGACTTTTGCTGAGGATTGAGGGGCATGGTCTAGATCTGGAGCCTGTGGTCTCGAACTACGCGAGTTTTACGATGGATGAGCTGCAAGCGGCGCGCGCTCTCTCTCTCTCACTCACTGCTCGGACTCTGCTCCTGGTCCCGATTACCTAACCTGTAGTATGATCAGTCATTCTTCTCTTTCGGCCCGCAAGTATTTGTTAGACTTACACAATGTCATCTGGACTACGGGTTCTTTCTCGATGTATTGGAAACAGGCGATTGTCCTTATGTTCCCAAAGCCTAATAAAGGTCATCGTGACCCGCAAATTATAGACCGATCTCCTTTACTTGCGTCATGTGTAAGATCTTAGAAAGATATTCAATGCGCAGCTCTCTTGGTGTTTGGAGAAGACTCCTTTTTGTGCCAGCGCAGTCGGGATTCCGAAAGTCTCGTGGTACCATCGATAATCTCCTTGAACTTGAAACAGCAATCCGTGCCGCTTTTTTTTTTTTAAAAACAGCATGTTTCGGCGCCATGGTATTCTCGTCGACCTTTACCGGCATGGACTTCGAGGTAGGCTTCTTTATTTTCTTCCGAGTTTTTTTGCATGATCGCTCCTTCCAAGTCCGAGTGGGTACACCACACTGATTCTACTCCCCAACTTGAAGATGTTTCCCATGGGAGTGTCTTAAGTTGCACTTGCTTTGCAGTTGCGATCATCTCTATTATGAAATGTCTTTCATCTGGTGTCTTATCTACCCTGTACGTCGATGATTGTCATTTATTCATCCTCAATATCGGTTTTCTGCCGATAAGACACTGGCTATGATTAATCTCGACGAGGCTTTGTTTCTCCTCTTACTCTTCGACTTGGGAATGCCTCAGTTCGAGTTGTCTCGGAAAATAAATACTTAATACTCATTTTTGATGAGCGACTGACGTGGACTCCTCAATTAAAGTTTTTATGTAATAAGTATCTTCGATGGTTGGACCTCCTCCGATTGTTGTCGCGAACTAATTAGGGGGCTGATAGGAAGACTCTCCTTCGCCTCTACCAACCTTATTTTGAGTGTTCTAATGTATGGGGCCGAAGTGTATTCTTCTGCCTTTTCGACTACACTTCGGATGTTGGACCTAATACATCACTGATCTCCGAGTTTACATTAGTGCCTTTCGCACTTATACGGTATTGAGCCTTGGTGCGGAATCGGGGTTACCCCCGCTATCTTTCCTTGATGTTTCTTTTGCTTCGTACTTGGTATCGATTGCGCCGGCCTACTGGCTCTCCAATTATAAATGCCTTGAAGATAGCATGCGTGTTCCTTCTCCTCATTCTACCCGTCTTTGGAATCGTCCGTTTAGGCGGCGCTGAGTTGCTTTTAACACAATTTAAACTTCACGAGGTAGGTGTAATCCCCTTGGAGGTAGCCTGAACTCCCCCTTGGTAATTGGTTCGGCCGCATTGGTGCTCCGCACTCTTCGATAAATGTAAAAATACGACCCCTCCACCTGTCCTTCGACTGATGTTCCTTGAACATCGGCCTGCTTCTCACTCCTCTGCTGTACTATTCTATACGGATGGATCTCTGTCCGGTCATGGGGTGGATTTTGGCGTAGTGTTCCCGGCTGAAGTGTTTGAGGTTCCAATGATCCCTCTCGCTCCCAGTTACACTGCTGAACTCTCTGCCATTTTATTGGCGTTACGAAAAATTAACCTGCGTCCGGGTCACGTCTTCGTTCATAACACAGAGTCCTATATTGGCCATCCGTGGCTTTGACCTGGCTAACTCTCCTCTCGGCATAAATCAGTTCATTTCTGCAGGTCCCGGCACATGTCAGGATTCAGGGGAATGAATCGGGGGTCCTCTGAGCGGAATTTTCGAGACCCGCATATATTCCTCTCTCCGACCTCTATGGAATTATCTGTTTTAATGCTTGAAATAACCTTTGGACTGCTGAAACCTCTAAGCAGCTTCGACAAAGAGTACTACTTTCGTCTGGCCTTCATCTTACCACCAAAATGTTATATCGACGAATTGTTACGAGTTCAGGTAATCAGACAATAGAGTTGATGGTAATAATCTGACTACGACTGAATTCATGTTTTAGTTTTATAATTTCATGATTTAGTTTTATAATTTTGATTAGAAAATCAGAAACAACGAATTTTGTTTCGCATAAATGAAGGAACCATAAAATTTCAAAATTGATTCGCAAATTCACTGATGCTTCAGACATGATGATATCATCATTATATATGATGCAAAAGTACATAATTATATAGGGTAATCCGTTTGGGTATGGCTAAAATAAAAAAGCTCTGAGAATCTACCGAGAAGTGATACAGCGCTCATCTGTTGAACGTGTGGTCATAAAATGTGGGAGTTTGTAATAGGCTATGCCATCTGCTGCCAGACGTACGAGCGCCATCTGTTGTCAGACTTATGAGACATGCCAGTTTCGAAGATGGCGGCGAATGCACAACAACGTGCGAAGCGTGTCATTTGGTTTGCTAAGTGTGACAGCGGTACAGCGTGAGTTTCGCCGTGTGTATGGTGTTCGAGAAGCTCCTAAATACGACTCCATAGTGCAGTGATACCGCATATTTGAAGAAAAGGGGTCTATCACTAAACCACACGCAGGTGGTCGTAAGAATTAGCCTCTCGTTATGACCTCTGTCGTGTCCGGAAAGGGGGTGGGGGGGAGTCATGTTGAAGACTAATTATGTTTGTCACAGTCTACGATCTTTGTGGGCATTGTTTGCCAAATATTAAACTATACAATGTTACTGTTTCCATTTCACATCAATTTTATTTTATCCATACCCAAACTGATCACCCTGTATATGCTTCATAAATTATCACGAAATGATTATGAATCCAAAATTTGTGAATTAAATCGAAAAAACGGTGAACGCGAGATGAAGTATTTAACGAAATTGCACCAGAAAATATTATTTAGGTTTTGGCTTAAACCGTGGGACTAAATCGGTCAACAAATAATTACATTAAGAATTCGACTTCAGTTCCAGGAATGCTTGCTTCAGCTCCATTCTAATTTCAAAATTCTTAGTTCCGGCGATATAAAACGGAGCTCTTGCTAACATTAGTTTGCATGATTGATGGAATGGAAGATCGTGCTGGCAGGCCCATGGTGTGGTGGTATAGATTTGAGGGGATACGATTATGTTAGAGACTTAAAAATGTAGCAAAATTTTAATTGAAATTTGTCGAGTACGAGGTATAATTAGTCAGTTGACTAAGAATTTAATTATATTTTATTTATAATTACGAGCCCAGTAAAGCCTAAGAGCCAAATTAAATAAAATAAATAGTCGAAAACTTCACATTTCTGTGATGAGGTTACTGGGAGGTTGCTCTCTGCCGTCTTCGTATCGGCGCTGAGTTGCTTTTAACAATTTAAACTTCACGAGGTAGGTGTAATCCCCTTGGATTTCTCTCCATGACATACGCTGCGATATGACTCATTGGAGTTGAAGCGGCGGTGAAATCTTTACTACTACAACAACAACAACAACAACGTAAGTATCCACTATATTCAGTGACGGTGTATATCATCTGCTCGCTCTCAATTTGAGCAGGATCACCCGTTGAGTGGCTCTGAAAGAACATTGCAGGACACAACCGTTAGTTCCCTTCGCATAGAGAACATGGAGTTGAGACGCCGAATCGACAACCTCGAAACGGAGAAAACGGAATTGCAACAGAAACATCTTAAGGAAGTGAGTGCTTCGATAGGCAATTTTCAGTTCTTGTATTTTTGTTTGCTTTAACTTAAAAGATTTCTTTGATTATTCGAAGTTTTTTTCTTTATAATCTGTTTAAAAGTAGGATTATTCTTAGTTTGGTTTCGACCTTGCCTTTAGTTTTCGAATAGCAGTTTACACGTAGTTGTTCTCTCTTTCAAGTGTTATCCATTTCTTCATTCTCTACAACTATTACAGTAGTAAAATAATTTGAAAATGCTCTTATTATAGTGGTAAAATAATTATATAATATACCAATCAACCAACAAATTCTTTTCTTTACAGACTCTGGACTTGAGTAGCGACCATCGCAAGGACCGCCAGTCTGACAACGAGAAAATGCGTCGCCTCACAGCCCAGATGGAGTCTCTGCGTCAAGAGAAGAACGCTGTTTGCTGAGAATTAACGCTCTCGAGCAGCAGGTTAGATTTTATAGTTTTATATCTGTAATTAAGGTCAAAGACTTCTGATGTGGCTTCACTTCTTTGTTATTTTTAGTAGGACTCGAATGATAAAGCACCACAGAACTGTCAAAATCTGAACGATTTTTTTTTGACTGCGCAGGAGGCAGCTATTAGTTCAAAAATACCTTTGGCAATTTATTTTTAATAAAACAAAGTAACTGCAGCAACTTTTCGTTATGGTTATTTTCACTTGGGTTTTACACATCCATAATCAAAATCTCATTTCCCAACGAATTGCGGTGAGAAGGCATAAACAACCCGGACGTAAAGTATAGAAGGTAGTGAAAAGGAAGAAAGTGAAAGTACACATCCATTTACACAGGCGTCCTGGTGGACCAGCGTCCCCCGACATGGCAAAATTCCACGTCTGCGGTGTTTGCAGGCCTTATCAAAAGTAAAAGACGTCGAGTTCCGAACTTGCATACACTGGCGGTCAAAATTCTGCGAACATTTTGAAAATGTTGATTATGCAATAATAGAATTCTTTTCATACTTAAAGGAAGAAAATGATATCTGTGTCTAATTAAGGAGAAAGCCTCTTTTGCCAGTATTGGAGTGACTATTTTTTGTGATTTTGTGCCCATTTCAAACGTTTGGCTCTATTTCCTTGTCGCAAAAGAGGCTTTCTGGTAGCAACCCGACCCATTAAGCCAACTGGTCGTACTTACTGTCCTATTTACTCCTATGCCGATGAGTCCACTCTTCACTTCTCAAAGCGTCCCTCACAGTAGTCACTCCATGATTCGCGTAGGACGGCTATGAGACACCTGACCTTTGATCTTTGCTATCTCTGATTGGGGCAGAGAAAACCTTGTGGCTTTCAATGTCTCAAAAACTCGGTTCCTCCATCTGTCTACTCGTCATAATCTTCCACACGACTATCCCCTTACCTTCAACAACACACAACTCGATCCTCCCTCTTAACATTCTTGGCGTTTCCTTTTCTTGTGATCTCTCCTGGAAAGACCACGTATACTCTCTTTCCAAAACAGCTTCTAAGAGGTTAGGTATGCTGTACCGCCTCCGCGTTTTTTTTCACCCCCACTCAGTTGCTGTCTCTGTAGAGAGATCTTGTTCGACCCTGTATGGGGTATGCTTCTCATGTGTTGGGTGGCTCAACCCACACAGCCGTACTGAACCGGGTGGAATCAAAGGCTTTTCGTCTCATCAGTTCCCCACGTCTTACTGTCTTCAATCTCTCTTTTGCCGGAATGTTCTCTCTCTCTCTTACTATCGCTATTATAACGAACATTGCTCTTCTGAACTCTCTAACTGCATGCTTCCTCCCTTAAGTAGACAGTGACCGCCTAGGCACGCAGCACCAGACTTTCTACACTTTCTCATTCCTTTTCTATCCAACCATCTAATGTAAGGGTTAATCGGTATTTTCAGTCTTTCATCTACTCAACCGGTCAACTCTGGAACAATCTTCCTCATTCCATCTCTCCTCCTGTCTATGACCTCGTATTTTTCAAACGCACAGTGTCTAGGCACCTCGAAAACCCCCGGACCTTGATTTTGGCTCTCTTCTTCTATGGGGGGGGGGGGGGGCGCTTTTGCGGGCATTCGCCCTTGGCCCCTCCTTCCTGCATAAAAAAAAACCCACGAACGTCTTTTCACTGCTGAGGTAGAAATGTTACTGTTGCGTGACGTATTAACTCCAGCAGCTATTTGAACGCTGGTTTTCTCTCGGTTGTGTTTGCTCAATAAAATCATGTACCGTATTTGTCTTCTTTTTCCGAGGTCTTCCTTTGAAGCCGTCGGCCTGCTTTGTTCATTCCAGTTTGAGAATAATCGTGGACAATGAAACTGCCACTTTATTGGCTATTTGTCTCTGATTAGTGCCTTCTTGATGATGAACTACCTGCAAGAGAACTGCACAATGTTACCAAACAGTGTTCAGATGCAAGTTTCACGAGTCAAAGATGATTTTTTGAAGGAAAATGGAATAAAATGTAGAATACAAATAATAGAAAAATTCTAACCCATAATAGCAATATTTCTGTGAATATAGACAATTATTTTAATCAAACTTAATGTCACCATTAATTGCTTGCGAGTCTCCATGAAACAAACCACCACAATAGCAAGCTCCTTAATTAGTTGGAAATATCATTTTACTTCCTGTACATTATAAGAAGAATGAAAGGAATTCAAATAATATTCCATAATCGGCATTTAATGTTTCCATAATTTTGACCACCAGTGTACTTCCAACAAACCTCCTCCATTCCAACCGACTTGCAGGCACTTTTCGTCCACACTTCCTCACGAAATTATTCACCATGTCCATCTATCTTCTCGGCCTTCCTCTCCTCCTCCTCCTATCTTCGCAAACACACTTTTCACAATTCTGTCATCCTCCATTCTTTCAACACGTTGAAGCCACCTTAACACACTTTCCTCAATTTTCTTTTCACTGACTTCAGAATACCACATTTTTCCATAACCACAACTTCTCAATATCAATCTAGTACACACCATAGTTACTTCTCAAATTATCCATCTCACCCGCTCTTACGCTTGGGACTTCTCCCTTTCATGCCATGCTAGTGTTTCACACCCATACAAAAGTGTCGGTACTAATTACACCCCTTCATGTAAACATCTCGCAGCATCTCTCTTCAGTCTCCACTTTCTCACAGCCGCCACCTTTCTTCAATGTACTATTAATTTCACCTGCACTCATACCTCTTTTGTTCAATATACCGGGTGATTACAAATAATCTTCCCATTTTAAACATTTATTATGAAAAATCTAAGAAAGCTACAGCGTAAGGTACAGTAAGATATACAAATAACGGAGAACTCAAAAAGTTTTATTTACAAACTATTGAAGTTCAATATGAGCTGCTTTTGTGGCTCTACAGACATCAAACCGGTATTCTGGTTCCCTCCATACATTTGTAACATATTATCAGAGCTGGGCAATAAATACATTGAATGTATTTAAATACTAAATAATGGGAGAATGTATTTAAATACTAAATACATTTTACGAATGTAAATGTAAATACAAAATACATAAATTGTATTTAAATACATTTAAAATTATTCGGTCAATTTCAAGATATTTTTTGATGTCTAAAAAAACACTTACCTTCAGATGAGTGTACAGATTCGTTGTAGCATTGCTTGCAGCAGAGACTTCGTGTTTACACAGCAAGCAGGTGCACTTTACCTTATTACCGTCTTTAGATTTAATTTTAAAGTATTTTCCATCAAACAGAGGGTGCACTAAATTGTTATCTGCAGATATATCACTGTTTGATTCACTGGACTTGCTTGTTGAAGCCATGACACGCACACGATAAAGAAATCAACCGCTTTCGACTAAGAGTGGCACACAACTGATTGAACTGACACGTTGAAACATGAACCATGCTGTACTACACTGTCGACGCGTCGTACTGTGCTAGTACAGAACGTGTATTAAACCAGTAAAAGTATTTACATTTTTATATTTTGAGTATTTAAATACTATATTTAAATACATGAAAAACAATGTATTTATAAATACAGTTCTAAATACACAAATGTATTTAAATACTGCCCAGCTCTGCATATTATACTGAACTTTTCTAACAACCTCACGTATCCCCTCCTTCAAATGTTCCAAAGTTGTTGCCATTAGTGGAACAAAAACTTCAATTTTGACATAGCCCCAGAAGTAGTAGTCAAGCGGGGTTAGATCGGGCGAATGAGCCCCCCGACGCCCGATTCAACGATCAGGCGACTGCTTATTCAGGAATGTTTAACTTCAAAAGGAGCCACAGAAGGAGCTCATATTGAACTTCAATAGCTTGTAAATAAAACTTTTTGAATCTTTATTTGTATATCTTGCTTTTCGCTGTAGTTTTGTTAGTTTTTTCATAATAAATGTTTAAAATCGGGAAGATCATTTGTAATCACCCGGTACATCACAGATACTTAAAGGACACTACCACCTCTAAAGTTTCCCCATTCCCCATCACATCACAGTCCGAATTTCTCTCTCTCTCTCTCCACACTCACCCACAAAACTCTCAACCTCTTATACATCATACTCAACTTTGAGTAAATAGCACAGCGTCCGCATACAACAGGTTTGACAGGCCCCATCTATTCCCATCACACACTAGATTCATTCATTCTTTCCAGCATTCACTCTGTCACCTCTTTTATAACCCCATTCATAAAGAGATTGAACAGCCACGGATACATCACACATACTTGACGCACACACACTTATATAAGACCATTTACCCAGTTCTTTATTTACTCTCACACATGTACTACTTCCATCTGGAAACTCTCCACCGCATTCATGAGTTCCGCCAACCCAAATATATACGCAAAACCTGCTGCTTGGACTTTCTAAAAATCAATGAAATTGGAATGGAATCAGATTGTATTAAGAAATTGTTTACACAGATTAATCAATACCGGGATCAAATTCGGGAATATCGGAGTCGAAGTTCAGCTGTGGCTGCGGATGTGAGAAGAGTCCGAATGTCGATGACGGAATCTCTTCACAACATCGGAACTCATCCGAGAATATCATCCTCCATCGTAGACTCAGAAATTCAGGTGTGGTCTCTCTATCTCTCTCGCTCTCTAGCTCTGTTTAATCTCTCGCGTCCGTAATAGATAATAATCTTTATTTATTTTCTGGGCTGGGAGGAAGAGGATGTTGAAATTGAGATGAAAAAAAACTCACTCTATTGCTTTCAGAACCTGAGCGGCACAAGATCTCCTGGTGCAGGAAGATCTGGAGGGAGTGGCAGGCCTTCAAGGAGGTATGGATCTCTTTCCCCGAGACGTCGAGGTGACTATCCCAAAAAGACAACTTTTGCAGCTTCTTGAATAAGTTGTACCAAGGGGTCTCGTGCACACCCCTCATTTTTTGAACAATTTTGAGCAATCTTGGACCATTTTGAGTCTCTTCGCGAGCTCGGTTTCTTAGGAAATGAAAATCATGTGTTCATCATCTTTGAATCACTGCGAATGTTTGAATGCTGTTGGCAGAAAATTTTTAACTTTTTAAAGTTTGCATAATGAATCAAATAGTATTTTGAAGTTATTTAAAAAATTTTAATGACAGGGAGATTCTCGTTCTGAACTTGGAAGAATTAGGTGGAGATGTGTTCAACCAGTTTCATTAAATTACAATTGCGGAGGCCTGATAAAGGTCATCTTTCCTAATGTCATTCTCCGAGATAGATTTCTAGTCAACTTAGGATTGCACGAGGGTATTATTACGTACTAGTGCTTCTATGCAGTGCACACTCGAACGAAACAAATTATAAAACTTACGCACAACAATAGATGTGCCTTAGATTGTCTTATTAGTTTTAATTTCTCCCGTTCTTTACCTCTTAACAATCACTGCCATTTAATATGTATATGGTTTCTACCATGTTGAAAAGCTAATAGTTGCTAGAGAACTTTTTATCTTTTTGCTCATCCTTATTGAACCAGCCAGGGGGGAAGGGGGTTCCAATCTCTGTATACAAATATATATTTTAAAGTTTTAAGCATGTTAATTGTCCAATGTTTAATTTCCATTCAAATGAGGATAAAGATACACATTGTATTCGCTGTTAACTTGGCAGTCTAACTGAGTTTAGATTTTCAAGTGAGGTGAGTGTAAAATTGCAAGTAATAAGGCACCAACTTGGATGTTTAGATGACTTCTCCGTTTCTCTGATAAAAGAGAAATAGGTGATAGTCCACTAATAATATATATAATTCGTTTCTTGTCCGTTTGTTTTTATAATTTTAACACTTACTTGGGAATTATTAATAAATTTTAATTGTTCGATAACTTCAGTTACCAAATCTGTTTCCAGTTATGTTTAAATTATTTTATATTACAATAAAAATTATTTTAGTGGACAAATATTTAATATCCTTCTGAATATGTAAGTTACCATCGCTTGATTTTTAATTTACCTTTAAAAACTTCCAAATATACTGTAGATAGTCAGTCAGTATATGCAAATTAATTTTTTTTCAGTTGGATAAATTCGGCTTTTACTCGTTTGAATTTATTCGAAAGTCTCTCTCTCTTTTTTGTAAAATAAATATTGCAATAACTTCAACATAGAGCATATCACAATTTAACAGAACGGAAACTACAGTGTATTAGATTCTCGGAGACAAGGTCACAACCTCCAGTTTGATCCTTAAGATTTTTATTATTGAAAAGAAAAGGTTTTAACGACAAAATATCGGTCAAAATTCCATTCATTTAAAAAAAAAAAAAAAAAAAAAATACACATTGAAAACCAATTTTCCATTCTTCATGGGGGCTGAGTACAGAAACGGTTACGAACAAGAATGCAGAGGGATCACCACGGGGAATAAGGTGCAACCCAAGCCTTAGGTAGTGTGACCTTTAAGGAGGTTATAATTATGTAGGGTAAATATACGGTGTGTGTATATATATATGTTTCAATAAATTATGTTTTATGTCGTAAAAACAGGCGGCGGCTTTGCATGTTTTGTTTGAATGTGTAAAATATATTTCTTCATTAAATTTAATCTACAGACTACAGCATGAGCTTTTAATAACTGCTCTCTCTCTTAAAATTTCAAATAAAAACTATAGGCAATATATAGCCAATAAAATACATGCTAAATATTATAGAACATGTAAATATACATATCTGGCATACTCGTAGAAATTATAGATTATGTTAGGCCCAGACCCTAGAACAGAGATCACGATTTAATCTCTGTGGTCTGCATGCGGCTACTTGCACTCACCCGACCCCTGCCTGGAGGATACAAAATCTTTTCAATTTTTCGACATTTTTAACAGTTAGGAGCAATCAGAGATAGGACGGTATAACCCTATTTAAAATCCCAATCATACGACAATAGGCTACATTGAAATAATTAGATACATAATTAATGTTATAAATTAAACTAATAAATTACTTTTAATAATCATGAACTCGAGTAAGTATGGCCAAAAAGTTTTCTGTATTAGTTGATCCCTTTGACGTTGGCATTTTATTAGGCATTTTATTAGGCATTTAATTAAAATTCGGGGATCTAACGTTCCAGTTGCACTCCCAACTCCCCAATAAATAAACAAACAAATCAGCGCGTCCCCCTTCCTTCTAATAATGTAATTGGTACACAGTTTCATCACGAAAGACTATTTAATTTGAAAATGTATATCGAACTTTTTAGGTTATATATATAAAAAAAAATTAAGTTATGAATTTGAAATTAACCTTTAATACTAATTACTTTTCATGAATTTGGACTCTAATTATCATAACAAAATAAGATAAAAGTACGGTAATTGTTATATACGTTAGTTTTAAATTCACACAAAACTGAACAAAAGTAAATAATACTACCCGGCTTTAATAAAGTATTTACAGCTGATTTTTTTTTTTTTTTTTTTTTTTCGTTTCATGTCATTCACCCCTGTTGCTGGGATTGGTTGTAAATCTAATGGCCCTTCCCACCTTAATTATTATTCTCGCTCCCCAGTTTGCGCACCACTGAATTAAATCGCGTTTGAATATAGTTTTAGAGGTCTTGATAAGTGTTCAAACAATGGCCAAATTATTAGAATCTCCATTCTAAAGGGTTTTTTTTATAACCCTTCGGGGTTACGACATTTAATTCATTATTTTATTAAGAAATAATGTAGTAAGACTAATAATTTATCTTCTAAGAAACTTCATCTGATAATTATACTTTAGTCTTAATATTTTGTTAAATATTAAAACTGGAGTATGATAAGAAAGTGGTATCTTGCTGAGACACTCGGATCCTTTTACTTCTTTGGGGGTAACTCCCCACATATATAAGCCCCATAAAAAATCTGAGAAATAATAATAATAATAAGAAAAATAAAGTAAAAACAAGTAAAATGGAACTGATTTCGAGCCTAATTCAAATCTTTTATCGTGATGAGAAGCTCTGACATCAATCCCTCATTGTATCGAAAGCAAGGCTTTCTTAAAGCTAAAGTATTGAAACTGAAGTTTATTTATTAGACAGTTTTTTAAAAGACAACTTGGTTTCATTTTTACTGATTCGTTTTAAAAATTAAAATAACTTTTAATTGGCGATTCTAATAATTTGACCAGGATCTGTATACTAAAAATTAATCATAATAAATTACTCGTAATAGTAAGACAAACAAACAAAAAAAAATCTTTATTGCGGATCATTCACAATCCATAGCCACTTAACCTAAGAAAGCTGATTGGGAACAGTTCAAAATACAGACTGAGGAACAATTCATCACATTAAGCAGCACACCCATCATAAACATCAATACAAAACTCAAGACATTTAATCAGATCATCAATAATGCAAACAAATACATACCCAAGGGCAACATTAGGAAATACAACCCAAATTACACTAGAGAAATATCCACCTCATAAGGCAACGTAACAACCTCAAACATGAGACACAAATACCACACACAGAAACCATAAAACAGCAGATACAACAGCTCAACACAGAAATAAACAACAAACTCAAAGAAAAACAACAAACATTTAGTGAATTCATAACACTAAACCACTCCACAGATACATCCAGGCTATACAAGACTATAAACAGCATTACCCACTCGAACAGCGGCATTCACACCTCACACGGGGCTATCTGTCTCAGCCAAAATAATATCCCAACATATACACAACAAGCTAACATTCTAGTTAATCACTACGCAAAGATAAGTCACTTAACCCTTTAACGACGGATGGTACCTTAAGGTCCACCAGAAATAATAATATAAATTGTACTACAATGCCTCATTTCTATAAATGTTTCTACGTGTTTATATATATAGATGTCATTTAGTTGTCGGGAAAGGAACCCAAAATGTGTATCATTTCAGTGACTAGTTACTAAAATATTTAGTTTTCAATAACAATAAAACCTATACGTTCTGGTAACAAGAGTGACCGCATATGCTGCGGACTTGTCCGTAAAGGGTTAAACAGACACAACAACCAGAAACACGCAGACAGCCAGACACAAGAAAACCTACAGACTCGACACGACTATTACACCCTTCAATACAGACCAGACCACCAAGATCATCAAAAACATTAAGAATTCGAAGGCTACTGGACCAGACAACATATCTAACATACACCTTAAACACTTGGGCCCACAGGGAATACTAGCTCTCACAAATATCAGCATATATTTATGCCAACACTGTATTATTCCTGACATATGGAAACACGATAAAATTATTACACGACTCATACCAAACAAAAATCCAACAGAACCAGCTTCCTATAGACCCATTAATTTACTACGCACACCTTCCAAAGTAACAGAAAGACCAATCTTACAAATCACCAACCCACACATACCACTATCGCCTACTCAACATGGATTCAGACCTCACCACTCAACCACGACATTACTCACTAAACTCACGCAGCACATCATGGATGGCATCAACTCCAGACGACCAGCTCAACGTACACTATTAGCAACAATAGACATTAGTAAAACATTTGATGCTATCCCACGCTTCCCTCTCAAACAAAATACTCAACACAAACGTGCACAATAACACTAAAAGATGGCTGAGCAACTATCTTTCAGGAAGATACTCGCATGTCACATTTAATGGCAAGTCATCCAAAAACAAGCTTTTTCCGAACGGGGTTCCTCAAAGCTCTGTTCTCTCACCAACACTGTTTAACTTATACATGCATGATATTCCAACACCCATAAATAACAAGCTTACTTTATCATCATATGCAGATGGCATCACTCTATAAATAACCGCTACAAATAACCTACAAACATACATAAACAGTATACAAGACTGGCTCACACACAATAGACTCAAAGTAGCGCCCACAAAATCAACCATCACCTTGCTTACAAGCAATACAAAAGAACACCAGATAACTCCACAGCTTACACTAAACAACAACAACATTCCACACACTCACAGGACCAAAATACTTGGGGTCACATACAGCACATCATTATCTTTTGCAAACCACATTCAGGACATTAAAAACAAATGTACGTCAAGACTTAACACGCTTAGGGTACTAACTACTAACAGGCACAAACTTTGGACACCAGCAGGAAACAACATCACTCATATACAAACATTATATTCGCTCAGTTATGAACTATGCTAGTCCATGCTGGGCACCCATTATCTCAAACACACACATAAGCACCTTACAGACAATACAAAACAACGCACTTCATATCATTACAGGATGCACTCAAACAACACCAATAGAACACCTGCACACAGAAACAAAAATACTGAAAGTTAGGGAACATTTAGACATGAGGGGAACAACTCGTGGCAGCAGCGACAACTAACCCACAACACCCTTGCCACTACATGTACAATCATGCACCGACACCTCGCACGATTAAGGTAACACCAGACACACATTATAACCAAATACTCTATTCCATACCACGCCCCACAGACATCACACAGTACAGAAAACACACACACACACACACACACACACACACACATACCTAACCCACAAAGCACTGACACGATTTGGTCCGAATGCGGTCCTAGGTGCGAAGCCACCACCCATTAACAGGTCAGAGATCAGCCTGAGCAGATCGGATCGAGTTAACTTAGCACGATTCCGATGTGGACATCACTCCAACTTACGGACATATAAACACAGACTAGACAACTCCACAGACGACACCTGCCACCTGTGCCAGGACACACCACAAACAATTGAACACATTATGACAGACTGTACCGCTAGCACAACAACGAACACAACACATCACCAGTGAGCTGAACCTCTGGACCACTGGACCACTCCGGAGAGGGCGATCGGTTACCTGCGTGCCGCCGGCTTGCTCGATCAGGGTGGGCTGATCGGCTAAACAACAACAACAAGAATACAAGTACAATCCTACAAAAATAAGGCTAACATAGCCACTTAACCTAGCATACTGGCTTACTGTTTGATTAATTATCTGACAATTTCATGTATATTGTTATTACACGAGACATCAGTAACTGAAAAAAATAATTTGTATACATAGAAGAAAATAATTGTAACTGAAAAAATCAGAAATTATGAAAATAAAAGTTTAAAAAAAATGCTGATGAATTATAGGAAGCTGATTTCGGATATGATTTTGTGGAAACTATATTTTAAATTATTAATTATACAACAAACAAAACATCTTTCTTGCGGATCATTTACAATCCAGAGCTACTTAACCTACATCAGGTACAATCTTACGTATTATACACTGGACCTAATACAAAAATAAGGGCAACATAGCCACTTAACCTAACATACAAGTATTGTATTTTACGCCTCATAAGACGCTACTTTTTTCCTGAAAAACGTCTCCGGAAATCACTTCAGGGCTCATGTTATTGTTTTGTTTAATGTTCTTTTAATAAAGTTTTGGGAATATATTTTTTGTCAGGCTGATAAACCTTCGAAATATTTTTTTCCCTAAATATTCTTTGCTAAATATAGGGTGCGTCTTACCACTTGTAGCGTCTTATGAGGCGTAAAATACGGTACATACAAATACAATCTTATTATAACTTTATATATACAGGGTGTTTCAGAAGGAAAGGTCAATACTTCGGGAGGTGATAATATCGGTCATTGTGAGAAAAAAAGTTCATATGAACATGTGTCTAATTCTGAATGGTTACGGAGATAGAGCTATTTGAATCTGATGTGCGCGCAGCTCTTCCTTCCCCGCGGTGGTCCCATTCAATGGCCACCAAGGTCTCCAGACCTCTCTCCGTTAGATTATTGTTTGTGGGGGTGGATGAAAAGTAAAGTTTACAAAAGAAAGGTGGATACACGAGACGAATTGCTCGCGCGCATTTTGGATGCTGCTGCCCGCATAAAGGAACGTTCGTCTGAGTTGATCTTGACAACACGCGATCTTCGCACACGAGTTGCAAAGTGCATTGAGGTTGACGGTGGGATTTTCGAAAACGTATTGTAAACTAACAAATTCGTCATTTCTGTATCTGATACCATTCAAAATGCCAATGTTTAAACATTAAATGTTAGAAACAGTAATTGGTTTCTCTTTCTTGATTACCATTAACAATGCTTTCGTATTTGTAGATTCAAACAGCTCTATCTCCATAACCATTCAGAATTACACACATGTTCATATGAACTTTTTCTCTCACACTGACCGATACTATCACCTCCCGAAGTATTGACCTTTCCTCCTGAAACACCGTATATATAATCTTTGCTACATTACAAAAATAAGGTATTTTAAACCAGCAGTTGTCTGAACCAAGACTGCCATATAGGTGAGAGGTACACAGTATCTGAAGACAGGACACTACACAATAACACAGAGCTGTTTTGGACCCGAGTAATGAAATTATATATATTCTTCCGGATTAACATTTGGCTGGTAGGTAGGTTGCGCGTAGTAAACATAAAACTGGCACTACACCATTTTGGTTCCCCATATAGCATTAGGGTGTGTCAATTTTAGGGAGCAAAGTGAAATCTTTAGATTTTCAAAGACCAAATGATGCATTTTCATGTGCTAAATCGAAATATGGCTTTAAAATCCAGATTTGACCACTCCTAGCTACTTATATTTAAAGTTAACCTCTTTTGGACCACTGGGTCGAATTTGTACCGTTTCCCATACACGCACTCATACCTTAACCCTACAAAAACTTCGGTCGTTAAGAGGTTAAGTTAAGAAAAATCAGCAATTTCTGCAAGTATTTTTTCTATTGTATATAACTAGTTTACATACATTACATGCAATTAAAGACATTTTGATTGTATTTCAATATTAAAACTTAGAATATAGATAGGTTTCTTGAACTTTGCCAAGGATGCCATGTCTGCCTTCCTCTTGTTCCTGGACATAAGCTCCCTACTGGCCACCTGGCCACTGATGTACGCCTCCCTCCTCTCTTGTGAGTAAACATGTTGTGCTGCTTCAGTTGTCATCCTTACACACCTCTCTACTGACTGTGTGTGTGTGTGAGGGCCATGCAGGAACTTCCATTGGTCTATCCAGAAACTCCTTGATTGCAGCAGTGGTGAGGGAGCAGGTCAGAGGAGGCTCAGTCACGCCAGAGTTCCAGTCAATAAGCTCCGAGAGTTTGGTGGCATCTGGGTTGATGTCAGGAGTCTTCCTGGTCTGACACTGCAGTCTCCTACCTATGTGTCCTTATCTCCTTCACCTCTGATTTCCAGTATCCTCTTCAGTGCCTCCCTCCTCTCCTCCTCCACCTCACTGCACAGCATGGCCTGGAGCACAGCCTCAGAGTGTGCATACCAGGCTGATATCTTCACTGTAGGCATCACTATTCCTATCACCTCCTCCTTCTGACTTCTGAGCAGCTCCAGCTGGTACAGTACATGCCTGGGTCCCTCCACCCAGCTGTGATTTAACTTGATGTTGAACCAGTTTGGCATGTAGACTCCCACTATGAATTCCACAATTATCCTCAGATTCTTCAGGTTTCTACCCTTCAGCCCATGTTTGGAAATCCACAATCTGCAGAACCTTAGAGCCGTGGTGACCCACCTACTGTGACAATCTCCAGGAGAGCTAGACTCTGAGGTACCTCTCCCGATCTGATGGCAGTGATGATTCTGTAGTCATATGATTGGTCTGTGCTGAGGTCCTTGATTACCTCCTGACTGAGATGGGGTACAGGAGGACCAACAGTGATCCTCGTGAAGTTTGGGTTGATCTCCAGCTCAGTGGCAGTGTCTAACATCTTCCCTAGGGGCCCAGACCACTTGTTTGCTCAATGTCTTGCCATCCAGTGCAGTCACCAGATGTCTGAGACTCAGCTCCCCAGTGTGCAAGTCACAGACAATCCACACCAACTTCCTGCTAAGCTTGGCCTCCACATAATGCATTACTCCTCCCTCCTAGCCAGTATTCACATTAGTACTGTCACCTCCTATGGCCAAAAGGGTCTGGTCTGCTCCTCTCTCTCTTAGCCAGTTCACCAGATGATCAGCAATGACCTCAGCATGACTTCTCTCCTCTGCAGCTTCCTCTGGTACAAAATGCCACAAATATTTCCCACCTGGTTCATTGCACACTGTGTAGTGTTTTTCCTTAATGAGGCCAGGAAACTGCCTGTCACTTCCCTCAGCTTCCATCATCACTTTGGTGTCATCTCTTTTCCCACCAATGATGATACAGGTGATGCCATTTTCCCTAATCTCTTCATCAAACTTCTTGACCAGCTCCTTAGTCAGTCTCTCCTGAGCCCTCCTCACCTTGTTGTGGTCAATCACCAGTGCTGTGTCAAGCTCTGTGATAAGACCAGCACCAATCCAGGCAGCAGTGGCAATCTCTGCAGTCTCTCTCAGCCCAGTGTGATGTCTCAAGCTAGCCAGAGCTATGTTGGTGATATCTTCAGTGTTGTATTTCTTCTTCTTAGCCACTGGCAAGGAAGATGTTGTCGCAGCCTCTGGTATGAAGTCTTCGTCCTCCTCTCTCCTCCCTGCCTCCTCCAGTATATCTCCAGCAGTGACTCCTCCTCCTCCTCCTCCTCCTCCTCCTCCTCCTCCTCCTCCTCCTCCCTTCTCTGCTCCTGTCTCTGCAGCACTGCTTCCTGTCTGCTGGTCTCAGGTTGATCAGCTAGACCCATCTGGTGTGCCCCTACACTTCCCACCTTTTCTCTCTGACCTTTAATGAAAGCAAGCTCCTGCACTGGTATCTTCTGCTCGCTCCTGCAGCTGCAGTCAATGTGAACCTCACTGTTGCAGACAGAGTTGCACCCAAGCTCACGGCAGCTCCTGATCACACAGTGACAGGTCAGGATGTTCACCAATTTGTCCAGTTTCATCATGAACCGATCTTTGACCTCTAACTTCACATTGCCAATGGACACCTTCACTGCCTCATCCCACAGTGCCTTCACTTTAGCCCTGATCCTGACCTCAGTGTTGATTACAGGTTCTGTGAATAGAGCGTTGGTTTTTCTCCACTGAGCCAGTAGCCCTGGAAAAATGCCGTTGTTAATCAGGTCATTAACCGAGTAATTCCTCCTGTCTTTCTCACTCATCTATTGTTTAGGTACAAGACTTAATTATTCAAAGTAATGACAATTTCATATATCTATCATATCAAAATATACAGAAAGTTTGGGTCACACATAACATTTCGAATAATTTGAATTACACAATATTTACATTACGAAATAATCAAAATTGTCAAAAAGGAGGGAAAACACGCATTCACAATCAAAACTCCAGCATTTGTGACTGTGTGAAACTTAGAAACCATACTGCATACCAAAAATAACCAAAGTTGATTACACATATCAATGGCACATTGATATATGATGCTACAGTCATATTTAGATTATATTCCAAACCTTTATAGTCAAATATAACTAGGTATATGGCCTTTTTAAACAACACAAGATATTTCTAAGTTTGCTAGGTAATATGACATCATTTGAGCATTAGTAGTTTTTGAATTGTTCACTTTACTAAAATTAACACACCCTAATATAGCATACGAAAATTATTATAAGCAACAGAGTTTATTCATAGCAGTTTTTGTATAGTTCCACCACAGATGGGATGTATACAATGCAGTACAGTAAGTTCTTAAAAGATAAGTTTTAATTGATTCTGAACACACACCAAATTTCATTACTAGCATGTTACCCTGTACATACAGCTTTTTACGTTGCCTCTCAATATCAAGTTCATCTCGCAGCTCGTGAGTAATTACATGACCTAAGTATTTACACATATATTTGACAGGTGTTGTCTGACCATTCATTTCAAAAGACCCACATGATACATGTTTCAGTAGATTATACCTAAAAATCAAAATACAACTCTTTGCCCCATTATAGGTGATGTCATTTTCTATACCATATTGTTCACATATCTCTAATAGTACTCTCAGCCCATGGGGAGAGGGTGACAGAAGAACAAGGTCATCAGCATACATTAAATTATTAATTTTTTCCTTTCCAATGACTCAGCCAGTACGTGCGGTTTTTAGCTCATTGGTAAGGTCATCCATGTATATACAGAAAAGATAGGCAAGGGGGTATATTATCACCCTAACACCATTAGTTACCTTAAAATCTGGTGATACAGTGCTTTTCTATCTTACAAACATGGTCTGCTCTGTATACCAGAATACAAGTATCCTAAATATATATTTAAGTACCCCTCGACACAAGAGTTTTTGAAAAGTTTGTGATGGTTAACTCTATCAAATGCTTTTGATGCATCCAAAAAACAGGAATATACATTGCTGTTTGACATCTTGTACTTTAGGACGGCTTCCTTTAGCATATCAATACACATGTCAGTACTATGTTTCACTCTAAAGCCAAACTGATTGTCATAAGTCTGCAAGTAAGTACTTATCCTATTATAAATGACATATTCTAACACCTTAGAAAGTATACTGGAAAGTGCTATTGGCCTATAATTATTCTTATCACAGATACTAGCACCCTTATTTTTAATAACTGGCAACAATACAACTGACAAAATAGACTGTGGCAAGTACCCATGTATCATACAGCTTGTGAAACACATTGCAAGCATAGGTATTATACGAGGGCTACAACATTTTAAATGTTCTGCTTGTATGCCATCTATGCCACAACTTTTATCATCATCTAACTTATGAATAGCCTGCCAGATTTCTGAGTCATTAATTAGTAGCTCCTCAGAGCGTTTTACATTTAAGCATATATTTAGTTAAGAAGGTTAGCAAAATCTGAACCAGTTAACCAGTTAATGTGGGAGTTAATATGATCCTATAATAAGGCAAAAGAAGGTCTTTGCATTGTTTGATCACTTTTCAGTTAAAAAAAAGGGTATTTTAGGGTTTGTTTTATCTTAAGAAACAACAACAACAACACCCTATAAAAAACACACCGCGTCACTAGGTGTACCTCTAATAGTGTGTCAGGCGACACCAACGTCTCCATTTACACACCACACACAGTTTCCATTCCTCTGTTTCTCGTTAACGCTTATGTCGACTGTGTGTTGTGTGTCTTTATGTCGACTCGACGTTTTTCTACACATTTACTGATTACATGCATCTTTTACGCGGTCTTTCTCCATTCCTCATCCCCATCATATACTTTTTCCACAATCCTATCATTATTCATTCCCTCCACACGACTGTACATATATTCTCTCGCCATTATCACTTATTCCAGACACACCATGCTTCCCAGTCATTCTCGACACCGGGCTACCTCCCATTCTCATCACCCATAACAATTACTATTTTAAACTTAAGCACGCAGACATCTATCATTAACATTTTCCCTCATGTATTCATGACACTCATCTTTAAGTAGCGAAGAAACAATTCTTTCCTCTTCCTCCGCTTTCCAGACTAGATTCCTGTCATTCCGTCCCTTTAAACATTATCATTTCATTTCAGCTTTGTTTCTGCACACACCAAATAAATCGAAACGTCGGTCCCGACAATTCTTGGCCACTTGCACACTCTTTGTATCCTTATTTATACATTTAATCTAAAAACTTTCGAGGGGAACGTTGGCGGCAGCGTACCATTGCAGCACTTCGGCATCGATGAACCTCCCGCGTACGTGGCAGAGTCCCCCCCCCCCCCCCCCCCAAGATGGGATCGCGGCCCAATCTCCAACCCTGTTATGTACGTTGTGGGGCGAAGAATTTAACCCTATTCCCAGGGTGACCGTACAGTCTCCTCTTACTAAATACTGGTATTTTAGAGTCCCGCCCCTAAAATAAAATATTTTACCCTAAAGAGTATAATTTTAGGAATTTTGTATAATTCTCACCATTGAAATTTATACTTATTTAAAATCATTCCATCTAATGAAATTCATTAAAATTTAAAAAAAAAACGTGAAAATTTCTCATTTCAAATTTAGAAATTGTATTTAAGTATTTAGTTCAAATGATAGATATTGTATTTAGATCTCTCTTCCCAACATTTATTCATACTCGTATTAACTGTATTTGTTGAACAATATCACCGGGATGGAAAATGTCAAATTTACGAAGTTGTTTTCAATCATTACGTCAGTTCTAATAGAATGCTTAATTCCTCATAATTATCTCGCTTAAGGGAAAGAGTTCTGGAATCATAAATTCGAGCTGCAGAAGGGAACGTTGAAGTCAATCGAATAAAATAAGGCTGAACAAATAATGGAATGGGTACAGGGTACACCGTACAGGAGAGGAAGGATTGGGAACCCATCCTCTCTGCTTATACAAATTTCTCCCAACAAAGGGCAAGAATAGCCTCGGACGTGGGCGCCACGTCTGGTCAGGCCCCCACGTAACTGCAGGGAGGCACGTGTTTGTGTGTGTGTGTGTGTGTGTGTGTGTGTGTGATGGGTAAAAATTATGAGCAAGAGAGAGCAGTAGTAGTGCAGGCGTTTAAGGGTAGAAGATTTAATGATCTGGAGTTGTGTGAATGGGGGATTGTTAAGTGTGTGAAGGCAGATGTGAGCGAGAGAGTAAGAGGAAAAGGAGGTGTGAGCCTGCTGATGAATGATGTATGGTATGAAGCGATGAGAGACTTCTCGTGTGTCTGTTCCCGGATTGTCTGTGAAATTTAAGTGTGACCTGAAGGATGTCTGGGAGAAGGTTTGATAGTGTGACCTGAAGGATGTCTGGGAGAAGGTTTGATAGTGTGACCTGAAGGATGTCTGGGAGAAGGTTTGATAGTGTGACCTGAAGGATGTCTGGGAGAAGGTTTGATAGTGTGACCTGAAGGATGTCTGGGAGAAGGTTTGATAGTGTGACCTGAAGGATGTCTGGGAGAAGGTTTGATAGTGTGACCTGAAGGATGTCTGGGAGAAGGTTTGATAGTGTGATCTGAAGGATGTCTGGGAGAAGGTTTGATAGTGTGATCTGAAGGATGTCTGGGAGAAGGTTTGATAGTGTGATCTGAAGGATGTCTGGGAGAAGGTTTGATAGTTGTCTGAAGGATGTCTGGGAGAAGGTTTGATAGTGTGATCTGAAGGATGTCTGGGAGAAGGTTTGATAGTGTGATCTGAAGGATGTCTGGGAGAAGGTTTGATAGTGTGATCTGAAGGATGTCTGGGAGAAGGTTTGATAGTGTGATCTGAAGGATGTCTGGGAGAAGGTTTGATAGTGTGATCTGAAGGATGTCTGAATGTTACAAAAGTTTGTGATGGGAGACATGAACGGGAAAGTTAGTATTGATCCAGAGGTTAAGGTGTTAGGGAAGCATGGTGTACCAGGAGTGAATGATAATGGGTGTAAGCTGAATGAGTTATGCAGTGAGAAAAAACTGTAACAAGTTCCATTTTGAAACATAAGGAGATACACAAGTATACTTGGTATAGAACAAATTAAATACATGGTGAGAGAAGTTTGACAGATTATGCGCTCGTGGAAAAGAGATGTGTGACATACTTGTACTCTTGTAGTGCGAGGTAGGAGTGGGGGATCTCTCTGACCAGATGATAGTCCTTTGTAAAGTGAGGTTGTGTGGAGAATGAAATATATGAGGAAATGATTAAGTATGGGGGATTGAAAGGGTTGGAGTAGTTGTGGTGTATATGTTAGAGTCCATGAACAAAAGGAGATATGCCTAAAGAGTGGAAGCAAGCAATAATTGTTTCACTGTACAAAATAAAATATGAAAGGAGTGAATGTAAGAATTATAGAGGTACGAGTCTGTTGAGTGTAGTGAGTAAGATGCATGGTAGGATAGTGATTGAAAGAGTTCGTGGTATTACAAGATGTTTGGTGAGTGATGAGCAAGGAGGGTTCTGAGGTGAAAGAGGTTGCGTAGATCGAGCGTTTGCAGTAAGACAAGTGATTGAGAAAACGTGTGAAAAGGAGTGCAGTGTATACACATCTTCTATGGATCTTGAGAAAGCGTAGGATAGAGTGAACAGAGAAGCACTGTGGCAGGTCTTGAGTGTACAGTATGTGGGTTGACGGTAAAGAAAAAAGTTTTTTGCAGTTAAAACGTGTCCCCTGTGCGTTCAAGTTTAAAAAGAAATTACTTTACTTTACGTATTTAAAATATAAATGTATTAAGTTCTTTTAATAACGAATAGAATTAATTTATTAAAACTATATGTTTATTTCTTTATATAAAGGGATTTTCTACTGGATAAATGAAAAACCTTTTTACAAAAAAGTGTGCAAAAAAAAAAAAAAGGAAAACCTGGTTCTATCTGCGTGTGTGTGTGTGTGTGTGTGTGTGTGTGTGTGTGTGTGTGTGTGTGTGTAATACCATGCAAAGTGGTATCCGAGAAATTCTAAGGAGAATATATAACTGATTTTGATTTTACTCCAGAAAATATAGCGCGAGCTGTAGGTCCGCACAATTGGAACACCTCGATAATTGCAAACTGCAAGAATGAAACAGCTATGCCCTTATATTGGATATGGAGAAGACCTCTGGACACGGAAAATCACGAGCATCTTGAAGAGGGTGAACATTGCCCCTGTATATAAAGGAGGGGATAGGTCTCAAGCAAAGAACTACTGTATATACCAACGTCACCGACACCTTACATCACCAAGATACTTGAAAGAATAGTTAGAGAGAACATCTGACCTTTTAGAGGCGCATGAAAGATTCAATGAGAACCAGCATGGATTCCGACAAGGAAGATCGTGCCTATTCAACCAATAGCACATTATAACAATTTCATTGATGCACTTGAAAACACTGAAAACGATGAAAACTGATGTAATGGATTTTGCTAAAGCATTCAACAAGTACGATCACGGTTTAATAGGACACGAAACATGTGTGAATAACGGACAAAGTGGAAAAATAGATCTATAACTTTTTTCAGAGAACGTCAGGAAGTTGTTTAAAATCTAAGATATATCATCATCAGTATCGGAAGTACGTAACTCAGTATCGGAAGTACAACAATCACCCTCCAGCACTTAAAGACCTCAAAGAAAGTTAACATCTGTAATGACTGTTCAAGCATCGATACGAAAACGCTTGGAAATATCACTTGGTCCATCATATAGTGGATTCCAGTGGCAAACACCTGTATGGACAAATCTGAACACCTACTGTGACAAATAAATAATAATTTCCATGTCACGGGATTTTGGGACACCCTGTCTTCAGAGCATAACTGAAATATCCACAATATATAAATTCTTTTCGTTTTAATTATAAAAACCATAATGAGCTCTTTTTCTTGTGCAGGTTTTTCACGTTTATAATAAGTACCATTTCTAGTTTAACTCTATTATCATGCTGCAGATCTAATATTGTCAGTAATTCATCAAACAGACTCGCATTACTCTGGTTTATGAAGCCATAAATTATGGATATCACTAACATTCAATTATTTAGGATCAATGGAGAGGTAACATCAGTAAATGGGGTTGCTAACCACCTTCGCAATATCTAAGGTCATATAACGGAGGGGAACCTACAGCTTTACGTGGGATCTGAACTACGGGCCCCTACCTAATCCGGATCGCGGAGGACGATCACCCATCCAATTACCATCAAACCCAATGTAGCTTAACTTCGCTGATCGAGTGGAAGCGGCGTTACTATTACTGGCCACAACGTTGTTTTATATGTCAGAAAAAGTTTAACTCGGTGATTTTTCAAGAATCACTAAAATAAATGCAAAATAGAAAATAATTATCTTGGTAGCCTTACTCCAAAATTTCCTAATTTTCACTAAAAAATGTTTATCCGAAATCAAAGACGCAATCAAAGATTCAGTTGTTGTGGACACCAAAAGTGATTATATAAAGTGTGTAATAAAAACCTGGAAGTGGGAGAACTATTGTTACCCCAAGCAATATGGTAACTAGGCTGAGTGATTTAGAATGCCTTGTGCATAGCAAGTTATTGTATATAGTTCATCCCGTAAATGTTAAGTGACTGAATAAGGTTTTTTATAGTAAGACTCACAAGCTAACGGCGTCTCTTCCTCACTCTCTCTCGTTAAGTATTTGGTAGTCAAGGTAAACGGTTGTTGCGCTGCATGTTGACGCACTGCTTGTTCGTTGATGCAAATTCTTGTCTGCTTAGAAAGAGAGAGCACTTGTTAGAAAATCTAGAAGAGGAAGAGCCATTGTTGTCCCAAGGCGATATGATGACTAAGCTGATTGATGCAGCATTGCTTGTATATATTAAGTTAAGGTGTATATATATATCCATCTCATAATTGTAAGGTTAGTGAAAAATTCATTTAATTTAGAGCTAGCATTTTTGGGCTCTTGTGGCATCATTTTTTGGGGGCACTCGCTCGTCCTTTCTACTCGTTTGTTGAATGCGGCACTTACAGGGCGTGGTCTTATAGAGAGCTCTCTTGCAATTCAATTTGGTTGTTTGGATACAAGATTGTTGCATCGTGCAATGGTGCAGGTTGTGTTGTTGTTGCAAGGTTTAGAAAGAAGACCATAAATAGTGCCCCTTTTGTTTTTAATTTTATGCTACCGAGGCCTAAAGTAGGTCCACATTGAGTCAGCAACCCTGAGGTAGGACCTCCAAGTCCGTAAGTTTGTTTTAGTCTAGCTTAACTTAGGCTATAAGTTAAAGTAGTCCCCCAGAGCTTGACCGTTCAAGGCTCAGCTGGGATTCTGAACCCAATCAAAATAAATAAATTAACACCGCTACAGTAATTTATTTTGGTTAAGCTCACCTTATTTGCACTAAGATAAGACTGAACAAGACCCTAAGTTCTCTCTGGTAAAGGGAAGTTAACATATGACAAAGCTAACTTAAGGGTACAATCACAGCGCCGCCGATTAGGACATAGGATGAAAGGATTCTCTTTTAGTGCGTGTTTTGCGTTAACAGCAGCTACAGGATTTTTTTTTCTGTAAAATTTCAGGTTCAATTGCAGTATTAAATGATTGTAGCTAATTAAATACTGGTGACAGAGGCATAAATTTTTGTGTTGTAAGAAACTGTTACCGAAAGAAATCTGATTTTGTACGAGTGAATCTCAAGAGAAGAACATAAGTGGAATAGACATTATAATTATGTAAAATATGCATTAAAAATTTAAATATCAGTAGCCGAATTTTTTTAAAACTTCTAAAAGGTATTTTTCTTTGGTATGGTTAATAAATTTACTCTTCTAGAATTAGTTCTGTTCAGGAAATCGGTCAAATTATGATTATGTACATCGAACTTCTATGCAAAGTTTAAAAAGGTAGGGTAGGTTGAGGAACAGCATAAGCCAAAACTCAAAAAGTGGTTCAAGTTTGTTTCTAAAGTCGAGATCATGAAAACCTTTCAAAAACACGATAATGTGCGTGCGTGCAATCTAATAACTTAACCTAATATAACCTAATTTGATTTAAACTTTAACCTAAACGTTTTTCATCCCCTAATTTACCCTAAACTAACCTAACTCGCCCTAAACTAACCTATCATAATTTATTTTCACGTAGCCTACTTTACCCTAACCTACGACACTCCATTCTCTAAATAAACTAGCCTAACTTCATCGAACTTAATCTAACCTGGCCTAACATAACCATCTCTCCGACGGTTGACCTAACTTGACCTAACATTCCGAATTTGATGTAACTTAACTCTACATAAATTAACATAGCCCAAGTCGTGTATACCCAGTGGTGTAGTGCTAAATAAAGAAGTGAGGGAACGCATTTTGAAAGTGTTACTCAGATGCGGGAGGGACAATGGCGAGCGCGGCGAGCCCATACAGCTGGGGGTCCGGGGGCACTGTAAGCCCCCCGGGAAATCTTTTGAAATCTGACCAATTTCAGGGATATTTTGAGGTCATATGCACTGGATATTAGGATATATTCCAAGGTTGAAGATGCAGTATTTCCAGTGTCATTAGATATACGCCATCCAGTACGATCAATAAAAATAGCTAACAACTGGAATGATTAACTAAAAAAAAAAAGTTAACAACTGTTACGCCGTGGTGACTGTTTCACCAGATCTTTATAGGCTAGCATTGCCTCAGTCGAAGTTAAAAGAAATGAAACGGTTAATGATTCTTTCTCATATTTCTTCTAGGGGTGGGAATTAAAATTTCATGACGTTAGAGATTTGTAAGTTCGGATTTATTTGAAATAGTGAGGGAACGCCGTTCCGTCTACCAAAAAAAGTAAGGGAACGCCGTTCCCACAGCACTACACCACTGTCAGTATACTTTCAAAATTAACCTAAAAACCTCTATTCTTCAACGTAACCTAAACTAGACTAACAACCTAACTAATTTATTCGACCCAAACCTAAGTAAACTAACAACCAAAAAAACCAACAAAATTAAACCTAAATTAACCTAACTAACTGAAGCTGACAACCTACACTAATCAAACTTTATCTTACCTAACCCAACGGAATCTAACTTGAACTAGCCTAACTCGAAGTTAACCTAATCTAACTAACCTAATTTAAACTAACAACCTAAACTACTGTAATCTGACCTAACAAACGTAACTAATCTAACTTAACCTTAAGTGAAGCCTATATCACACGGCCGTCTGTAGCCATTTTTTACCGTGGAATCGTGCCCCGCTTAAAAATGATTAGAGCCATTTACGCATTAACAAACACTTTATTTCAGACTCAATAGATACAAACATTATACAAGAGGTCCATAGAAGATTAAGAGATAGTTGTCTGGAGCACTGACTAAGTAGGCCAGTGAATCACTGTGCATAATGCTTCCGGATTTGAGATTTATAAAATATATCGAAGACCAGTCCACTAACCATGGCTTCTCTTATCTTATTGACTGACTCACCAAGCCTAGTGATAAATCTAAATACAATATTGCGAATGACACTGGCACAGTTAGGCACCTTATTGACTACAAACAGCATACTGACACTAGAAGGAGCACCATTTATAAATCTTGGAGTTCTTAATAAACTCCTAAAAATATTATTTGCGACATATAATTTTCTCAAATTATACATCCTGTAGTTCCACCACAAATGAGCTGTATACATTGGAGTACAAAAAGTTTTGAACAAAATCAACTTAACATCTAATGTACATGTATGAAATTTTCTAACCAAAGTATTTCCCTGAGCATATAATTGTCTACATTGCTTTAGAATATCACAGTCATCTGAAAGACTATCAGTTAGTATGTGGCCAAGATATTTAGTCTGGGTTACTTCTGACAGCACCATACCATTCAATTGAAATTCAGGAAATTTTATATATTTGTAGGCCTTGGTCCTCATAATCATAACATGACATGACTTTTATCAGGATTATATTTTGTCGTTATCCTTCCCATACCTTTCACACACCTTCAAAAGTGTGTTGAGCCCTTTTACAGATGGACAAATAAGAACTAGATCATCTGCATACATCAGATGATTAACAATCATTGTACCAATATAGCAGCTTATTTTACAGGTGTTCAGCACAACAGCTAAATTATCCATATAAACAATGAATAAGTAGGAGGATAATATCGCTCCATGCCTGCCTGACACCATTGGTTACAGAGAATGGTTCTGAATTAACCCCACCCCATCTTACAATCATTGTCTGGTGATTATACAAGAATATTAATATACGGACTAAGTTACCAGGTACGTTACGATTTACAAGTTTCATGAATAATTTGTCATGATTAACACGATCAAATGGCTTAGAGGCATCCAGGAAACACAAAAATACATTAGCAGCTAGAGTTTGGTATTTACAGACCATTTCCTTCAAGACATACACACACATATATATCAGTACTGTGTTTCTTTGAAACCAAATTGGTTATCACTAGTAAACAGGTAACATTCAAGTCTATTAATGAGTATATATTCAAACACCTTAGACATAATACTGGCCAAGGCTATTGGCCTATAGTTATCTTCATTGTTGATTTTACCCTTTTTATCTTTTAGTACTGGTACCAAAACAACGAATAACATTGTATCCGGCAAAACACCATGTATTAATAAACCTGTAAAGCACAAAGCTAACAGAGGCACTAATCAGCAACAACCGGGCTTTGAAAGTGTATTAATTGTATGGAGTCTTATTTGAATTGTATTAATCGCTATTCAACGACAAGATTTTGAAATGTTTCAGTGGTGAAAAACACCTACAAACGATCGTGTGATATGGTCTTAACTCTAAAATAAAATTGTTTAGGAAGATCTTTGGAGGTCTTTTCGGGCTATTTATGTCATTTTGGCATGTAAAAATAAAACTAAAGAAAAGAAAAGCTTTCGTGAACCATTCAAGATTAATGTAATTTTTTCATGCAAGAATAATTAAAAACTTTTAAATAAGGACATTCGTAGACCTTTTCATGTTGTGTCTGGGAATTATTATTATTGGGAATTATTGTGAAGGAGGTTAACAATATCCAACGTTATACGATGGAGGGGAGCTGCAACTTTTCGCGAGATCCGATTCCCTATCCGATCAAGGAACACCCAGAGAGGCATCTTAATCCCCGAAATCTAAAATCCGATGTCGAGACTCGAACCCAGGACCTTTAGTTCAATACCTTGACATTCTACCTTGAGGTTACTCCGGTAGGCATGGATCCTGTGCAGAATATTGACAGGTAAAATAATCTTAATCTTAATCTTTTGTCTGTACATATGAAATAAAGGCGGAACATCTTTGCAAAAAAGATATGTTCAAGGTTTTAAGACAACACTTTAGTCCACAGGACACCCTACCCGATCACTATACTCCATGTGCACGGGACGTGTAAACCCGAGTCGCTGCCGCCGCGCGACGCACCTCTATACATTTTCAGTTTATGACGCTGTTTTAGTTGTACATTGACTTTTTTTTTATTTATATTTGTATTTATATTTGTATTTGTATGCGCGAGCGTAAGTTTTCTGGATGGCGCAATATACGGCATCCGTGCGATAAAGTGTTCAAAAGTAAATGTGCGTTGTTCCGAATGTAGTGAGGAATTGATCGTGAAACACATTAAGCGAGCGTGTCCAATGTAAAACTAGTCTGAAAAATACGTCCTGCATAATGGCAAAAATGTTTTTTTTTGTGCACATAATAATAAACCTTAAAAAGAACAGGACAAGAATAACAGAAACCATTTGGCGTTAAAAATTCAAAGTTAAAACAGAATTAGCGGCAGCTTTTAACATGTAGGCCTATACATGTTAAAAGCTGGCGCTAAATACTTTGTTTTCTAACTTGGAAACCAATTGGCGGCGTTAAAAATTCAGCGTGTTGTTCTTGTCCTGTTCTTTTTAAGCTTTATTATGAACACAAAAAGAAAATTTACTTCTGCAGGACGCATTTTTCAGACTGGTCCATGATTTTTGGAGGCAACGCCTTTTTGTTTTGAACATAAATTTTGCACAATATGCATTTTATAAGATGGTAGCAGTTATTATTATTATTGACCGAAATATTTTTTTCACAACAGAAATTGTAAAATAGCGGAAATTTTGTTTTTATGTGCAGCTGACACCGGACAAGAAGCGTGATGCTGGACGGAGCTCAGACCTCTTGACGAATAAATTTCGCCCAGCGCCATGCGGACATAAGTTTAACTCAGCTGAACAACTTTTTTGACCAAATAAACTTTGGTCTAAACGTTTTAGTAGTGGACGAATTTGTTCGACGTTTATGCCAAATTATTCGCGACAACGTCCTCTATCTTTTGGTGTAAAGTGCGTGTGGTGCAGTTTTTCTCTGAAAAACATTATAGCCCTCAGAATCGCCGTCCGCGAAGTGCTAGTCGGGGTCAAAAAAGATTTGTCCACGCATGGTAGCGAGTGGACGATCACGTCAGTAGTATAGCCACAAAAGGGGAGAGTGCAGGAATGTTGCAGGTTATTATGTAATGTTGCAAAGGGGGTGGGGTTGTTGCAAAGGGTGATGTTGCAAAGGGGATGTTGCAAAGGGGGATGTTGCAAAGGGGGGTGGGGGAAAGGGGGGTGGGGGAAAGGGGGGTGGGGGGAAAACTTGGAGGCGGCGTTATCCCCCAAGAGAAAGAAGGAGGAGGAGAGAAAGGAGGAGAGGTGTTCACCTGGCAGGAGCCAAGTGCACACTGAGACTTCCAGCCGGTCTGGCGTTGTTTTATAGGCTCCTAATCAGCCAGTTGGCTGAGTTGCCAGATAGCGCCATGTATTCCATTGTATTATCCTAATCAGCCAGTTGGCTGAGCCAGAGACGCCTGAAGAAGAGAGAGAGATGCCTGTAGGAGGGAGAGATGCCTGTAGGAGGGAGAGACGCCTGTAGGAGGGAGAGATGCCTGTAGGAGGGAGAGACGCCTGAAGGAGAGAGGATAGGTGCACATGCAGGAGTACACATGCTGGAGGTACACATGCAGGAGTACACATGCAGTAGGTACACATGCTGGATGTACACATGCAGGAGTACACATGCTGGAGGCAAACATGCAGGAGAGAGAGGAGAGAGGCGCCTGAAGGAGAGAGAGAGAGAGAGCTGAAGGAGGGAGAGAGACACCTGAAGGACAGAGTGGAGTTCTCCCCCAATTTATTTTCGTTTCCCTAACCTAAGAGGCCACTATGGGGTTTACCAAAGGGCATGAAATAGAAGGAGCAGAGCTCCTTACTCGGCCGGAGCCGAGGGGGGAATGGTTCTTCACCAGATTCGCGATCTTTTATAATCCTCTATTCTGGCTGAGTTGCCAGATAGCGCAAGGTATTCCAGATAGCGCCATGTATTCTAATAAGCATTGTGTACCACAATATGGTAGATGAATTAAATAATTACACACTTAATTGAAATATAGATGTATATAGTGTTTTACAATAGATGTATATAATGGTAATATTAATATTTGGAACATTGAGTACTTAGCTTCCTTGAAGTTGAACGAAGCAAATAACGTAGTTATCCATAATTCAACCAACCATAGAAAACAGAATTATAGAAATATATATATATATATATATATATATATATATATATATTAAGCATTGTGTACCACAATATGGTAGATGAATTAAATAATTACACACTTAATTGAAATATAGATGTATATAGTGTTTTACAATAGATGTATATAATGGTAATATTAATATTTGGAACATTGAGTACTTAGCTTCCTTGAAGTTGAACGAAGCAAATAACGTAGTTATCCATAATTCAACCAACCATAGAAAACAGAATTATAGAAATATATATATATATATATATATATATATATATATATATATATATATATATATATATATTAAGCATTGTGTACCACAATATGGTAGATGAATTAAATAATTACACACTTAATTGAAATATAGATGTATATAGTGTTTTACAATAGATGTATATAATGGTAATATTAATATTTGGAACATTGAGTACTTAGCTTCCTTGAAGTTGAACGAAGCAAATAACATAGTTTACCTTCGAAAACGCCATAATAGAAAACAATTAATTTTATGGATAACTATTTCGACAAAAGTTTACTATAATTATATCAGTCTTTTAAATATCTTCTGATATATAATATATATAATATATAATATATATATATATATATATATATATATAAAATACCACAATATATATCTTCTATTATTCAATAACACATTAGAGAGATTTACGCAATAATAGAATTAACAAAGTTACCCTATTTCGTTAGACAGAAACGAATTTTTATAAGGAATACCAACCTTCATTAAACTTGAAGATGAACGATGCATACAGTCTCATTCCTGCGACGAAAAAAATGAAAAATGACGTAAAATAAAGAAATTATTCATTGCCCAAGCCACTATAGCGAGGTTGGTTTCGGAGAATTCGAACGAAAAAGGTCTCTAGAGACCTTTTCGGGCCGAGAGATTATCTTTCTACAAGCTATTCGAGCAGAAATCACCACTGGCTTCAGATATTAATTTTATTATTCTTATTATTATTTCTACAAATATTTACGCGTTATTTTTTATGGTGTCATATAGAAATATAATGATATATATATATATATATATATATATATTATATATATATATGCTACACACACACACAGACAGTGCATGGAACTCTTCTGGGATAATTAAATCCACTATAGTCAGAGTAAGTAATGACAAATACCGCCTCGGTGGTGTAGTGGTTAGCGTCGCGGACTACGAGTCCATCGGCCCAGGGTTCGAGACCTGACGGCAGCCGGCGCGCAGCAAAGCCCAGCTGTTCCACACAATAAAGAAAGTGGTTGGTAGATAAATGGGTACCCTAGGAGGCCTAGTGGTCAAGACGCTGGGCTGCTGATGGGTCGTGGTTCGGAATCCACGTTAAACTGTAGGTCTAAGGTGGAGTGAAAAGCTTGACCTTCATCAGAATGAACAATTCGGGCAACGACGCGGGCAACGGGTCACTCGCAAAGAGAATTTAATCATTGGCAAACTTCCTTCCAGACTACTCTTTCTATACATATATATATATATATATATAGAAAGAGCGAGAGTTTTGTTCAATAAATAATAATCGAAAAAACTGCACGAATTTCTATGTAGCAATAATAATAATTAACAAATACGTGATTTAAAATAACAGGACCATTTTACCCGAGGCAGTAGTAGTATATCCGAAAAATAAGTTAACAATTCAAACAATACTAATAATTTGTAAGATATAATATAAGGACTACCATAGAAATGTAAGTGCCTATAATTCGATTTTATATATATGTTACTCGTCCGGTCTCGTTATAGCGGATTGGTACACGCTCCACCCAGCTACATCGGCAACCAATCACGACGGACATCTGGTCTTTTGGGCGGAGCTTGGTGAATGTGCATATAAAAGGGGATATTTTCAGTTGGGAGTAACAGTAGCTATTTTCGCATCAGTGAATAATCAACCATGGACCTGTACGTCTCCCCAGACTTGTATGAAGAACGTGATACTGCAGCATTAACCACAATTAGCCTTTTCAATGCTGTTGATTGTGGCGAACTATTTTCGACGCAAACCGTAGAAGATATTTGCAGTGACGCTCCTTACAATCCTACGCAAGGGACTACCATAGAAATGTAAGTGTCCATAATTAGAATTTTATAGGAGAGTTGTAGTATTTCAGATACTAGTCAAAAATGTCAATCAATGTTATTTCCCCATCATGCTAAAATCGAAATTGGTAATCGAACCAAAGATATCTTCATATAATGGAGATCTGTCTGTCTGTCTGTCTGTATATGTTTTCCTTTAAGGTCCGATGAGGATTTGACACGAGTTATACAATCTTTTGAGGGGGATACGGATGATATACTGATCAGTCAGCAGTGTCACATCCTGCACCATGGATCTGTACGTCTCCCCAGACTTGTATGAAGAACGTGATACTGCTGCATTAACCACAATTAGCCTTTTCAATGCTGTTGATTGTGGCGAACTATTTTCGACGCAAACCGTAGAAGATATTTGCAGTGACGCTCCTTACAATCCTACGCAAGGGACTACCATAGAAATGTAAGTGTCCATAATTAGAATTTTATAGGAGAGTTGTAGTATTTCAGATACTAGTCAAAAATGTCAATCAATGTTATTTCCCCATTATGCTAAAATCGAAATTGGTAATCGAACCAAAGATATCTTCACATAATGGAGATCTGTCTGTCTGTCTGTCTGTATATGTTTTCCTTTAAGGTCCGATGAGGATTTGACACGAGTTATACACTCTTTTGAAGGGAATACGGATGATATACTAATCAGTCAACAATGTCAAATAATGTAAGTGTTTTTCGATCTTTTTGGGATAAGAAGACGCAATATATTTTCATAAATTTATTAAATGAAAGAAATCAGTACAATAAACGAATATACGAACAAAACATTATAATATACAACGAGTACGTACAATTGGAAAACGGTTTTTTATCTGTCTACATACCATTTCATCGTTTCGGTGAGTGTGACACGGGTCAAATAAATTTAAAAAATTTATAAATTCTTTATCATTTGACATATGCATGAGAAATGAGACACAGTACATTCCGCAAACATTAGTAAAATATCCCTGCATACGAAATGGGTTCCATACAACTTCGGGAATATGTAACTGAGCGAGAAATTTTACAATAATAGGGTCACTCCAGGGTTGAGTACCGAGTGAATCAAAATAGTACAGGCGCTGTCTATTTTTAAAATAGACAGCGATCCAGTGAATCCCTTCATTACCGATGATGTCTGTGTTCACAATAAGACTACCGCATTCTCGCGTACTTGGCAAACTCAATGTTTCATTCTTCGCAAACACGCCGATAAATTTGGAACGTGTGACTCGCTCCATTACTTTCTGAAGTGTATTAGCATCCATTTTAAAAGTCAGTGATAACGCTTCTAAATCTATCTACTTCTATTAAGGCTTGCGATTCGAGATATACTAGTACACTAATAGGAGCGTCTATAGGCTTGGCGAATTCCAGCCGAACTGAGATGTTTCCGCTCTGCTGTGGTGTTAAATGGGTATTTACGCTAGCAGATAAGTCAGGTGTAATGTCAAACGGATAAAGGTTAAATTGATCAATGAATTCTTCCTGCGTTACCCCATTACCAAGCTCATCACAATCACCTGCAATATGGGTCAGATTACTATAGGCTCTGGCACAAAGAGGTAACACAGCATCTGATGAATAGTCCGTACCCATTGTTCCACCCAAAGCAGTGCCATTAACGTATAGAGTTATATTTTTAAGTCCGAAATTCTCGAATTTAAAGGCACTCTTTTTATATTTTCCATTCACCGAAGCGTGGTCCTGCATGCCGATTAATATCCTTTTAGGAAGATTTCCCAGGGCAATGTTTTCTATCTGCTTCGATGCCAACCCTGCAGGAACCGTATATAGTTTGATCTGCACTCTGTTAATAGGATATTTCACTGTAGCGTTTAGTAAATTTTTCTCAATTTCTAGTTGTTTTGGTGAACTTAATTTCACTCGCCGTACGCGGAGGTATGTGTCCATAATGTGAACCACAACGGACTTTGCGCCCTCTTCTTGATTCGCATCCAGATTTAAGCAGATCTCAGGACTCGTGCGGGTGAGCTTTATTTTCATATCCACCCCGTTCACAAGCAACTTCTCCTGGAAAGTGAAATCTGTGTGCAACCGTCCAAAACACTCGTATATTTTCTTTTTAGAATTTTTAAATTTGTCCTTTATACTATTTTCATCTTTAGTTTGATAATATCCCTCCGCACTTAAAAAGGTAGCCTTCGCTTCTTTGGAAAAGTTGAGGACATTTTCCAAATAGGCTCGTAGATGATAGTACCCCGTGCCTGCCGATATGTTGGTCTGATTTAAATATACGTCACACTGGTTGAATATGGCGTGCAGAAAGTTTGTTTCAGGGTATACAGCATATTTGTCATCGCAGGCCGTTCCATCAGAATGGGCTATACGTAGCTTAGCGTACATGTGCACACAGCTTGGATCAAAAAAGTAAGGACCTGAGCTGGGTATCACGAATTCTATAGGTGCACTCGGGGAACTAATTGTGTTTAAAGGGTTAATTGTAATAAAGTCACTGTGCTCAATAGAAACTTGGGTTGGCGGGAGCTCAAAAAAGGACAGCTCCGACTTACAGCATTGTGAACTACATGGGTGGATGAAGCGTGCCATGGCGAAATAGTGACTCCTCTCTCGACAAGTGGTAAACAAACTATGATTCATGAGATCAATATCCTTAGCTTATATCAGTCAAAAAAGTGGTCAACCATAGGTTTCATTCGCTTACAGCATTTCTTTTTTGACAGCCTTTTACGTTTAATACCACGTGACCCCTTCTTCTTCTTCTTCTTCCGGGGGGCCCTCCTCTTCCCGCCACCACGCATTTTTCTCTTTGCATCTTTGATGATTTCGTTCCGTGTACGCTTTAAATGTTTTTTTAGGGCTTCTTTAGGTTTAGCCCGGCCAATATGTCTTCTGCAGTGTTAAGGCCTGATTGTAGCGCTTTCCTTCCAAGGTATCTGGCACCCCTCTTCAGCAAAGGAACAGCCGTACGTAGTATGGATGAAAAAATGGATCCAAGTCCACTACCGCGCTGGTATCGCATCCCTCGATAGACGGTGAAAGGCTTTCTATCCATTATAACTCAGTGCGTCGAAAGTGTAGCTTCACTGTTAAGCTCCCGTTACCGAATGGGAAGTTTTCGCCCTCAATCGTTCTTATATATATTGTGATATTGGTTATTAAATTAGTTGCGACATTCACATAATGGGGTCTGTCATATGTAATACTCAAACTCCTTCCTCTATGGTTGGGGATGTGAGCAATGCGCAGCAGGCGTGCCTGGGTATCCCCAACAAACTGGTGCTCCACTATATTACTGTAAATATAGCACATGTCTGGGGACCTTTCAGCCAATTTCTCCATCTTCAATTGATACATTAATCTGGACAAGTTATACTGTGTCTCGTGAAATGTGTCTCTTTGGAAGGCTGCGCTATATCGGCCGTTGGTTAGAATTTTGAACTTTCTATGTTCTTTAAGACATCTGTTAGTCTTTGATTTTAGGATTAGTGTATGTGCAGGGTTGTTTACGATTTCATATACTAAATCATTCGTAAGGTTTGAGTTTCTTAAACTTACGTTTAAGCCTCTCACAACATCCTCGGCCGAACCATATTGACCCGGCCCTAGTCTTACTTCTGTACTGTAATACCGTGCAATCTTAGTCCAAGCGATGCGCATAGTTTCATCCATAGCTACCCCAGCTTTTTCACACTCGTCAATGTCTCTAAGAATCGTAAAAACGGTTTCTTCATGTTCAATATTTAAAAAGACGGTGTCCAGCTGAATTTCGCATATCCCCACCTCATACGAATCACGACCCAATTCAATGTGCCCATGGAGTTCTGTTACAAAGTTGGCTAGCGTGTTGTTAGGGTGTACAGACAGGGACGAGGAGGACGGGAGTGTGACGTAGAAATGGTTAGGAGCCATGTTGCATACTATTTAAGCTTCATTATTGCATCAGCTTTTATATAGGTGTTGAAGCTTTCTGGGTACCCTAGCCATTTCACCAGGTACATTTTTCTCCTTCCTGAACCTTTGCTTCCTAAAATTTTCTCAATTTTAAACACATTTTTTTTCTAAATTAAACGCGACTTTCTGCATTTCCTCGCGGTAAAAGCCTCCTGAGATTTCCTCCCCATTCAAATCTTCAATGTAATACATCATTATCACACCTTTAGGTCTCACAGCCCTAACTTTAAAAATCTCGCGTGTCCATCCTTGCTCAAAACCCTTTGCGAATTTATTCCCCGAACGCGACAGCCTTACATAATCATTGGTTTTGAAGCGCACAGAGTGTGGTGGTGGTGGTGGTGGTGGTGGTGGTGGGTGGTCCATCTCTTCTCGGGAGCGTACCTCTTTCTAAAACTTCGTTAGGTGTTGCCCCAATCGTGCGATGGTGTGAGCGGTTGTAGGATGATGCCAATGGTTCCAGAATGTCTAGAAATCTGTATGTGTTTTTATGTGTAAAATAACGGTGCATGCGTTCCTTTATGGTGCGCTGAACTCTTTCAGCTAAAGAAGCCTTATGTATAGAATTGGTCGTGTAATAGCTGATATTAAACTCTGTCAACATATTCTGAAAAGCACGGCCTATAAACTCCTTCCCCATATCCGTACAAAAATAGCCAGGAACCCTGTTTTCTTTTAACATTAGCGTTTTGGTGGCTTTAGCAACTGTTTCAGGTGATTTATTTTTCAGAGGAACTAGCCACAGATATCTAGAGAATACGTCTATTATGAATAGAATGTAGCGGTAACCATCGTTATACACAGAGTATCTTTGCATGTCTGTTAAATCTGCTTGCCAAATAGAATCAATCGAGGAAGCCGTTGTCTTGGCTGTTTTAAACCTTTTTCTCACAGGCTTATGAAGCGTATAAGCGTCCTGCTCCCTCAAAAATCTTTCAACATCTTTTTTTCCTACTCCGTAAACGTGCAGCCTATCTACGCCGCACGTTTACGGAGTAGGAAAAAAAGATGTTGAAAGATTTTTGAGGGAGCAGGACGCTTATACGCTTCATAAGCCTGTGAGAAAAAGGTTTAAAACAGCCAAGACAACGGCTTCCTCGATTGATTCTATTTGGCAAGCAGATTTAACAGACATGCAAAGATACTCTGTGTATAACGATGGTTACCGCTACATTCTATTCATAATAGACGTATTCTCTAGATATCTGTGGCTAGTTCCTCTGAAAAATAAATCACCTGAAACAGTTGCTAAAGCCACCAAAACGCTAATGTTAAAAGAAAACAGGGTTCCTGGCTATTTTTGTACGGATATGGGGAAGGAGTTTATAGGCCGTGCTTTTCAGAATATGTTGACAGAGTTTAATATCAGCTATTACACGACCAATTCTATACATAAGGCTTCTTTAGCTGAAAGAGTTCAGCGCACCATAAAGGAACGCATGCACCGTTATTTTACACATAAAAACACATACAGATTTCTAGACATTCTGGAACCATTGGCATCATCCTACAACCGCTCACACCATCGCACGATTGGGGCAACACCTAACGAAGTTTTAGAAAGAGGTACGCTCCCGAGAAGAGATGGACCACCACCACCACCACCACCACCACCACACTCTGTGCGCTTCAAAACCAATGATTATGTAAGGCTGTCGCGTTCGGGGAATAAATTCGCAAAGGGTTTTGAGCAAGGATGGACACGCGAGATTTTTAAAGTTAGGGCTGTGAGACCTAAAGGTGTGATAATGATGTATTACATTGAAGATTTGAATGGGGAGGAAATCTCAGGAGGCTTTTACCGCGAGGAAATGCAGAAAGTCGCGTTTAATTTAGAAAAAATGTGTTTAAAATTGAGAAAATTTTAGGAAGCAAAGGTTCAGGAAGGAGAAAAATGTACCTGGTGAAATGGCTAGGGTACCCAGAAAGCTTCAACACCTATATAAAAGCTGATGCAATAATGAAGCTTAAATAGTATGCAACATGGCTCCTAACCATTTCTACGTCACACTCCCGTCCTCCTCGTCCCTGTCTGTACACCCTAACAACACGCTAGCCAACTTTGTAACAGAACTCCATGGGCACATTGAATTGGGTCGTGATTCGTATGAGGTGGGGATATGCGAAATTCAGCTGGACACCGTCTTTTTAAATATTGAACATGAAGAAACCGTTTTTACGATTCTTAGAGACATTGACGAGTGTGAAAAAGCTGGGGTAGCTATGGATGAAACTATGCGCATCGCTTGGACTAAGATTGCACGGTATTACAGTACAGAAGTAAGACTAGGGCCGGGTCAATATGGTTCGGCCGAGGATGTTGTGAGAGGCTTAAACGTAAGTTTAAGAAACTCAAACCTTACGAATGATTTAGTATATGAAATCGTAAACAACCCTGCACATACACTAATCCTAAAATCAAAGACTAACAGATGTCTTAAAGAACATAGAAAGTTCAAAATTCTAACCAACGGCCGATATAGCGCAGCCTTCCAAAGAGACACATTTCACGAGACACAGTATAACTTGTCCAGATTAATGTATCAATTGAAGATGGAGAAATTGGCTGAAAGGTCCCCAGACATGTGCTATATTTACAGTAATATAGTGGAGCACCAGTTTGTTGGGGATACCCAGGCACGCCTGCTGCGCATTGCTCACATCCCCAACCATAGAGGAAGGAGTTTGAGTATTACATATGACAGACCCCATTATGTGAATGTCGCAACTAATTTAATAACCAATATCACAATATATATAAGAACGATTGAGGGCGAAAACTTCCCATTCGGTAACGGGAGCTTAACAGTGAAGCTACACTTTCGACGCACTGAGTTATAATGGATAGAAAGCCTTTCACCGTCTATCGAGGGATGCGATACCAGCGCGGTAGTGGACTTGGATCCATTTTTTCATCCATACTACGTACGGCTGTTCCTTTGCTGAAGAGGGGTGCCAGATACCTTGGAAGGAAAGCGCTACAATCAGGCCTTAACACTGCAGAAGACATATTGGCCGGGCTAAACCTAAAGAAGCCCTAAAAAAACATTTAAAGCGTACACGGAACGAAATCATCAAAGATGCAAAGAGAAAAATGCGTGGTGGCGGGAAGAGGAGGGCCCCCGAAGAAGAAGAAGAAGGGGTCACGTGGTATTAAACGTAAAAGGCTGTCAAAAAAGAAATGCTGTAAGCGAATGAAACCTATGGTTGACCACTTTTTTGACTGATATAAGCTAAGGATATTGATCTCATGAATCATAGTTTGTTTACCACTTGTCGAGAGAGGAGTCACTATTTCGCCATGGCACGCTTCATCCACCCATGTAGTTCACAATGCTGTAAGTCGGAGCTGTCCTTTTTTGAGCTCCCGCCAACCCAAGTTTCTATTGAGCACAGTGACTTTATTACAATTAACCCTTTAAACACAATTAGTTCCCCGAGTGCACCTATAGAATTCGTGATACCCAGCTCAGGTCCTTACTTTTTTGATCCAAGCTGTGTGCACATGTACGCTAAGCTACGTATAGCCCATTCTGATGGAACGGCCTGCGATGACAAATATGCTGTATACCCTGAAACAAACTTTCTGCACGCCATATTCAACCAGTGTGACGTATATTTAAATCAGACCAACATATCGGCAGGCACGGGGTACTATCATCTACGAGCCTATTTGGAAAATGTCCTCAACTTTTCCAAAGAAGCGAAGGCTACCTTTTTAAGTGCGGAGGGATATTATCAAACTAAAGATGAAAATAGTATAAAGGACAAATTTAAAAATTCTAAAAAGAAAATATACGAGTGTTTTGGACGGTTGCACACAGATTTCACTTTCCAGGAGAAGTTGCTTGTGAACGGGGTGGATATGAAAATAAAGCTCACCCGCACGAGTCCTGAGATCTGCTTAAATCTGGATGCGAATCAAGAAGAGGGCGCAAAGTCCGTTGTGGTTCACATTATGGACACATACCTCCGCGTACGGCGAGTGAAATTAAGTTCACCAAAACAACTAGAAATTGAGAAAAATTTACTAAACGCTACAGTGAAATATCCTATTAACAGAGTGCAGATCAAACTATATACGGTTCCTGCAGGGTTGGCATCGAAGCAGATAGAAAACATTGCCCTGGGAAATCTTCCTAAAAGGATATTAATCGGCATGCAGGACCACGCTTCGGTGAATGGAAAATATAAAAAGAGTGCCTTTAAATTCGAGAATTTCGGACTTAAAAATATAACTCTATACGTTAATGGCACTGCTTTGGGTGGAACAATGGGTACGGACTATTCATCAGATGCTGTGTTACCTCTTTGTGCCAGAGCCTATAGTAATCTGACCCATATTGCAGGTGATTGTGATGAGCTTGGTAATGGGGTAACGCAGGAAGAATTCATTGATCAATTTAACCTTTATCCGTTTGACATTACACCTGACTTATCTGCTAGCGTAAATACCCATTTAACACCACAGCAGAGCGGAAACATCTCAGTTCGGCTGGAATTCGCCAAGCCTATAGACGCTCCTATTAGTGTACTAGTATATCTCGAATCGCAAGCCTTAATAGAAGTAGATAGATTTAGAAGCGTTATCACTGACTTTTAAAATGGATGCTAATACACTTCAGAAAGTAATGGAGCGAGTCACACGTTCCAAATTTATCGGCGTGTTTGCGAAGAATGAAACATTGAGTTTGCCAAGTACGCGAGAATGCGGTAGTCTATTGTGAACACAGACATCATCGGTAATGAAGGGATTCACTGGATCGCTGTCTATTTTAAAAATAGACAGCGCCTGTACTATTTTGATTCACTCGGTACTCAACCCTGGAGTGACCCTATTATTGAAAATTTCTCGCTCAGTTACATATTCCCGAAGTTGTATGGAACCCATTTCGTATGCAGGGATATTTTACTAATGTTTGCGGAATGTACTGTGTCTCATTTCTCATGCATATGTCAAATGATAAAGAATTTATAAATTTTTTAAATTTATTTGACCCGTGTCACACTCACCGAAACGATGAAATGGTATGTAGACAGATAAAAAACCGTTTTCCAATTGTACGTACTCGTTGTATATTATAATGTTTTTGTTCGTATATTCGTTTATTGTACTGATTTCTTTCATTTAATAAATTTATGAAAATATATTGCGTCTTCTTATCCCAAAAAGATCGAAAAACACTTACATTATTTGACATTGTTGACTGATTAGTATATCATCCGTATTCCCTTCAAAAGAGTGTATAACTCGTGTCAAATCCTCATCGGACCTTAAAGGAAAACATATACAGACAGACAGACAGACAGATCTCCATTATGTGAAGATATCTTGGTTCGATTACCATTTCGATTTTAGCATAATGGGGAAATAACATTGATTGACATTTTTGACTAGTATCTGAAATACTACAACTCTCCTATAAAATTCTAATTATGGACACTTACATTTCTATGGTAGTCCCTTGCGTAGGATTGTAAGGACGTCACTGCAATATCTTCTACGGTTTGCGTCGAAAATAGTTCGCCACAATCAACGCATTGAAAAGGCTAATTGTGGTTAATGCAGCAGTATCACGTTCTTCATACAAGTCTGGGGAGACGTACAGATCCATGGTGGAGGATGTGTGACACTGCTGACTGATCCGTATATCATCCGTATCCCCTTCAAAAGATTGTATAACTCGTGTCAAATCCTCATCGGACCTTAAAGAAAACATATACAGACAGACAGACAGACAGATCTCCATTATATGAAGATATCTTTGGTTCGATTACCAATCGATTTTAGCATGATGGGAAATAACATTGATTGACATTTTTGACTAGTATCTGAAATACTACAACTCTCCTATAAAATTCTAATTATGGACACTTACATTCTATGGTAGTCCCTTGCGTAGGATTGTAAGGAGCGTCACTGCAAATATCTTCTACGGTTTGCGTCGAAATAGTTCCACAATCAACAGCATTGAAAAGGCTAATTGTGGTTAATGCTGCAGTATCACGTTCTTCATACAAGTCTGGGGAGACGTACAGGTCCATGGTTGATTATTCACTGATGCGAAAATAGCTACTGTTACTCCCAACTGAAAATATCCCCTTTTATATGCACATTCACCAAGCTCCGCCCAAAAGACCAGATGTCCGTCGTGATTGGTTGCCGATGTAGCTGGGTGGAGCGTGTACCAATCCGCTATAACGAGACCGGACGAGTAACATATATATAAAATCGAATATAGGCACTTACATTTCTATGGTAGTCCTTATATTATATCTTACAAATTATTAGTATTGTTTGAATTGTTAACTTATTTTTCGGATATACTACTACTGCCTCGGGTAAAATGGTCCTGTTATTTTAAATCACGTATTTGTTAATTATTATTATTGCTACATAGAAATTCGTGCAGTTTTTTTCGATTATTATTTATTGAACAAAACTCTCGCTCTTCTATATATATTATATATATATATATATGTATAGAAAGAGTAGTCTGGAAGGAAGTTTGCCAATGATTAAATTCTCTTTGCGAGTGACCCGTTGCCCGCGTCGTTGCCCGAATTGTTCATTCTGATGAAGGTCAAGCTTTTCACTCCACCTTAGACCTACAGTTTAACGTGGATTCCGAACCACGACCCATCAGCAGCCCAGCGTCTTGACCACTAGGCCTCCTAGGGTACCCATTTATCTACCAACCACTTTCTTTATTGTGTGGAACAGCTGGGCTTTGCTGCGCGCCGGCTGCCGTCGGGTCTCGAACCCTGGGCCGATGGACTCTTAGTCCGCGACGCTAACCACTACACCACCGAGGCGGTATTTGTCATTACTTACTCTGACTATAGTGGATTTAATTATCCCAGAAGAGTTCCATGCACTGTCTGTGTGTGTGTTAGCATATATATATATATATATATATATCATTATATTTCTATATGACACCATAAAAAATAACGCGTAAATATTTTGTAGAAATAATAATAAGAATAATAAAATTAATATCTGAAGCCAGTGGTGATTTCTGCTCGAATAGCTTGTAGAAAGATATCTCTCGGCCCGAAAAGGTCTCTAGAGACCTTTTTTCGTTCGAATTCTCCGAAACCAACTCGCTATAGTGGCTTGGGCAATGAATAATTTCTTTATTTTACGTCATTTTTCATTTTTTTCGTCGCAGGAATGAGACTGTATGCATCGTTCATCTTCAAGTTTAATGAAGGTTGGTATTCCTTATAAAAATTCGTTTCTGTCTAACGAAATAGGGTAACTTTGTTAATTCTATTATTGCGTAAATCTCTCTAATGTGTTATTGAATAATAGAAGATATATATTGTGGTATTTTATATATATATATATATATATATATATATATATATATATATATCAAAGATATTTAAAAGACATATAATTATAGTAAACTTTTGTCGAAATAGTTATCCATAAAATTAATTGTTTTCTATTATGGCGTTTTCGAAGGTAAACTATGTTATTTGCTTCGTTCAACTTCAAGGAAGCTAAGTACTCAATGTTCCAAATATTAATATTACCATTATATACATCTATTGTAAACACTATATACATCTATATTTCAATTAAGTGTGTAATTATTTAATTCATCTACCATATTGTGGTACACAATGCTTATTAGAATACATGGCGCTATCTGGAATACCTTGCGCTATCTGGCAACTCAGCCAGAATAGAGGATTATAAAAGATCGCGAATCTGGTGAAGAACCATTCCCCCCTCGGCTCCGGCCGAGTAAGGAGCTCTGCTCCTTCTATTTCATGCCCTTTGGTAAACCCCATAGTGGCCTCTTAGGTTAGGGAAACGAAAATAAATTGGGGGAGAACTCCACTCTGTCCTTCAGGTGTCTCTCTCCCTCCTTCAGCTCTTCTCTCTCTCTCTCCTTCAGGCGCCTCTCTCTCTCTCTCCTGCATGTTTGCCTCCAGCATGTGTACTCCTGCATGTGTACATCCAGCATGTGTACCTACTGCATGTGTACTCCTGCATGTGTACCTCCAGCATGTGTACTCCTGCATGTGCACCTATCCTCTCTCCTTCAGGCGTCTCTCCCTCCTACAGGGTCTCTCCCTCCTACAGGCTCTCTCCTCCTACTCTCCTCCCTCCTACAGGCATCTCTCCCTCCTACAGGCATCTCTCTCCTCTCTCTTCAGGCGTCTCTGGCTCAGCCAACTGGCTGATTAGGATAATACAATGGAATACATGGCGCTATCTGGCAACTCAGCCAACTGGCTGATTAGGAGCCTATAAAACAACGCCAGACCGGCTGGAAGTCTCAGTGTGCACTTGGCTCCTGCCAGGTGAACACCTCTCCTCTTTTCTCTCCTCCTCCTTCTTTCTCTTGGGGGATAACGCCGCCTCCAAGTTTTCCCCCCACTCCCCTTTCCCCCACCCCCCTTTGCAACATCCCCTTTGCAACATCCCCCTTTGCAACATCCCCCTTTTGCAACAACCCCCACCCCCTTTGCAACATTACATAATAACCTGCAACATTCCTGCACTCTCCCCTTTTGCGGCTATACTACTCACGTCACAGGCATCGTTCTCGAGTGCATTTCTCAAGTTCAAGAGCCATTACGTCCTTCGTGGGAGAAAGTTTTTCCAGAAATGAGACCGCAGCCCATTCTTCAACCGTACATGTTACGCACGAGATGGTGGAAGGTACAACTCAATCGCCAGGATTCTCCATGTCGTCGCCTTTTGAGACTCGCACAAGAAAAGCTAGGGATCTCTTTTTAACCTTTATCCCCAGAGGTACCACCCCAATTTTTCCATAAAGGGTAGCACTGGATCCCTAATAATGTGTTGGTCCCTCATTTCTGGTGGTGATTTTATGTATATAAGTATATAGGTTGCGTGTCTTCGGTGTTATGTCGAGTTCAAGCGCCGTGCCCAGCCTATGGCGAATGGGAAATAGGTTACATCAGATAATATATATAACTACTAAACGATATCACTATTTTTAAAGTTTTATTCAGTATCCATTGTATGAACCCAAACATTTATTCCCCCTTTCACAATTACCAAAAAACAGTAGAGAGACGACCAACAATTCTCTTCGTAACGAAGCAGTATGGAAATTATTTGGGTCCATTTGTCAAAGGAAGGCTATGCTAATTTGGAATGAGTTTCAGAGTCCTAATGAAATATTCATTCGTTCTAGACTTCCCATTTGTTTGTTTACAATTTTGTTCTCTAATGATCAGCACAATGATTTTAGGTGAAAAATAATGACGAGTTTCATTTAAGATAATTATTTCAAGGTGAAGGTCACTTATTGTTAGGCAGATTTTTTCGAAATAGTTTCGCCTTTTATTTATTTTGATGGTTGTATCTCTCTTTCTCATATATATATATATATATATATATATATATATATATAATGAAAAACATCGCCCCACCAGGGTTCAAACCCACTACCTCTTGAGAAAAAGGTGACTGCTCTAACCACTACACTACGACGGGATAAGGGTTAACACAACCTGTCATATATTTAAACAATCGAGAGAACGCATAACGTTTTCGCGTGTAGACACATTTTGCATATTAACCCCTAAGCACTCGAGGTAATGACCAGCACTTCATTCAAACTATGTGGTGCAACGCTGGGGCTCCATAAATGGAATATCCTGCATACATACGCACGATTTTTTATCATGAACAATTGTGCGTGTTCATGTATAACATTCCATATATATATATATATATATATATATATATATATATATATATATATATAATACCATTTTAATGTAATTCATGAATGTACAGTATATCTCCCCCGAAGAAAAATAAGCAAGCAAAATCTGACCAATTTACCTTTTGTTTTCAACTCAAAAATTTTCCAAAAGGTTTATCATGAATTAAAAATTGTGAAATAAAATTTCAAACCATTTGAGAATATGCAAGTCTTATATTGTATAAAAGGCCTTCTCACCGAGGAATCGTGAGAGACAGGGATTTAGGCTTTCGACTCAAGAATTGTTGAAAGCGTTCGAACCTGTGGGAAAAATGTTAATTCGGCAGATATAAGATTTAAAACGGTTTTAAATTGCTCACCGATACTAAGCCTATCTAAACAGGTATCGGAATTTAAATTTCATATCTAAAATTGGTATAAAACTGAGCGCATGCAAATTACAGGACCAAAATACAAATAAATCCGTAATGATCCATTTTCTGGGTATGAATGAACCAATAAAACGACAATATGATTAGGTCCTTTGCCCGAAACTAAACTTGAATATGTATTTTAAGTAAAGAGTATTAAGCGAAGCAATTATGCCGATGATGACGAGAACGACGATGATAACGCATGCCTTGGTTATACGTTCTCCTTCGACATGGACGCCAAACTGCAAACGTCCATCTAATAAATTTCCCCTCATTCTTGTCACAAAAGCAATGCTACAACAGCCACGAAGCTGTTGAATCACAGCTGCATATTAGTCCTGTGATGAAATAATGCGTTGAGGAAAGCCAAGTAAACGAGTAAGACTTCTCTCAGACGTCTCTCCAAAAGCGATTCCAAAATGCATTTGTACCCTATTCTTAAGAGAACTTCCCAGTGACGATGAAACATCTTTAGCGTTTGGAAATCTTACTTTCATTACTGAAATATACAACTAAATAAAAAATAACGCATTAACATGTTATAATAATAATAAACAATAATAATAATTAGGGATGCACCGGAACCGGAACTGACCGGAACTTTAAAAAGTAACTGGCCGGTTACTATTTTATAGCTCTATATAGGTCTAGTTATATTATATAGGTGTACATTTATTAATGTAGCTGTGGGATAATTTTTAGTGAATATGGTATATTATTATAAGGAGTGAGTACAGTAATAATGATAAATCAAATTTTTTTTTTTCAGATATGTTAAGTGTAAAGTAAATTTTCTATAAAGTCCTTTTTAAATAATACATATAGAGCTCAATTTTTTATCACCTCATAATATTATCATTAGCCATTGACTAATACAGAAGCATTATGTCCTTTATTTGGAATTTATTTTCTGTAGAAGATCAAGCTGATGGAGTTGCAGAATGCAAATTATGTAAAATGGGCATAAGGAGAGGTGCAAAAGGTTGTCTTCCTAAAAACTTTAGTACCACACCATTACATAAGCATATGAAAGCAAAACATATGCTTCAATATAGAAAGAATGAAGAGGCAAATTAAAAAAAATCCAAAGCAGCACAAAGTGAAGATGCCCAACCACCCCAAAAACAAAGGAACCTGGCTGCGACGGAACGCCAAATGTCTCTGGAAGAGAGCTTTAATAAACAAAAATTGGGGATATTAATGACCAACGAGCCATTGATATTCATCACAAACTTATAAACATGATTGCTGTGGACAATCACCCTTTTACCATTGTAGAAGATCAAGGCTTCATCGAGTTAACTGCCCACCTTCAGCCAAGATACATGGTAACCAAGTAGAAGATATTTTGCTGATGTAATGCTCTTTCAAACTTATGAAGCTGTAAAAGGTCGAATTTTGAAGGAACTGGATACAGCCAATGCGCCATGTATATATCTTTCACATCAGATATCTGGACCAGTCAACACTCAACTGAATCATTTGTGTCACTAACTGGGCACTAGATCAATAAAAATTTTCCAAAGAGGAATGCAGTACCCTTTGCCAGACATTTTCCTGACACACATTCAGGAGAAAATATTGAGCATATTGATTTATAATATGATGACACAGTGGGAAATTAATAGTGAAAGACATCATGTTTTAGTTCGTGATGGAGCTGCTAATATGGTCAAAAGGTAAGTTTTTATTTTACTATTGTTTAAAAAAAAAAATTTAAAAAGGTAAAATCATTTCGGTTGTTGACCAATTACTACCAATATTATTAACCTTAATTATATATAAACAAAATATCTTTCATAGCTAATGGTATGAAAATGAGAATAATTTTAATATATGAAGTCGTATTTATTTTTCTGAAATGTAAATGTAGGCCTAATTATAAAATTAAATTTAATAAATTACAATTTTAAAATAAATTTACTATTTGAATTTTTATGTTTAAGGCCTATATTAAAATATTAATATGTTACGTAGCCTAATTAAATATTCTAAAATATCGGAAATTCTCAATAGAATATATAGATTAGATAACTAGCTAAACTGTAACCTTCTCTTTTCTTCAGGTATCCAAATGACAAAACTAACAAGTGTTCATTGCTTCCTTCATCTACTAGATCTTGTGATGAAAGATTCAATTTTCAGTCAGCTTTCAATCATTGATATTTGTGGAAAAGCTCGTCGCATCAGTACCAGGGTTGGCAAAAACCCAGCAAAAAAACAGTTGGGTTTTTGCTGGGTTTTTGCCAACCCTGATCAGTACACATTTCAATCACAAGTTTGGGACACAATGAGCAGTCTGATCAAGGCATTAAACAACCGCTGTTTCCCGTCCAAGATGTATCGCCCACTGGAACAGCACATACTTAATGTTTGAACGTTTATTTACTTTGAAACGACCAATTCATATTTACACAGCCAATCATGATCTTCCTATCCTAAGTGTGAATGAATGGAATTTTCTTGAGAAAATGCTACGTGTGCTGCAACCATTCTACGATATTACAAAATCTGTGAGCTCTCAACTTTGCTCTCTAGGTAATGTTATTCCTCATGTAATTGCTCTGAATTGTTTTCTGTCCAAGCAAAGTAGCGATGCTGAAATTAAAACTACAAAACTAGAACTGCGTACTGCGCTACACAAGCGTCTTCTTTCTAGCTCAGGTGGTCTCAATGTGTTGAACGAGAAACTTTATATAAGTACAGTTCTGGATCAACGATACAAACTGAAGTATATGAAAGACCAAAAAAATAAAGTCAAAGCTTTTCTTCTAGAAGAAATTCAGAATTTTTTACCAACAGAAAATGCAAATGAACATGAAAGTTTATCTAGTGAAGACAATGAAGGTGATATGACTGAGTCTGGAATACAAAAAATCAAAGAACAAAATTTAAAAAATACTAGTAGCTACAGAAATTGTCAAGTCCTAAAGGAAGAAATCCACAGAGATTTCCTCAGCTATTATTATGATGATGATGATGATGATGATGATGATGATGATGATGAAGTGGAGGCTTCAGAGAGATCCTTGGCTATCGAGAAGTTTCAGAATAAAAGACGAAGTGGACCAATCATAACAGACCTAATAAATGAAATAGAAAACTATATAAACATCCCTTCCATTGATAGAAAAATGAACCCATTACAGTTCTGGAAAGATAAAACATTGGTATACCCAAACATTTCTAAATTAGCGGGTCGATATCTTTCTTGCCCTGCTTCATCGATTTATTCAGAAAGGCTTTTTTCCGAAGCTGGAAATATATTTGGAGAGAGGAGAACACGGCTACTCCCACGGACTGGTGAAACACTATCATTTCATCATCACAACCTCCCTCGATTTAACATTGAATATTTTTTGTATTATTAACATTTAAGTTCATGTTTAAGTTACATAATCAATAAAGTCAAGATGTATTCTTTTTGGTTTGATGTGGAAACTATAGTCTGTTTATATATATATATATATATATATATAGGGTGTCCCATAATCCGGCATCATAGGAAAAATTCATATTTTTCTATTTCTACAAACCATAATTCATATGCTCGGGATGCCAATTTCCCGTCCACCATTCTGTTCAGTGACGAGGCTCTTTTTCATGGAAATGGTGAGGTAAATCGACAGAACACCCGCTACTGGTTTCAAAACAACCCTCACTGGTATACCTCTTCAAAGGAACAAGGTGCATCTCGGGTGATGGTATGGTGTGGCATTTGGAAGGATCGCATCATAGGCCCCCTCTTTTTCGATGAATATGTCACTGGAGGCACCTACCTACGTATGCTCAAGGAAGAAACGTTTCCCAGTGTCTTGAACGAAGAAGGAAATTTCCCAACATGGTTCCAGCAAGACGGCGCTCCTACACATTACAGCACCCAAGTAAGGGAATACCTGTACCAACAATTCCCTAGTCATTGGATAGGACGTCGAGGGCCCGTGGAATGGCCAGCTAGAAGCCCAGATCTCACGCCACTAGATTTTTATCTCTGGGGCCATTTGAAAGCGCTGGTATACACAGAGAAAATTAGGAGTGTTGAACATTTGCGGCAGCGCATTATTGGGGCATGTAACACCATTACTCCTGACATCATTCACCGTGTGCTTGCTGACTGGGTATCACGTCTGAATTTGTGTATTGAAAACGATGGTGGACATATTGAGCACGTTCTGTAAATAAAAGCTTTTGTTTTGCCTTTTTATATTATTTTTCCTATGATGCCGGATGAAATATTAAGGTCTGAAAAAAAAAATAATGGATTAATTTGTAATAAAGTCATAAAATGTCTTTTATTATGGGCCTAAATATATTTCAAATTCATAACTTCCGGTTCCGGCCGGAACCAAGTTCCGGTGCATCCTTAATAATAATGTTCTACCTTTCCTCCAAAAGAAAAATTGTTAATTTATCGCAAAATTTGAGTCCTTCATATAAATAGTTTTTCCCCTCATTCCTTTACACCTGGTGCAGGTGATTAATTATTTTGGCCGTACTGAGTGACTCTCGCAGAAATATATTCATTATTATCAACGCAACCATTTCGTTACCGTCAATAAAGAAGACTTAATTTTATCTCCGAGATTCGCTTAATTTCTCTTAACCCTTTTTTGAAGACGAGTTTTGCAAAAGTGTTGGAACTAAATGTTTTTATGGTAGGTAGGTCCGTTAGGATGTATTTATTATCATATATTCATTACAGCCTATATTCCGGAGATTTCCAGGGAAATTTCCGGTGGGACAAATAGGTCCCAATACACTTCTTAATTAATGGGACATTATAACCCAAAAGTCATTTTCATGTTTGGATGGGACAATAATAACCAGTTAGTATTCAAAGGGTATTAATGGATCACTATAAATATTAATATTTTAACTATCCACATTTCTATATACTGAACGCAATCATTTCGTTATATATATATATATATATATATATATATATATATATATATATATGTAACCAGCCATTTCGTTTAATGGCTGAAACTTTTAGTTATTTCGCGAAATGACCAAGTGAAACAGTCATTTCGCGAAATGACAAAGTTTCAGCTATTACGCGAAATGGCTGGTTACACACTTTGACTAACACATATATATATATATATATATATATATATATATATATATATATATGATGAATAAAACCACGAAGGAAAAAAGAAACACAAAGGGGTGTTCCTGAGGATGTCATTAGACGAAAGCGCTTGAGCACCCCTTTGTGTTTCTTTTTTCCTTCGTGGTTTTATTCATCATAAATACTTTTCACGTGTCACTTTCGTGAAATAATTTTTCATATATATATATATACACACACAGAGCTATTTAAAATGATTCATCCGATTTCAACTGAGAATACTTCCGTACCTATCAACCGTGCATCAACTGGGCATACACCACATGAAAGAGAAAATCTCCGAGTTTTACAAGATCACCTTGAGAGGGTTCCAAAGTCACGCCGTGGCCTAGCCTAGCAACAAACAGTCAGTGTGAAAATGGCGTCCGCACAGCAGAAGGCGTTTTGTGTGTTGCAGTTTTCGAGCTGTAAATCGGTAGTCACAGCGCAGCGTGAGTTTCATCGACGTTACAGAACAGATCCACCCGATGCTCTGAGCACCCGGTGGATCTGTTCTGTAACGTCGACGAAACTCACGCTGCACTGTGACTACCGATTTACAGCTCGAAAACTGCAACACACAAAACGCCTTCTGCTGTGCGGACGCCATTTTCACACTGACTGTTTGTTGCTAGGTTAGGCCACGGCGTGACTTTGGAGCCCTCTCGCGGTGATCTTGTAAAACTCGGAGATTTCCTCTTTCATGTGGTGTATGCCCAGTTGATGCACGGTTGATAGGTACGGAAGTATTCTCAGTTGAAATCGGATGAATCATTTTAAATAGCCCTGTATATATTTATTATATATATAAATAATGCAGGAATGAGAGGCCAAGGGCAAACGCCCGCAAAAACGCCACCAACACAAAATCAAGATCCGAGATTTTCGAGAAGCCTGGACACTGCGTTTGAAAGATTGGAGGTCATAGACAGAGGGGAAAGATACTATAGATTGAGGAAGATTGTTCCGAGTTCACTGGTTGAGTAAATGAAAGATTGAAAATACCGATTAATTCTTGCATTAGAGAGTTGGCCAGAAAAGGAATGAGTGTGTCGAAAGTCGGGTACTGCGTGCTCTTCTTAAGGGAGGAGGCATGCGGTTAGAGAGTTCAGAAGAGCAGTGTCCATTTTATAGCGATAGTAAAGAGAGAGTGAGGCAACATTGCGTCGGAGAGAGAGATTCAAGACAGTCAGTTAGAGGCGGGAATTGATATGACGAAAAGACTGATTCCATCCGGTCAAGTAGAGCTGTGTGGTTTGAGCCACGTGCCCCGGGCAAGGATTGGTATATGGGCCCCCCTGTTTACTCAGTATTTTATTATGAATGTTTTTTTGTGTACTTAACAAGCAAACTGATTATATGCCAAGTCACTATTCAAAACATACAGTACGAATAAACAACTCGGAAGAAAATGACCATTTTATTTTTCGAATCAATTATATTAATTGTATCACCATACAATTTACAAATACAGTACCAGCCCATGCAGGCAAGACAATGTTTAGTGCAAGATTTTCATAATTAGAAGTGTACTTTCTTTGCCTTCTCTCTAGCAAAGTGGTAAATGATTCTGATGAAATTTAAAGTACGGGCTAACTGGCTTTCAATTACAATAGTTCCCAGATCTGTCAGTCGGTCTTGGGCATTGGTGGACCGCAGATAATATTTTATATGTTTCAGTTTGACTATGATAATCTCCATAAAATATATGTTCATTAATTATATTTCCTCTGTTATTTAATCAAGTGCTTTATTAATATTTTTAGATTTTATCCCACCTCTTTCCAGGCCCCGGGGATTTATCCCGGTTTCCCCGCCCTCTCGGCGGTCCTGGCCATCCGGCCCACCCTACACATGAGAATCATATTCCTGCAGGGGCGAACAAGAACCCTGTACAAAAACAGCAACTGAGCCGGAGTAAAGAAACCGCAGAGCTAGTACAGCACACCTAACCTCTCAGAAGCTGTTTTAGAAAGAGCATAATGTGATCTTTCCTCGAAAGATCATGAGAAAAGCCAAGAGTTAAGAGAAGAAGGATTAAGTTGTGTATTGCTGAAGATTAGGGAACAGTCATGTGGAATGTTGTAACGAGTAGACAGATGAAGAAACAGTTTTGAGGCACTGAAAGCAAGGTTTTCTCTATCCTAATCAGAAACAGTCGAAAGATCAGAGGTCAAGTGCACCATAGCCGTCCCACGCAATTCATGGAGTGACCGTTGAGATGGACGCTTTGTGAAATGGGGGGAGAAGTGAAGGATGGAATCATCGGCAGAAGAGTGGATAGGACAGGAAGTGCGACTTAATAGATACTCAATTGATAAATAAAAGGAAAAGATTGGGTGATAGGACAGAGCCTTGAGGACATCTTTAGGAGAAGAACAGTGGCCATCTACAACTGCAGCTATAGATCGGCCAGAACAGAAATTAAAGATGAATGCATAGATAGAAGGATAGAAACCGAAAGAGGGCAGTTTCGAAATTAAAGATTCGTGCTAGACTGTATCAAAAGCTTTTGATATGTCTAGCACAATAGCAAAGGTCCACCGAAATCACGAAAGGAAGGTGACCGAAAATCAGAGATATATGCAAGAAATTCGCCAGTAGAGCGTCCCTTGCGGACTCCATACTGACGATCTGAAAGAAAATTGTGAGAAGGGAGGTGTTTAAGAATCTGCCTATTAGGGATAATTCAAAACTTTAGAAAGGCAAAAAATCAAAGCAACTGGACGATAGTTGGAAGGTTGAGAGCGGTCACCCTTCTTTGGGACAGGCTGAATGAAAGCAAACTTCCAGCAGGAAGGAAAACTACCAAATGAAATACAAAGACGAAAGAGTTTACCAAGAAAGGGTGTCAGCATAGAAGCACAGTTCTTAACAACAACAAGAGGGATACCATCAGGACCTTACGCCTTCCTCGAGTTGAGACCAGAGAGAGGGCAGGAAAAAAAATCCTTGGAAGAGATTCCAATTTCAGACATAATTGAGTCAGAGGGAGGAGGAGATGAAGGAACAGCGCCGGAATTGTTCAGGGTTGAGTTGGAGGCTAAAATCTGAGTGAAGAGTTCAGCTTTATCAGGAGAGAAGACGGCAACTCAGCCGTCAGAATGGAAAAGAGAAGGGAAAGAAGAAAAGTTGTTGGAGAGGTTCTTGGCTAGATACCAGAAAGAGCGAGAATAATTAGAATTAGATTGGTTTTCACATTTTTGTCTGATAAAGGATTTTTTTGGCGAGTCGAAGAGCAGTTTTTATACGATTCCGGGAAAAAATATAAGCCGAGTGAGAGTCAGGAGTTGGATAGTGACGGTACCTTCTGAAAGCCTCCTCTCTGTTGCGGATAGCATTAGAACACGCAAAGTTAAACGAAAGTTGTTTTGCATTAGTAGTAGGAATGGAATGTGAAACGTACGCCTCCATACCAAAGAAAATCACTTCCGTGATGCGCTCAGCGCACTCGGAGGGGCTCCGGCCACGGAAGCAATAATAATTTCATGGGAAATCATAGTAGTACTGCCTAAGTCGTCCCAATCAGCGACCATAGTGACCAAAGTGCCAAAGGCGCCTCCTCTTGGGAAGCTCCAAATGTCGAATTGGAGCGATAGGACAGGAAAGATATAAATAAGATTGTGGTCAAACGAGCACAACGGAGAAAAAACTTTAACAAAGTAAGAAGGATGATGAGTGGTGAGAAATAAGTTAGAATGTTGGGCCTATCTCCAAGGTGATCAGGGATACGAGTAGGGTGTTGTACAATCTGCTCTAGGTCATCCATGATAGAAAAATTGCAATCTAGTTCACCAGGGGTGTTAGTGAAATGAGAGGAAAGTCAAAGATGATTTCAGGGAAAGGAGAGTATGTATTCCACTTTGGAAGTAAGGTACTCAGAGTTTTGGATAGTCAGTAGAATCAATTAGGAGAAAGGTAGATATCGCAGATGCATTTAGTTTGAGATTGGCAATTAAGTCGTAGCCAGAGGGTGTGGATTCAAGTTATGGAATGCGAGAGCAAGTTAGGTCGTTTCGTACATCCACCTTTGAAATGAAATGGAATATAGAGAAAGTACTGTAGGAGGGTACAGAAAAGGGATTGCTGTCAGTTATCCCAAACACCCGAGTTTCAGTGAGGAATCGGTGGTGAGGTTTAGAGGAGAGGTGGTGTTCAACAGATTGGAAATTTGAGGAATATAAATATATATGTACAGTATATACGTACATATAAATTTGGTGATGATGTTTAACTTCCTAAAAAGGTCATGTAATAGAGGGAAGCTACAATTTTACGGGGGTTCGAACCAGCTAGCGGTCACAATATCTGAACGCAGAAGATGGTCACCCATCAAACTACTAAACAGATCTAACGTCGCTTAACCTTGCCGACCTAACGGGAAGCGGTGATGCAGTTTCGACGTGGCCACGACGTAGCCGCCTGCTGAATTTAAGATTCACGATACTGAATTGTTTTAAGAGTTAAGAATAGTAACCTAACCTGACCTAATCTAATATTGAATAACTTGCCTAATGCGTAAAAATCATTGTCGTGAATCTGATATTTAGCCCCGAAATATTTTAAGCCTAATGTTTTCTTATCGAAAACTCTATTAAACTATTGTATCAATATAATATCTATATTCCAAAGTGTCTTACAGCTTCTATCAAAACGTAAACATCGTAATATCAATGGAAGAAAACTACTATACGCGGAACTTTGATCTTCTAACGGCAATTACTCGATAAGATGTTTTCCATTGAATTTACCGGCTGATGTACTTCAACCGAACACACTCCGGCATTCTGTTCACGTTTTCAAGAAAACCGAAGATATATTTCGCTAAAACAGAAAATAAAACTATAAAAATAGTTACAACTGTACATTTATGCAATATACTACAAATTATTGTGGTATTCTGATCTTTTTAAAACTAACATTCGTATTTTAACTTTTTAACGTATGATGGAGAGTTAAATTATGAATTTCGATAAAAAATATTGGTTTTACTCGGATATTTTCTGATTAAATCGCGCTTCTCTTTCGCGTTAAACTGAACTTTTATAAAACAACAGGCGTATTTCGACTCCTAATTTATGTAAACATTTTTTGCGTATTTTATCACTAAGAATGTTAATTTTTGTATCAATAAAGGTTACTTTAAGCAAAGACTAGAGTATTGTATTGTATGGCCAACGACCGTAACTCAGTCGGTAATATAGTTTCCCTATAAGCTGCCTAATAATAATAATAATAATAATAATAATAATTCAAGAGTTAATGTAATGAGCCGCATTAGTCTAGCTTGAGCGCTGTGCCAGTTCCTAGCACTCCAGACCAATTATTAAATTATTATATTACCTCCATAATTTTATGTAACTTTTTTTTTTTTTGGTAAATTTTACAAAGAACGAAAATTACAATTTAAATTATATGACTGACTGACAATCCTGAATATAAGGTTTGAAATATGCGATTATACTTCAATTTATCTCTAATGTCCGATTCTCCTTTTACCATAAAGATGCATAATGGAACTTTATAATTGCTTTGAAAATACGTATTGTTAACGACCAGAATTAAGATTCCATCATACATCTCGTCCTAGATAATAAAAAAAAAAAATCTAAATTCAAAATTTCAAAATATATTTCATTGCGGCATTTTCCAAAATATGTGAAGAATTTTCATGTCAGTTCAATAGATGTGTAATATCCTAATCATCATTTCACGGGTGTTTTCATTAATTAATTATAACAGTAATTTCATTATCATTATAGATTTTACATGCTGGAATTGAATTTTAATATGAGGGTTGAGTCAAAACTCCTGCCTCAAAAATTTATACAATAAATACTTTTGAGGCAGAACTTCTGACTCACCCTGTATATTTCTTTAATAAAAAAATAAGCTACATTATTTATATGAAGTATAAAATTACTAAAAAGCGTTTGATAAATATTTAAATAATGTAAACACGTGTGTGTGTGTGTGTGTGTGTGTGTGTGTGTGTGTGTGTGTGTGTGTGTGTGAAGATAAAGTATGAATGAGGCCTTCAATTCAAAATATTTAACCAAGTTTCACTAATAAAATCCCCACATATATCTATTCTTTTCTTTTTGAAATTTTACTCCATATGTGACCCATATTTTTCAATATTTCGCGCAATAATAAGGTAGTCACCCGTATATCAAATGTCTTTTAAAGCACAAATTCATTTTCGTTGTCTATCCATAAAAACTACCGGAATAATTTTTTTTTAAAAACTGCGTATTCCTTAATCTAATACGGTTATTGGTTAATATTAGGTTACTCTGACAATTTGTACCAATTATAAGTTAAGTGAGTACAATAATGCGTTTCGAATTTGTTCATTTTACTCAAAATTTCGCTAACTAATTAACTAAAATCGTTTGGATTGACAACCAAAAAGAACTTCACTAAAATTTTTTTTTTTACAATATGGTATTGAAATAATGCTAATAATTCGCATGAAATAAAGTATAGAAATAAAAACTTTATCAATCCAGTAAACGACAAAGAATTTAATCAAGTAATTGGAAATGAACGCAATAAAATAATGTGAAAAAAAAAAAAAAAAAAAAAATTCCTGTTATACATTCATCCAAATACAGAAAGTCAAACACAGTTCATTACCGACAAAAATATTGATTCATTTCTGTTTTAATTCCTCGTTCTACTGAGTACAATTGTTTCGTGAAGAGCGTAAAGCACTTTATACCTAAGGCGAATTTCCCTTTTCTATCTGATCTTCCTGCAAAATGGCTAGTTGATATTTATATATGCGTCCTACCTGGAAATGTAGAGTAAAGAGAGAGAGAGAGAGAGAGAGAGAGAGAGAGAGAAATAAAAAAGGTAGTAAAAGAGAGTATTTCCGATGGGTCAAAAAATACTGAAGTGAGACAAAATAAACCGCGTAAAGTCGGTTTACACTGTGAAGAAGTAGATGTTGCAAGAAAAGTGTGTAAGGCAGAGGGGAAGCATCCTCTTCGTAGAGTTTCCAGATTATTGGGATTCGCTGAGGACAGAATAAATAGCAAATTATGAGACTGTTTTAAATGAGATCGGCGTTGCTTGTGCGCAAGACGCTTTAAACTATTCATAGCGGGAGTGAGGAAGGACTGGAAGGAGGAGGAATTAGGGAGAGCACTAGCCAATCACAACGTGGAATACTCGCCATATTGATCCTATTCCCCTCCCCTCTCACTCCTCCACCTCCTATCTCCCATTCCTCCTCTCTCTCTCTCTCTCTCTCCCACTCAGACTCTCACTCACTCACTCTCTCCTTATTCTTTTTCTACTCTCACCTTCCAATCTTCCGCAACCTGTTCACTGTCTCGGTTCTACAATTTACGCGACTATTTTAATTATTGAATTATCATTAATTCTTTCCGTTTCGTAGAAGAGAATTTCGCCTCATATCACTATGCCATTTCAGATATATTTCCTCCTTTTTATTGACGAGTATTTGCGCGCATTTAAACATAATTTTCGTATGCATCTCATATTACTTATGAGTATTTTACGTGACCTCGCTTCGACCTTGACTTTTAGACAACATTCTCTTATTGTCAAGAAGCGGTCATACATAACCGGTTTCAAAATTTTAATCGATAACCGAAATGAAGGTTCGCGAAATAATAATTATTTTCAGTCATGCGTTAATATTCTCTTTTGGGTTTCTTAATTTATAAGTTTGTTTCCTACGACCAAAAGGATTTCATCAATTAAATGATGAAACCAAACACGTATAATATATTATTTAAAACCAAATGTTCCAAAAGGAGTAAAAGTTCATCCAGTCTAGCGACTTACGATCGAGAGACAATGGTGAATTATATCTACCTATCCGAGGACGATATATATAAAAAATATATTAGACATTCGGTAATCCGACCAGGTAAGGACTAGAAGCCCGTCGGGATACCCGAATCGTCGGATTAAACGATGAATTACTGAGAGACCAAGCCGATTACGATTTGGGTGTATTGTAATTTTATATATAAATGAAATGCCATAAAGGGCTTAATAAATTATTAAACAAATTTAAAATTAAGAAGAAACTCCTTTTGGTTTTAGCTCGAAAAAGTCGGTTATATATATTGTACTGTAATGTCTGTGTTGTCCCGTAGTAGCCAGTGGCGTAGATAGGTGATGTCGGACAAAGCGATGAATGGTCTCAATTGACAGTTGTCAGAATAAGCGAAATCTGAATACCCAGACGTCAGATTACCGCATGTATAACACACACACACACACACACACACACACACACACACACACAGGCGTACTTAGCGTTTTGCCGCCCTTAGGCAGGGATTAAAGTGATTAAACTGTCACCACAGTGGCTTATAGTTGTTCCATTTGATATTGCTAGTTTGCTATTAGAGGCATTATTTTTGTTTCCTTTGCCCTGTTTAGGTTGAAATACGACAAAATTTGCCACCCTAGGCATGCACCTACTCTGCCTATATATATATATATATATGTATATATATATATATATATATATTTTTTTTTTTTTCCACAGAACACAAGTTAAGTTCTTTAACGCGAAACCATCCTCTTCGTTCACATGATGCAGCGTAACTTACCAAATATATCTAAAACTCAGACTTAAACGAGAATATTTATAGAATTCTTCGTATATAGTATTATAAAGCACTGAAGATGGAACATGTCCAGCTCTGAAACGTCTGGTATTATATACTTGTACAATACTCACGCTATTTTTCGTGATTAACTCAACCGTGAATCCAGTTAACCGTGATTTAATGTGACCATTGTGCACTTATTCAACGTGACAACGTTAACCGTGATTTGGCACGTACCGAAGATTACAGATTTTTTCAAGAAGTGTTACAAGTACTCCTTCCAGTGCTCAAACATTTGAAACAACACGCACAGCAGCAGCAACAGCATGAAGTTCGAGTGAGGATACGATGACGATCGTGACGTAGAAACTACCAAAGACAATATTAGCAAAAGGAGTGCTTACAATGTTTGGAAGCGAATGATCTTCACGTCTTGTGGTGAGTACAAAATACTTCACTGTATATTATACTGTTCCTGCTACTTCTACTGAGGTCTGGAATATTATTTGTAAATTTAAAAATACAAACAGTAACATTCATAACATTCCTGCATCTATATCGAAATTTGTTAAAGATAAGATATCTGTAACTTGGCTAAATTATCAAAGTATTTTCAAAGGAATATTCCCGTCAATGCTAAAAATTGATTGTATAACACTTCATTTTAAGGGGATGATCCTGCACTAGCAACTAATTACAGGCCGGTGTGTTCATTATCCGTGTTCAGCAAAGTTTTTGAAAAAATTGTAAGTAGAATGCAGCGATATTTAGAATCCTACAATTTATTATCTCCAAATCAACATGACTTCCGTAATAAAACAACGGGAATGGCTATTTAAATCTTATGGGAATGCAAATATAGCTAAAGAGAACAAAGAAATAAAGATATCAGTATTTATAGATTTGAATAAGACGTTTGATGTAATAGACCAGTGGTTCCCAACCTTTTTGAGGCGATAGCTCACTAGAGCCGATTCGAACACATGGAAAATTAATGTAAATATATAGTTATATATTTTTTAAAAAGTACGCTATGACCAACCTCCATGACCCACCCAGGAAATTCGCCATGACCCCCGGGTTGGGAACCAGTGTAATAGACCACAATATTCTACTTAACAAATTATACTGTGACGGGTTCAGAAGAGCAATTAGTGATTGGTTTAAAATTGTTTGTCCAATAGATATAATTTTGTATCAGTAAATAAGGTCTGCTCAACTGAAACGCTTGTCAAACAGTGTACCACAGGACTCAATCTTGCTTCCTCCGTTATTTTTATCATATATAAATGACCTTTGACGTTCATCTGATACATTTAACTTCATAATGTTTGCAGATGACAACTGTCTTTTTCCCAAAGCTGTTAATCAGCTAAGAATATTTAAATCAGAATTTATTAATGTAATGAAATGGTGACCACCAAAACTCTTCCTAAACACCAGTAAAACAAATTTCATGAATTTTACTAACAAAGGAAATGTGTATTTTGACGAATTAAATGTTGATAAAATCGCTGTAAAGGAGTGTACTAAAACAAAATTTCTTGATGTAATGCTAGACAAGAATTTGCAATGGAGTGATCATGTAAATTATATTTCGAAAAAGATTTCAAGGAGCGTTGCTATAATGTTTAAACTTGGCAATGTAGTCCCGAAACAGGTTTTATTAACCTTGTATAATACTCTTGTTCTTCCTTATATAACATACTACACCCTTGTTTGGGAAAACTCCGCTGACAACGCTTTAAACAGTATCTTTGTTATCCAAAAATGAACAATAAGGTAACGCTGATTTTCACGATTACTTCAGTACATTATTTAAAGAACCAAAACTATTAAAGCTCAAAGACGTAATCAAACTGGCAAATTTTATTTTTATTTACGAGTGTAAGAACAAAATCATTAATTTACAATGGGTACATAAATAATTTTTATCCCGTCAAGAAATCCACTCGCATCAGACCAGAAATAGATCAAAGCTTGTTATTTCTCAATTTAGATCGTCTTCGTATAAAAAATTATCAATTTTCATTGGATTAAAACTATGGAATGAATTAAATGTCGATATAAAAATATTGTGAATGTAAATTCTTTTAAAACAAAGTTGAAATCTCAATTAATAACGAAATACTAATAAAAATCTAGGATTAAATTTACATTACTCGTTATTGTTCATCTCTCGTGTCTAATATTTATTTCTTTGTACAGTTTTGGTATCATGCCTTCACTAATGACTTTGTATTTGTTTTATATCTGTATTAACACCGTAAGATTAATATATATAATCCAATAATTAATAATTCTTATTCATGATTTACATATTATCAATAATAATAATTGTTTTAATTAAGAGCCCAGTAAAGCCTAAAGCTTAACCCTTTAAGGGCTGAAAGTACAAATGGTAACGTTTCAAATACAAGCATTCATAACTTAACCCTACAAAAAATTCAGGGCTTAAAGGGTTAAGGGCCAAATTAAATAAAAATTAGTAGTCCAATTTTACAAATATAGTCAGTGGCGGGTAGCAGTGGCTGCACTACCGATACACCAGCGGGATATACCGAGTTAACCGTGATCATGGACTGACCCTCAATCACGGATAACCGAGTGATTATCGTAATATTTGCGTCGACACTATCGTTCTATTCATCCTTAGATGCCGGCTCCCAAGACCTTTTCTAAAAGAGGGAGGGGGGACAGGTTCAAAGAGGGTTTCTCCATTTTTATAGGCTTTTTTCCATCTTATTTTGCATTTTTTAGCATTTTAGAAATTTTTGCTTCATTATATCTTATATAATACCAAATTCTTAATACTCTCCAACTTATTTCCAACTAGACTCCAAAGTATTCTTTCATCTTTTAAGTTCTTCATATTTTTCACTATCATATTTCTATAATATTTACGATATTCTCTTACACATTCATTTTCAAAATTGAAGTCATTACCCAAAATGTAAATTTCTTTACTAAAAATGGGAAGGGAAAAATTATATTTCTCAAACGTTTCGACGAAAAACGAACGTGTTTATTTTTTTGTAGTAATTTTTATATCTAAAGAGCTTAACTTTTAAATGTTCCATACCACGCATTTATTACTTAATCGTTCTATATACAGGGTGTCCCATAAGTCTGGAACCATAGGGTAAAATAAGTCATTCATGTTTTTTTTGTTTATGGAAGTGCCCATGATGTCTGAGTAAGGAAGAACGCATCCAGGTAATTCTACTCGTAGGAAATCGGAGTCAGAGGGAGGTCGCTGAGGAATTTAACAGATTGCATCCGGACCGCGCGCCGATAACACGCAGCTGTGTCGGCAAACTTGTAGCAAAGTTCAGGGAAACGGGATCCATAGGAGATAAACCACTCAGTGGACCTCCGAGGACATCCATCGACGATGAGACAGCCGCTACCATCCTTGCTCATTTCACAAACAGTCCCCAAAAGTCTCTTCGACGTTTTTATTGCCGTTTTTATAATTTTGCCCTATGGTTCCAGACTTACGGGACACCCTGTATATATATATATATATATATATATATATATTAAAATTTTTATTTACAAATACTTTGAATATTAACGCAGCAATTGAAACATTTCTTAGAATTAATTTTATATAAGACCGAATTTCTCGTTTAAAAATCTTTCATACGAAATGAGAACATTTTCCGACCATAAAAATCTACATACTTCCGATAATTTAATAAAATAGGAAAAAAACACCTTTTTACCCATTTATGAAATCGGCAAGCAAAAACCTTTAGCGGAGTGACGCAATGAACATTTACTGAAAACGTTGAACTTAAGCAGTACAATTACTTGCCACTAGAGGTGGAAAGCACTAAAATTATGGAATTGGACGAGTACGAGTACAGTATACCTTTTTAGTGCTCGAGTACGAGTACGCGTGTAAGTGTGTGGTTTCAAACTTTAATTGGTGCTTGGCTGCTTGCGTGAGTGAAACTTATTAGACCATATGAACGCATTGCATTGAAAACCAGTACGACAAAAACACGTACTCGACTACAAGAATACTCGCGTACTGATGTACTCTCTCCACCTCAAAAATTTGCCACACGTATAAAAAATGACGTATAAACCTCGATTTATATTAACGTGATTGAACTGAGGTTTTATTGGGCATTAGTAAAAATAATTTAAGTCTATTATCCAGTTAAATTTTATCAATCGGCGTGTCTACGTCAGTGTTTCCCAGCCGAGGTTCCACAGCACCCTGGGGTGACGCAGATTTTCATGGAAATGACAAAAATAAGTAATTGCGGAAGTTACTCAAGATATTGAAATTTCAGATGAAACAAAACGCGGGTTTAGTTTAAAGTTAGGTAGTGTTGAGGGGAGGGAACTGGGTGTTAAATAATGGGAAACGAAAATCTTCCGGGATGCCACGAAAAAATTCAGATGGCACGAGGATGGCCAAACGTTCAGTATTAAACCAGACAGTCCTCTTTTTTTATTTCATGACTGTCGTCTATGGCAAATATACCGGACACCACTCTGTCCGGTATTTTAGTTAATTTAAATTACAGGTTGTAACTAACGACGAACTTACTATAACTGATTAAAATTTATGTATTGCTGCCGTTAGGTTTTGTTGGTTGGTTCGCGAGATGAACGCAAACTTTACATCGAAACGTTGAAAGGTGAATTGCAAATTTGCTTTAATAGTATGAACCCTACCTTTATTGAAGCCTATGAAAAAGTAATAAACAAAAAACTTAGCAACTGCCACAGACGGAAAAAAGTATGAAAAACCAAGAAAAAAAATAAGATTAATCAAATAAATGTAATTTAAAATAGTTTCGTTTATCACTTCGGAGCTATTGAAGAATAGGGACCCCAGCCTTCTTTAGTTAGCTTTATAAGGCTAACTATCGAAAATATCATGACCTAACCTAACTAATCGTCAAGGGCGTACAGTTAACCTAACGATTGGTTAGGTTAGGTCGTGATATTTTTGTTAGTTAGCCTTATAAGCCTAACTAAAGAAGGCTGGGGTCCCTATTCTTCAATAGCTCCATCACTTCGTTATAAAATTGCGGAGGTATTACAGTAAATTTGGTTTAAAAAAGCATTTACACCGAATTAAAAATTTTCAGAAACGCATCCTCTTTTCCAAAGTTTGCATAATGGACACCTTAGATGGCATTCGGGTGCCATCGTCCAGAAGAGGTTGGAAACCACTGTTCTTACTTTGGCTGGGTGTAAGGAAGAAGAAACTACTTTGGAATGGCGCGTTTTTTTTTTTTTTTTTAAATAAGTCTTCGTTTATTCTATTTTTAACAGTAAAAATTTACAGTTAACTACTCAGTTCTTCACTTTCCGTAAAACGAAGAATCTACTGCGCTTTTTGTCGTCATTGAAAATATTTTAGTTTTTGAAACTTGTAACTACGCATCCGTTCCCGTCTTGTTTATGCAAGTTTACATTTTTTAGTTTACAGGAAGAGAGGTGCAGAGATGTATTATGTTCATTAGAAATTAATTTAAAGCAGTCATCATCGCCTCTATCATAATTAGTCATCTAATGTTTCAAAGTTTCGTAAATTTATTTAAAAAAAAAAACACGCATCTATATATGTATAGTTTAATTAATGGATCACCTGAAGATCACAGCCCCCAGCCTTCTTTAGTTAGCTTTATAAGGTTAACTAACGAAAATATCACGAATTAACCTAACCAATCGTCAAGGGCGTACAGTTGACCTAACGATTGGTTAGGTCATGATATTTTCGTTAGTTAGCCTTATAAAGCTAACTAAAGAAGGCTGGGGGCCCTGATCTTCAGGCGATCCTAATTAATTATTAAGTGCTAAATAATAGTATTTAAGTTTGGTTAAATATGAAACTAATGTAGCGTGTAAAGAGTTTGCTAACTTTCTGCTTCAGTCTCTCTCAGCCTATGTTTAGCAATCTGTTGCAAAATTCAGTTCAGCAAGTTTTTGTTTTGTAAAGTTTTAAAAATTCTTCATTAAATATTAGTTCCTGTTCCGTCAATAAATTTATCGGTCAATAAAAATAAAGGCTATATGGCAACGTTATATCAAACACGTTAAATTTCTAAACATGTTCATAAGTAAATGGGAACTCAAAACATATTTAATCTTAAACGTAATTAAAAGTGTCGACAAAATGTGCGTTTAGAAATGTTTCAAAACACTTTTTACAGTGCAGCTCTATCGTTTGGGTCAGTAATTAAAGCATAACAGTAGTAAAGGAGTTACACAACTATGAAAGCGTTATTTGAGGACATTTAAGCCGTCCTGATGCATCGTTTTAACGACAGAAAGTCTAAGGACAGATAAGCGTGTAAACTCACGGTCTATCATATTATTTTTGAAAGTTATTCTGTGAGCTTTTTCTTTGCGTTCGTAGAATATATCAAAAGCAAAACGCATCGAAACTCGGCCGTTATAGTGCGAGTGTGAGAGTGTGTGCGTGTGTGCAAAGTCCTTTCCCGATTATAAACTTTAATTACATGAAATCCAAAGAAGGGAGAGTCATGCTTTGTTTTGCATGTTGTTGCATAACACATCAAATTCATTATGTTTCTCATTAAATCTCAAAATGTGTTCCACTGTGATGGCATCGGAAATCCTTGCACGAATTGTGTTAATATTAGCAACAGGAGTATGGTACACATATAATTCTTTACATATCTCCACAGGAAAAAGTCCAGGGGTGTGATATCAGAGGATTGTGTGACCATGGCACCGGCCCATCGCGTCCAATCCATCTTTCGGGAAAAGTGGTGTTCAAGAACTCAAGTACAACAAACCCAGTGTGGAGGCTGTCTTGCTCTAAAATGATGGATGGTTGAAGGTGTTCCAACTGGGCGCTACAAAGAACTCGAGCATGTCCAGGTACACTCATAAGTGTAGGGGCCCGATTTTGTCCGGAGAAAAAGCAAGTTTTGTCCGAAAAAATAAGCGAAACCGAAAATCGATTTTTAAGTCATATTTTTATTAAACACTATTTGTAGGTAGACACAAGTGTACAAAGGCTGACCAAACAAGTTACAACATTAGAGTAAGTTGTAACAGGTTATATCAAATGGGGTGCTTAAATACTGCCGTTTTGAGACAGGTTTTCCTTTCTATAAATAATCAAACATTGCATGGTTCAAGATCTGAAGACACATTTCGGGCAGAGACGATATCCTATATGAAAATCATAAAAAGTTTCGGGTGAAATCGTGGTGATTGAAAATATGTGTACTGGGCTTTTGCTCGAATTTTTGGGTTAATTGCCCGAAAAAATTGTCGGACTGAATTTGGGGGTTCGGTTGACCCCCCTGAACCCTCGCTTATGAATACATTTGTACCGTAATATTGTTTTCAGCAAAGAAGAATGGGCCTATCACGCATTAATCTACATCAAACATTGACAAGAAAAAACCTTAATGTGTTATTGTAACAACATGCAAAACAAAGCATTACCGTCTCTTCTTTGGATTTCATGTAATTAAAGGTTATAATCGGGGAAGGACTGTGTGTACCCCCCCCCCATATATATATAGATATACACAATATCTATAAACTGTGATATTCAAAACATCGTAAGTAACAAATCTAAAATTTTACAAGAGAGAAAACCTGCCTCATGTCAAATGCTGTGAAGGTTGACGAGTGTTTGAATCCGATAGTTACGCGATGTCAAAAGAAACGGAAATGACTTCTAATTTATTGCACAATTATGTACGAACACGAAATAAAGCGAAAAATTAATAAATAAATATGGGGGAGTAAAACTTCAACATCGACTTAAGCTAACAAATCAACATTGATTACGTTTATTTAATACTGGTTTACACGTCAAACTTGTTTCGTTGGTCACGGAGTCTAACGTCGATTTCAAATATTTACTAGCTATTACAAATGTTGGATTTCATTCCAGGTATCAACCAAGAAAGAGGATTGACAGGATATGAAAGTAATATCAATATTTAAGAGGTTCTTTAGTCAAAAGTGTACAGATTGCAGCGTCAATTTAGAGTTGTCATTAGCCTTTATTATGCAAAAATAAATGTTTACTCGTTTAGTTACGAAACTTACTATTAATTTTATATAAACCTATTAACATCTGTCTAACTGAACGAAAAGAAAAATGGTCATAATCTAACGATAGCCAAGGAAATTTTGATCAGTTTAGACTCGATTTTAAATAGGACTTTTTTTTTTTTTGTTCTTTAATAACAGTAAACACACGACGTTCAACTAATGTAGTGATGCTAAATTCAGCATGACAAAATTAACGATATAAATACGAGTAAAAAATCTTTATATCATACACACACGACTGGGATTCGAATCAAGCGCATGTACAAGGTGTTCGAAAAGTCCCGTCATCCCCTACAAAATGTACATATTGTAATACCAATTTTATTTTTGTGTGATTAATTGAATTTATATGCGATTCATTGACTTTTTTTCCTTTTCCAAGTATCAGAGTTGTGTGAACAATGGCAGACCAGTCCACTTACACTCTGGAGGAAAGGATAGTGATGAGCACATGGGCTCATGAAAGGTCACAAACTGGCAAAACGATGCATGATATCCAAAATGATTTCAACACGAGATTCAATAAGGCTGCACCACCAAACAAGATGGTATTACGCTGGGAGAAAAAGTTGTTTGAAATTGGCTCCATCGAGGACAGACCACGGTCGGGAAGACCAACAACGCTAGCGGAACAATGTGAAGGTGTGATTGCATCGGTGGCTCGTTCACCGAAAAAGTCACTTCGGAAACGGTCACAAGAACTTGCAGTCTCCATGTCCACAATGAGATATCACATGACAAAAGATCTCGGCATGAAACCATACCGCCCGTCATTTGTTAATGACGAAAATGATGGTGCACACAAACACACTTGATTGGTAACTGTGTTTACTGTAATTAAAGTAATTGTTACTAGTGACTCGTTTCTTAAATTACACCTACCACATGTAAATACAATCAATCACAAAAATAAAATTGGCATTACAATATGTACATTTTGTAGGGGGTGACGGGACTTTTCGAACACCCTGTACTATTTAAACTCTGCGTTCTTTCACTGTATGCCAAAGGCCGTAGTTCAGTGAGTAACACCGTTTCCTTGTAAGCAAAGTGAAGACATTGAACGTTGTACTAGTTTCTGGTCCTCCTCATTGATTAGTCCTATTTTTCCAGTCTATCCACTACATGACCGAAAGAGTTGGGGCATTGAGAACTAATATTTTTACATTTTCCAGATTGTTTCTTTTGTTGACAAAATTAATTTTTACGAAATGTTGTTGAGGATTTTATTTCCATGACTCGTAACTTTTCAAGAGAAGTATAATGTTGATGCTGAAAAGTCAACTTTGGGCATAGAGCCTGTCTGAAAATGCGTTCCTGGATGAAAAATCCAACTTTTATAAATCAGTTATGAAAAAGATTTTGGGTTTCAGTCCTGTGCCATTAAATTGCTTCATCACTAAAATTGACTGCAGTTCGATGCGAGGCTAAATTATACCTGACTATTCGTTGTTGAAAAGTTAACCTAATAAAAAAATACGTTTACAGAAAAATTTACTACCTTTATTACTACAGTCGCAACAATATCTCAACGTCAATTTTGTGTCGTTAAGCTTTTTAATCAACCTGAAATTAACTTCCATTGAAAATTACAATATGAATAGTGTCAACGTTATATATTTTCAACATTAAAATGCCGTCGAGGATAGATATTATATTTGATTGCGTGTGGTATCAACACTATGACCACCACTAAGTGTAATTTATAAAGTTTACAAATTATGTAAATGTTTTAAGCGATATTTCTTTTTTATCCGAGGCCATGTTGTATCCAATTCGACTGCATTTAACAGAAAATTCTCTCAAAAATAAAAATAGGCATGAATTTTGTGGATTAATTATAAACAAATTCATTGGTTCCTTTTCACAAGGCAGAAAAATAGTACATTAATATAAATGGGAATCATTTCTCCAATCGAGTCGCAACACGGCTTCCTGATGATCATCAAAAGGTAAACGATATTTGGGTCTGAAGAGTAATTTGGATGGGAGGAACGTTTTTCGCGTTCAGATTATGTAGCGACCCGTGGTTCGGATCCCACGTAAAGCTGTACGTTCTTTCCGTCATAAGGGGTGTTGCAAAAAGAATTAGGAATTTTTCCATCAAGATATACCAAACTTCGAAATACCTTTTAATATTTCATTATTCGACTTCCATCGGCATCTTCAACAGTTGCCAAACGATTTCGGACTTGACCAATATTTTTGCATAAACTAAGCTTATTCAAATTTATATCATGGTTCGCATGCGCTGCGTTTGGAGTGGCGAAAAGACTCGTCGCTGCAATGCTCAAAGAATTTAAGTCAAATCGACGTCATTTGCCAATTGATCGAGTCAAAAATATTGGTCAAAATTATTCAAACTAAGCTCATGATATTTACATTAAATCTGATAAATGTTAGTCCGAATCTATACTTTGACTTTTAACGAGTTAATTATTAGTTACTTGAAATTAGTTTATAATGCATTCGTTTATCCCTGTCTACTCAGGCGTATCACATTTAATGGTTTATATGATAAAGTAAGGATACTGCATTGCAAAACTCGAATACATTGCAGAACACACACACACACACACACATAATATATATATATATATATATATACTCTCTGAGACACCAAATGAATGTGTCGTGTATCTCTGATTTTAAATTAATGGTTTTTATTCATTGTTATACATACTTTCTTTCGACTGAACGACCTTTTATCTCAAGACAGCGGGGAGGTCACCAACCACTCGAATGAACTTTGTACAAGTTGCTTAAATTAAGACTGAGCGAAGTACGACAGATAGATCTTTTAAATTAACGTCAACTAAGGAAATATATCTCAATTTTTACTTATGAACAGTTAATTAAATCAATTTATAAATTGATTTAATTAAGTATCATTTCGTAAATCGATTCGCAATATGTAAAACTGATTACCTTAGACTACCGTTGCTGACTCAAATTAATAAGCACAACGATTCACTCTATCTAAATTGTTGATCTTTGAATTTTCTCCTTTATCAAGTTACGGTAAAAATTGAACCCGGTTTCCCTTATTCAGTAAAAAGGCGTATTCAATTTATTAAAACTTTATAATGGTGTAAAATGGAGAGACAAAATTTCGGAAAAAAATTTCGCCATGAAACATTCTTTTATGACCGTCATCAAAAAGACTAAAATATTCAAAGAGAAACAGAATATTACCAGTTAGTAATTTCTTATGCATATTTTTTTTTTTAATCTGTTTCTAGGTGAAATTTTTTCGAAAGTGCAGAATACAGGGTTTTATCTTGGGTAACAACAACTTCACCAAAAGCCATTGTGGTTCATAAATGACTTTTTATAATAATGTTATCGGTGTAACTTTGATATACGTTATTCATAAAGTTAAGACAGTGTTTAGAGCGAGTTCATAACTTGGTAATATGTTAAATTAGGGTAGGTTAGATTAAGCTAGGTTAAACTGAGTAGGGCTGGTTAGGTAACGCTAGGTTAGGGTTGGTTAGGCTAGCTAGATTAGTAATTAGGGTCCATCTTCAGTAGCTACCCTTATAGGAAAATGCACGTATTAAATAAATTTGGCTATTATGCAGCTAAGGGGCGTCGCGGCTTTATAAACATACACTACCCTTTTCGACTTTAGAAATATATGTACATCACACTACAATTAATTATATACTGGGGAAATATCATTTTATGGTGAAGTTTAAGGAAATTATGTAAGAAAAAATTTGAATTTGCCGCTATCGCCGCCATGATCAACATGGCGGACGTCAACCAATTACCAAGCGACAAGCGCTCTGGTGACGTCATCCACCCAATCAAATTTAAATCTGGCTCTATCCCAGGTTTAAAATCGCGCCATTTCTCAGTCTAGATTCCAACATGGTGTGTGAAACTTGCAATCTTAATTATATCGAAGTTCATCTTTATTTTGGCGCACCTAAAGCAAAAGCCCCCCCCCGTGTAATTTATTTATGATCAGATTTTTATGAAATTTTCAATATAGAGGTTTTCAAGGCGGAAAAAAAAAAAAAAAAAAAACCCGGGCATCCAGTTAACCTAACCAATTGTCAAGGGCATACAGTTGACTTAACCGGCCCTTCAATGGTGAACATCGGAATAATTGAAGGCCCGGTTAGTATTTGAAAACCTCTATATTGAAAATTTCATAAAAATGACCGTAAATAAATTACACAGGTGCTGCTTTTGCTTAGGTGTGCCGTTATTTTTTAAAATTATTGTTGTAATGTGAGCATGTGATAAATCTACTTGCGAGTTGGCCCCGGTCAATTGAATGCCCGGTTAGGTCAAACGTACGCCCTTGACGATTGGTTAGGTTAAGTCATGATATTTTCATTAGTTTTAACGAAAATATCACGACTTACCTAACCAATCGTCAAGGGCGTACAGTTGATCTAACGATTGGTTAGGTTAGGTCGTGATATTTTCGTTAGTTAGCCTTATAAGGCTAAATAGAGAAGGTTGGGGGCCCTATCTTCAGGTGATCCGTGTTTTTTCTGCATTTGGTGATAATTTGTTTTTTTTTCTGCTACTTTTTCGTGCTTTGTGCAGTGGTACTTGTCTATCCAAAACACCTTAAAACTGGTGTTTTTTCATAATTCCACAGCTACTGACAATATCTACTATACAAAGCATGAAAAAACATGCAGAAAAAAAACAAAAATTATCACCGAACTCGGCGACGCCCCTTAGCTAAATGTACATTAATGTACATTTAGAAAATGTGACGAGAAACCTATTATTCGATTAACTTAGCTCGTACAATAAGTAACTATACTCGTATATGCGAATTGTAAACACTGAAGAAAATACTAAAAATATAATAACTTTCGAAATGAGTTTGAAATGAAATAAAAAAGTTATAAAAGGAAGTTTAAAAAGTTAAGAAGGAAAGATTAAAACTATTATTAACACGTACGTCTGACATTGAAAATAGTACATGGAAAATAATACTAAAATAACAGAACTAACCTTATACATACGGAGTGGAGAAGCGGAATTATAATGAGTGTGAGCTGACTCCTGTTCATTACTGTAAATAGATTCTAGAAGGCTCTATAAGGCCCGTTGAGTTATAATTAGGCTGCCCATACGTACCGTTTTGAACGGGACAGTACCGTTTTTTTATGGGTTCTGTCACTGAAGAATAATTGTAAGCTCAATATGTTTATGTACTTACTTTTTCATGAATACAGAATATTACATAACCCCCGTCCCTTTTTTGCCATCCCAATGTCCCGTTTTTGTCTCAAGGAAATATGGTCAGCCTAGTTATAATAATCTATACGGAGCACTTTAATATCTTCTCAACTGACTGGAATGTCACGGGTAAATGAAGGGTTTTGAGTTGAAGTGTTTCGCCTAACTCCGGGGAACAGCCATAAAAGTTATGTCTTCCGGAGAAGCTTCCGACCGAAACTCCTCGAATGGTTTAAAGTCACAGAATCAGATTGGTTCGTTGTTCGTTTTACGTTCTTCGCAGTGCCATCAACTAGGAAAAGGTGAATCTCCTTAAAAAAAATGGAGTGAGTCAAATGCTCGTACATTACGTACAGTGGACTCGTCGATAAATCCCTCGTCTATTTCTCAAACTGGCTTAGGATAGTCTTTGGCTGGGTTGGTTGAATCGAGTGAATTACTGAGGAATCGTCCGGGTGGGGTCAATGCGAAATTTGAGCAGTCTGACAACGTATTTGTCGGTTTTGTAGCGAGAACGCCTATTCCTACAAACGCATGAGGAGCACATACTCGGGGAAACTTATATTTAAAATTAAAGAAAAGGAATCTATTTTAAAAGTATTTTTAAAAACGAAGCGAAATTTTTCAGTGGATAAAATTTTCTTAAACTGGAGTCAACTCTTTCTTTATGACGTTATTAGTGTAGCTACTGTAAGGAAGATATACGTAACGTTGATCCTTATAGGCAGATTATAAGTTGGAAGAGAGGACTGCTAATATATATATATATATATATATATATATATATATATATATATATAATATATATATATATATACTGTGCATATATATTAAAATTTGTTGTTATAAATACGAGGGTACGAATGTTCTCACTCAGTTGGTATTCCTGGGGGAAGGAGGTACAGTTAGTTAAAAAATTCGACTATCGCAAAATTCCATGCATGCATTTTACCGATAAACGTCGGTAATAACTTGGCGCTTCACGACAGTACTTCCTGAACCATCTGTAACTGGGCGAGAAATCGCTAAGGTGCCTTATCGAAATCATACGTGTAATTGGCAATTATGATTTAGAATTGTCCTTACAGTTGCCTATTAAGAACTCTGATATAAACAGAGCCGGTTTGATTCCCCATTACGTCATACGTAAAAGGTTTTCGTCATCATTTTGCATAAGAGGAATATTCTTAAGTTTCTGATGTTTGACGTACGATTTATAATCTGTGATGGTAGATAGTAGCTGGTAGCTGCATTCTAGTTGATGGTGAGCTTATGACTGGTAATATACTCGTATTTCAATATGTGATTGATTTTCTGTTCTACTGGCAAATAATCAAATAATATTATAGACAAACTACTTCTACTTTCACCGGCGTATACTGAAGAACATGACTTACCGGAGATGAGGTATAAAATGTCAGGACTGCTGCTGCCCGAAGGTGTAGAAGATTTAGTTAAGCTTAGAGTAAGAATATTTTTGTAATACAGATTTTATACATCATTCCCGGCAACTCATATCCTTCAGTATACGACGGTGAAACTAGGAGTTTGTCCACAACATTAAAAGTAAAGTAAAGGTAACAGTCTGGAAACTCATTTCCACACTGTGTGGGGATGAAAGTGTCCTAAGGGTCACCTGAGCCCGCTCATCCACAGAATGAGCGGCCGGCCAACCTAACCTTCACGTTATGCGAAAGGTCACAGGATAACCGGTTCGACTCCGGTTGAGGTAAGATGTTTTTATGTTTATTTCTTTATATACAATGTGTATAAGGAAATATATATATATATATATATATATATATATATATATTAGTTAAGTTAAAGTTAAATGAATAAGTTCTGATTAAAAAAATCAGAAAAAATATATTAGATGTTTTCTTAATTCGACAATGACAATAATTTGTTTAATTGAAACAAATTGTCTAAAACAAACATTGCAGATTTTGCTCAATCAAGTAAATATATGTTTACTGCAACAAATTATTATCAGCATTTTTCATTTTGTAAAACACGAAACAAAAATTTTGTTGAAAAACATTTACTTTTGTTTGAGTCAACAAAATATTTTCCTCTGTGTACCTTCTGGTCAACGTTGATTATTATTATTAGTAGTAACAGTAAGTAACGTTACAATCTTTATCTTTTCCAGTAAATAAACTTTCTCCAACCGCCCCTCCCTTCCTCAGTTGTCCTCTTTCCTGTTTCCGCTTTTACGCCTTTATTCTCTATTATGAAACGGGTATATTATTATATATATATATATATAGGGTGAGTCAAAATTCCGGAAACTTAGGAAGGATAGGAAACTTTTCTTGTAAAAGGACATGTGTTTCAAGTAATGCTATAAGATGTGCTCTATATTTTCTCCTTTCATTTCCAGACATTTCTGGACTCTGTTGGACTCTTTCCAGGACATCGGGCTGGATTGCAGCACAGGCTAACGTTAGTCCTATGTTTCCGAACTTTTTACTCACCCTGTATATATATATATTAGTGGTGGACCGGATGTCAGTTTTTCAACATCTGCGGATGCGGATCTTTAATTTCATTATCCGCGGATGCGGATGCGGATATTTAGTTAATCTATCAATATAATATAGAATTATGAATATATGACATAATTTTTCAAATTTCGTGATATTACTATTATGGCAGGCAATGCATAAGAATTAAAATTAATATTAATGTTTTCATTATGATAAAAATAATAACTTTCTCAAGAGTTTCAGCCACAAAAAATTCAATGAAACAAGTTTCATTCAATTTTCTGTTAGCAGGTATTTATATTTTGAGGTTTATATATTTGTTTGTTCATTAATAATTAATACTTTACATGAAATGTGCATGACTGGGCCTTATAAGCTACTTTATAAGCTAATTTAATTGTAAATTGCATAATTTATTAGAGGTAATATCGGCATAAAATCCGCAGTCAGAAGTGCGGATACGGATGTTAAAAATGATGCGGATATCCGGTCCACCACCAATATACAGGGCGTCCCAAAAAATGTATACACACTTTAACAGCTGATAGCTCAATTGATGTTTGTTTCTTTCCAAGTTAAACCCATTAGAATTAATAATGGCAGTCAGACTAAGCTTTGAACAAAGGAAATTCATTCTAAAATGCTACTTGAAGTGTGAAAACGCAGTTGAAGTGCAAAGACAGTTTAGGAGGGAGTTTCAAACAGATCCACCAACGCGACTTACCATCACTCGAATTAGAGATAAGTTTGAAGCCGATGGAACTGTTCAGAATGTCCACAAGAAGCGTTCCGGAAGACCACGGACATCGACAAGCCCCACAAAGCAAGAAAGAGTACTGGAAACGTATCACCAAAGTCCAAGAAAATCTGTGCGGCAAGCGAGTCGTGAGGTAGGAATTTCAGAATCGTCTGTCCAACGCATTTTGAAGCGCTGTCAATGGAAAAGTTACATTCCAAGATTAGTCCATGCTATTAATGAAGATGATCCGGACCGAAGAGTGGAGTATTGCGAGTGGTACTTGGCACGATGTGGATGTGGATTGGACGAAGGGGTTTCGTAGAATACCCTCCGCGTTCACCAGACCTCACATCACTATACTTTTTTATGGGGATACTTAAAAGACAAAGTCTACGCTATAAAACCTGCAACAGTCGCTGAATTGAGAGCAGCCATTGAACGAGAATGCACACAAATACCAAACGAAATGTTTCGTGATGTTTGCGATTCCATTGCTTCGCGTTATCAGCAGTGCCTGGACCAGAACGGACGTCAGTTTGAAAACAGGCGTTGACAAAACAATTAAATAATGTCTGTAGATTCTATTACATTTTGAAAATTAAATGTATTTTAATAAACACTGCCTTTATAAGTATTTAAAGTGTGTATACATTTTTTTGGGACGCCCTGTATATATACAGGGTGTCCCGTAAGTCTGGACCCATAGGGCAAAATTAATAAAATTACAAAATAGTCCCAGTTTCGCTGGACATGCGTCGAAGTGACTTCTTGGGACTGACAGCGAAGCTAGCCAACACATTGGTACTGGTTTCGTCTTCCGTAACAGTCCTTGAAGGTCCTCTGCGAGGCTTGTCAGCTACGGATCCAGTTTCCTTAAATTTGGCTATCAACTTGCCAACACATCTGTGTGTGATTGGTGCGCGGTCTGGATGCATATTGTTGAATTCTTCGGCCACTTCCGGGTGACTGCGGGTCCCGACCAGCAAAATAACTTGAACTCTCTCCTCTCTAGTCAGTGACATGGTTTACCTGCAACATAATAAAAAATATATTATAAATCCCTATGGGTCCAGACTTACGGGACACCCTATATATATATATATATATATATATATAATATAGTTTAACAATGAGAAATTTCAGCTGTTACGGTACGGAAAGAGAGAGGCCCTAAAATTCATGGAATGTTATACCCGAAATGGACAGGAAATTCAGAGAACTTCTAAAGCAAAAGATTTAGAGGTTGTAATGACTGATGATGCGAAATTTGAAACATAAAATAAGATAGTAGTAAACAGAGCAAAGAGAGTTACTGGGCAGATACTGAAAACCTTTAAACGAAGGGATAGGAATATAATGATTCCTCTACTGAAAACTGATCATACCCAAATTGGAATACTGCTCGGTCCTAACATGCCCATATAAAAAAAGAAGACATTAGGCAACTAGAAGGGATTCAGAAAAGCTTCACAGCCAAGATCAGTGGGTGCAAATAACTAAATTACTGGGAAAGGTTACGCGAATTAAACCTATATTCACTGGAAACGAGAAGAGAGAGAGAGAAGAGAGAGAGAGAGAGAGAGAGAGAGAGAGAGAGAGAGAGAGAGAGAGAGATATATATATACAGGAATACCTCAAAATTCGTCGTTTCGAATTTCGTCATTTCGCAGATTCGTTGTTAATCTTTTACTACCTACAGTTTCGCAATCCGTCGTCCATATTCGCAGATTCGTCGTTTTTTTAAAAAATGTGAAAAAAACGATCGAAATTTACGAAATTCAACTGTTTACCGACGCAATATACATTATAGTTTGCCGACAAACGAGTAGAATTTGATTAATTAATCTGTTTAATAACATAATACAGTAAAATGTTTTCTCATTGAAACATGTTATAATCAACCTTGAATTTCGTCGTTTCGTATTTCGTAGTGTTATTCCGGAACGAATTAACGACGAATTTTGAGGTATTCCTGTACACCATTATTTATACTTGGAAAATAATGGAGAATCTAGTCCCTAATCTTACCTATAACTCCCCAAACAACAGTAGAACGTAGGAAAGGAAGACTGTGTCGTGTTCTCAAATTAGAGGCTGGACACAGAACATCCTTAACCTGAAAGAAAATAGTTTTGTTGTGAGAGGACCAAAACTGTTTAATCAGCTGCCCAAAGACCTAAGGAACACGAGTGGTGTTGCGGTGGACATCTTCAAAAGAAGATTAGAGGCCTGGCTCAGAACAATCCCCGATGAGCCGGGCGTACCTGGCTATGTGAAGTGGAGAGTACGAGAAACTAACTCATTACTTCACCAGGCCAACTCGAGAGGAGGGGCGGCAAGTTTGACCTTGGTGAAATGAGGAATCATCACACGGAACATTTGAAAGGTTGAAAGGAAAGGTGTGTGTGTGTATATATATATATATATAGATAGTGGTGCTCATATATATTCGTACAGAGAAATATTTCATTTATATTCGTCCTTATCTTTTGTACCATGCATAGGATAGTCGTGAAGAGTTTACCGTTCGTTTGTTGGAAAAATTTAACAAATACAAAAATTAATTTAATTCCAACATACTCTCGTATAATATAAAACATCAAAGAATTTGAGGAAAATAAAAAAAAGTTAAAATGAAAAAGTTTTCGTACATTTATTTACAAAATTATTTAATACTTTGGCAGTCCACCTTAGGCTAGACAAATTAATTTTTTTATCAGTAGTTGGTTGTTTATTAATTAGAGACTGTTGGCAAAAAAATTTTCTCTGTGAATCTTCATGGAATATGAATGACTGTACGAGCCATTAGTAAGCAATGGGTCGTCGTGGTAAAGAGCTGTTATTGTTGAACGCGAGTCTGGAAAGAGTAATAGGAAGATAGAAGAATAACTTCAAATTCCATTTACGACGGTTGATGCAGTTGTAAAGAAATTGAAAAACTTTGGAACACTCGAAACTCTACAAGATGTGGACGACCTTGCAAGATTTCAGAACGTACAGCTAGATGGATTGAAAGAATGACTGCTGCGAATCTACGAGTGACTGCAAGTGATATTTGCCAAATATTAAGACTAAGATCGATGTTCATTCCTCTCCTGTACGTCGTATATTGAGAAAGAATGGTTTGTATTGAAGAGTTTTTTTTTATGCAGGAAGGAGGGGGCCAAGGGCAACTGCCCGCAAAAGCGTCCCTCCCATAGAAGAAGAAGAGAACCAAAATCAAGGTCCGGGGTTTTCGAGATGCTTAGACACTCTGTGTTTGAAAGATGGGAGGTCATAGACAGGAGGAAAGATGGATTGAGGAAGATTGTTCCAGAGTTGATCGGTTGAGTAGATGAAAGACTGAAAATACCGATTAACGCTTGCATTAGATGGTTGGATAGAAAAGGAATGAGAAAGTGTAGAAAGGCTGGTACTGCATGCTCTCCTTAAAGTAGAAGGCATGCAGTTAGAGAGTTCAGAAGAGCAACGTCCGTTATAATAACGATAGTAAAAAGAGAGTGAGGCAACATTGCGGCGAAGAAAGAGAGATTGAAGACAATCAGCGAGAGGCGGGGAATTGATGAGACGAAAAGCCTTTGATTCCACCCGGTCAAGTACGGCTGTGTGGGTTGAGCTAACCCACACATGAGAAGCATACTCCATACAGGGGCGAACAAGACCCCTGTACAGAGACAGCAACTGAGTGGGGGGTGAAGAAACTGCGGAGGCAGTACAGCACACCTTACCTCTTAGAAGCTGTTTTAGAAAGAGAGTATATGTAATCTTTCCAGGAAAACTCACGAGAAAAGGAAACGCCACGAATGTTAAGAGAAGAGGAATGATTCAGTTGTGTGTTGTTGAAGGTAAGGGGATAATTGTGTAGAAGATTGTGACGAGTAGACAGATGGAAGAACTGAGTTTTTGAGGCATTGAAAGCCACAAAGTTTTCCCTGCCCCACTTTCTACCCGAGAAAGATCAGAGGTCAGGTGCCCCATAACCGTCCTACGCGAATCATGAAGCGACTGCTGTGAGGGGCGCTTTGGGAAGCGGGTGGAGAAGTGAAGCGTGGAATCATCAACATAGGCGTCAATAGGACAGGAAGTGCGAATTAAAAGATCATTAGTAAATAAAAGAAAAAGAGTGAGTGACAGGACAGAACCCTGAGGAACACCACTGTGAATAGCTTTAGGAGAAGAACAGTGGCCACCTACAACTGCAGCTATAGATCGGCCAGAAAGGAAATTAGAGATGAAGACACAGATAGAAGGATAGAAACCGAAGGAGGACAGTTTGGAAATTAAAGATTTGTGCCAGATTCTATCAAAAGCTTCACCGAAATCCCAAAAGAAGGATGACCAAGAGTCAGAGAGTTATGCAAGAAGATCACCAGTAGAGCGTCCCTTGCGGAATCCATACTGACAATCTGAAAGAAGATTGTGAGAAGAAAGGTGTTTAAGAATCTTTCTATTAAGGATAGATTCAAAAACTTTGGAAAGGCAAGAAATCAAAGCAGTTGGACGATAGTGGGAGGGTTGAGAGCGGTCACCCTTCTTTGGGACAGGCTGAATGAAAGCGAACTTCCAGCAGGAAGGAAAAGTACCAGATGAGAGACAAAGACGAAAGAGTTTGCCTAGGCAGGGTGTCAGCACAGAAGCACAGTTCTTAAGAACAACAGGAGGAACACCATCAGGACCATACGCCTTCCTAGAGTTGAGCCCAGATAAGGCAGAAAAAACATCTTTAGAAGAGATTCTAATTTCAGACATAATAAAATCAGAGAGGGGGAGGAGATGGAGGAGTAGCACCGGAATCGTCCAGGGTTGAATTGTATGCGAAAGTTTGAGCGAAGAGTCAGCTTTGTCAAGAAGAGACGGCAACTGTGCCGTCGGAATGGAAAAGAGGAGCGAACGAAGAGGAAGTAAAGTCGTTGATGAGGTTCTTAGCTAGATGTCAGAAAGGCGAGAATAATTAGAATTGGATAGATTTTCACATTTTTGTCGGATGAAGGAATTTTTGGCGAGTCGAAGAACAGATTTTGCACGATTCTGGGCAGAAATATATGCTGAGCGAGAGTCAGGAGTTGGCTGGCGACGGTACCTTCTGAAAGCCTCCTTTCTGTTGCGGATAGCTTAGAACAAGTAAAGTTAAACCAAAGTATTTTTGTATTTGCAGTCGGTCAAAATATGGAATCTAAGCCTCCATGCCCGAGAGAATCACCTCTGTGATGCGCTCAGCACACCGAGAAGGGCCCCGGCCACGGAAGCAGTAATCACGAATAAAACCGCTGCTCCATGAAGCGCACAAAGAAGCTCGTTTAAAGTACGCCAAGGCTCATCAAAATGATGGATTTGCATTCTGGAAGAAAGTTCTCTGGACAGACAAGACCAAAATTGAATTATTTGGGACTTACGAGTTTATTCACGAGTGTAAGAACAAAATCATGGGTAAACAAATATTTTGTAACTAATCAAGAAATCTACTAATTCAGAAATCCACAGGTCACTAAAGAACTCTTCCTGCTACCAGTATGCGGATGATACCTCAATCGTAACCTCGCATAGAGACTCACTACCACTCCAAACAACCTCCAACAATGAACTCCAAAGTGTTTATATATGGCTTAATGCCAACAAACAATCCTTAAATATTATAAAAACAGCCTATACAGTCATCACAAAAAAGAAATCGTTTTCTCCCTTTAAATCCACACATACATTTAAGCCCTGTTCAGCGGGTGCAATCGACCAAACTTCTGGGAATTACCATCGATTCAACCCCCTCATTCAAAGAGCACACTGAAGATTTATGCAGCAAATTAGCCAAGGTCTCATTCATAATTAAGAAAGCTGGTGCAGCACTCGCAAAACAGGTTCTTCGATCCATATACTTCACCACGGTGTACCCACACCTACAATACCGCATTAGTGTTTACGGAAGCATGGATCAGCTTTCGCTACAGCCATTGGTAGTAATGCAAAAAAGATTAATTAGGAAAATTTCTAAATCGAACAAACATCATGAAAGTACAAATTGAATGTTCCACCAGTTAAAAATTCTTAAACTAGGAGAAATCTACAAACTATACAATGCCTCATCTACCCTGTATCAAATCGTCCATAATACTACTTCAGAAATCATTCAAAACAATATTAGCCTTCCAAGCACAACACCGCTTTAACACAAAACAATTGGACACCTACGTCAGAAAACCGAATTATACTCAAGATTGTGCGACTACATTCTTATCCTCAATTGGTCCAAACCTTTGGAATTCACTTGATCAAGAGATAAAACAATCTACGACACTAAAAATCTTCCAAAGAAAACTGAAAGACAAGTTCATCAACTCAAACAAGCGATAACTTTGTATCCTGTCTTATTTCAATAACAAAATTAAACTACATACTTTTGTTTCCATATTTAGTTTCATATTTCTATATAGTAAAACAAAAATAATAATAACCAGCAAAATAAAACCAAATATGAGCAAGGTCAAGACATCTAACGCCTAATATCCAAATAAATATGAAGATATAATCATAGCTGAATACCTGTATGCAATTATGTGTACTTATGTGAATGCGTAATCTTAAATGAATATCCTAACTGTATGTATTTCTAAGCATTATTTATAGTTTACAACAGATAATCTTCATGTACTTTTCTCTGCCTCTATATCTTTAAAGCTAGTGTACATAACTTCGCTACTCTGCATTATCTATCAAGATTTACCATACAACTTCATTCTGCCAATAAAGTATAAAATTTGCTTGTTGATGGCATTTCTTTGCAATGTAAATATATGAAGGTAGTACTGTCCCACAGTGATGTAGTCGAGACCACCAAGTCCGAGACTGAGACCGAGACCGAGACCTGATCCTGTGAGACCAAGATCGAGACCGAGATCAAAGGTTCGAGATCGAGATCTACCTTCCGAGATCGAGACCCTTAAAATTTGAGACCGAGATCGAGATCGAGACCAAGCTCATGCCCCCCCCCCCCCGCAAGACAAAAGTGGCAACTCAAAACAGGGTGACTGATTAGTGAATACCTAGAGTCCCTTACTTTTACAAACTTTCATAAACATTCTGAATTGTGTCTGTTCAACCAAGCCACCATCATGAGTATGCCAATAACATGTATTTTTCATTACGGTCTCGAGAGAGGTCTCGAAAGGTTTCGGGGAGAAAAACCGAGACCGCGTCTGTCGAGACCGAGATCGAGACCGAGATCTAAATAGCGGAGACCGAGACCGAAATCTAAATAGCGGAGACCGAGACCGAGACCGATCTCGAGGCCTACATCACTGCTGTCCCATTTGGTCAAATGTATTATGGGCATGTGTGTATATTTGTATGCAGATGCGTATTTATGGATACACATGCATATACACTCACCAGTGTAGGGTGGATCGATTTTACATTTTTTTCGATTTCCATATTCTAATAGAGACAAAAACTTGCGCATGCATGAGAAAATAGCCTCTGCAAAATCTTAGCTTAATAGGTAATCATCTTCTGCCCCCGGCAGAGCGATGAAAATCATATTTTAGTAGTCAAAAACGTATTTTTCTTATAATTTTTAAAATATTTCAATATGCATCAAAATTATTCTTAATAACTATAAAGTCGATGAAAAAGACCTCATATGATCATTTTTCCAAGCGCGTTGTCCTACGTTAATATCTTTTGCCCCCGGCAACAACGTCAAATGTTGAAAAAATAGGTAATTTATATACATATTTTCAGATCGGCTCTTTGTCTTAAATAATGCATTTATATATTTCCCATAGCATTTATATCGTTGCTTAGGCATGAAATAACACACACGCAAAATTTTATGACTCTAGAGTAATATCTTCTGTCCCCGAGAAAAGTCTAAATATGGATTATAATTACGTTAATGCGATGTTATAAGTACGATAAGTACTAAGTACAGCTCCTCGCTTGCTAATTTTATAAAATTAGCAACCCAGAACTCACCACGAGGAGGTGGCTGTACGTCGAGTTCCACCCTATCCAGCCCCAACCACCCTTCCTTTGGCTGCATGTCGATTTACATACGGTAATCTTTCTTAGAATCAAATCGTGGAATTTTTGTTCGGGAGTGAAGACGGGAGCGGATGAATCCGTCCCTCTCTTCTATTCCACTTACACTGGCAGAGGCTTCGGTTACTAATTTGATGAGTCTCTCGACCGCTTGAGTATGACAAGGGAATAGTGGGATCAGTCCATCAGGCTGGTCTCCCGTCTCAACAAACTCTTTTATTCGGGTATCAGGTATTGTTTTTGTAACGGGGGGGTTCGGTCACCTCAGCCGTTTGCCAGTTGATCATTTCGTAATAGTTTTGACTATCGTAGAGCAGCTCAGGCATGGCGAAGGCTCGAATTTCCCCCGCTGGTGATTGTTTTGATCGTGCTTTTAATATTCTTCTCCATCCCAATTCTCTTATGTGTTGCTCATCAGCATGTAGCATGGAGATCAAAATATTTTCTGGGTGAGCAAAGAAAGAATTTCTACGGAGGACTTTGTTGGCGATTGTCTTAGATCTTTGAGGCATGGTCTGAGAGAGACGCATCATTTCGAAAAAATGTTTTGCGCCCTCAGTGAAACGAGTTTTTCTTTATCTTAAACCAAATTGGTGCGTAAACTGTCATAATGAATCGCACAATTTCGTTGAAGGTGCTGGAGGGTTCACTGGTTGAAACATAGAGGCGCAGAAATCTATTTGCTGTTGTCAGCCACCTGGAATGCGCCATCTTACCTGGATTTCGAACCGCGAGAGCTGAAGAGCAGCTACCGCTCGACACTGCTCTGTAGATGCCTAACAAATATTTTTGGTCAGTGCTCAACTCGGCATCATCTATGTCAATGTCGGGAGATGGAATGGCATCGAATTCTGTAATTGGAAGTTTTCGCAGTCGTTCAGTTGTTTTCCAACTGGTCCAGTAAAGCCCATTGGCCCAGTTGTTTTGCCGTCCAAGTCTTGAATGAGGTGTCGCAGTGATAATTCATTACCGTGTAATAGGCATATGATCCACTGAACTGGCCTTTGTAGTTTCATTTCAATCATACGAATGGCTCCACCCTTTCGACTGGCGCGTCAGTGGCAGCTGCTGCTGGCAGCACTCACCAGAGATGACCTTTAAACCCTAGCCTAGAGTCATAAAATTTTGCGTGTGTGTTGTTTCATGCCTAAGCAACGATATAAATGCTATGGGAAATATATAAATGCATTATTTAAGACAAAGAGCCGATCTGAAAATATGTATATAAATTACCTATTTTTTCAACATTTGACGTTGTTGCCGGGGGCAAAAGATATTAACGTAGGACAACGCGCTTGGAAAAACGATCATATGAGGTCTTTTTCATCGACTTTATAGTTATTAGGAATAATTTTGATGCATATTGAAATATTTTAAAAATTATAAGAAAAATACGTTTTTGACTACTAAAATATGATTTTCATCGCTCTGCCGGGGCAGAAGATGATTACCTATTAAGCTAAGATTTTGCAGAGGCTATTTTCTCATGCATGCGCAAGTTTTTGTCTCTATTAGAATATGGAAATCGAAACAAATGTAAAATCGATCCACCCTAAATTATTATACAGTACATGCATGTGTATATATATATATATATGTGTGTGTGTGTGGTGTCTGTGTGTGTGTGTGTGTATGTGCATAGTTGTTGGTGTTGTTGTTTAGCCGATCAGCCCACCCTGATCGAGCAAGCCGGCGGCACGCAGGTAACCGATCGCCCTCCGGAGTGGACCAGAGGTTCAGAGCACTAGTGATGTTGTGTTGTGTTCTATGTTGTGCTAGAGTGGTACAGTCTGTCATAATGTGTTCAATTGTTTGTGGTGTGTCCTGACACAGGTGGCAGGTGTCGTCTGTGGAGTTGTCTAGTCTGTGTTCATATGTCCGTAAGTTGGGGTGATGGCTACATCGGAATCTTGCTAAGTTAACTCGATCCGATCTGCTCAGGCTGATCTCTGACCTGTTAATGGGTGGCGGCTTCGCACCTAGGACCACATTCGGACCGAGTCGTGTCAGTGCTTTGTGGGTTAGGTGTGTGTGTGTGTGTATGTGTTTTCTGTACTGTGTGATGTCTGTGGGGCGTGGTATGGAATGGAGTATTTGGTTATAATGTCTCTCTGGTGTTACCTTAATGGTGCGAGGTGTCGGTGCATGATTGTACATGTAGTGGCAAGGGTTTGTGGGTTAGTTGTCGCTGCTGCCATAAATTGTGTTCCCCTCATGTCTAAATGTTCCCTAACTTTCAGTGTTTTTGTTTCTGTGTGCAGGTGTTCTATTGGTGTTGTTTGAGTGCATCCTGTAATAATACGAAGTGCGTTGTTTTGTATTGTCTGTAAGGTGTTTGCATGTGTGTTTGAGATAATGGGTGCCCAGCATGGGCTAACATAGTCCATAACTGAGCGAATATATTGTTTGTATATGAGTGATGTTTTCCTGCTGGTGTCCAAAGTTTGTGCCTGTTAGTACCCTAAGCGTGTTAAGTCTTGACGTACATTTGTTTTTAATGTCCTGAATGTGGTTTGCAAAAAATAATGATGTGTTGTATGTGACCCCAAGTATTTTGGTCGTGTGAGTGTGTGGAATGTTGGTGTTGTTTAGTGTAAGCTGTGGAGTTATCTGGTGTTCTTTTGTGTTGCTTGTTAGCAAGGTGATGGTTGATTTTGTGGGCACTGCTTTGAGTCTATTGTGTGTGAGCCAGTCTTGTATACTGTTTATGTATGTTTGTAGGTTATTTGTAGCGGTGTCGATGTTGTTGTGGGTGGATGTTAGAGTGATGTCATCTGCATATGATGATAAGGTAAGCTTGTTATCTATGGGTGTTGGAATGTCATGCATGTATAAGTTGAACAGTGTTGGTGAGAGAAGAGTGCCTTGAGGAACCCCAATCGACTAGGGAAGTACTCCGGGAGGAGACGTTAGGCAGGGGACAGGGCGTGCTGAAACTCCCGTTTCTCCTGTTACTGTTCTCCTTAGCTGATCTCTTTCCGTGTCTCATCTACCCTGTGGCGGTCCAGCATGTTTTCAAAAACACACTTAACTTTCACTATTCCTCACTACACATCCGTGCATCTTACACACTACACAATCTTTTTAAAATTAAAACCACCAACAAAAGGACCTTAATTTTGGTTCTCTTCTTCCTCTGTGGAGAGGGCGATTTTTGCGCATTCGTTCTTGGCCCCTCCTTCCTGCATATATATATATATATATGTGTGTGTGTGTGTGTGTGTGTGTATGTATGTGTGTGTGTGTGTGTGTGTGTGCGCGCGCGCTTTCTGTAGCAATTGATATGCACCATCAACTCGTATAAAAACAATAATAAATTGTAATATTGATATTATTATTGTTGTTGTTGTTGCTGTTACTCTTGTTTTATATTGTCTGTTCTACTACACTGCATATACTTAGGAATGCATTAACTGTCGCACTATCATGCGAGTATGTATATGTTACAGTGAATCTGTCTAACTAAGGATGTCACGTAATCCCTAAAATGTTCAGGGATTTCATGTAATGGCTGCGACCGTCAGCGATTACATGAAATCCCTGAACATTTTAGGGATTACGTGAAATCACTGATTTTTAAGGTATCTTGTTACACGAATTCTCTCACTGCATATCAGCTAATGCGTGTAATGTTGAGGAAATGTAACTAACATGAACTTTGAATTTTTTTCACCCATATTTTCGAAAGGTTTCCTTTAGAGACCTCAAAATAATGGTTAAGAAAGGGATAGAAGTTAGACATGAAAGCGACTAGAATGGTTTGGGTTTCGGTAAAAAATTCACTTAATAAGTTTCAGGGTTACGTGGATCAAAAATATAAGTTATATAAGTTAAAATCAAGTATAAGTTAAGATCAAGTATAAGCAGTGTTAGGGGTAGCGGTAGCGCCGCTGCTTTTGAGGAAAAGTAGCGAAAGCAGTAGGGGCGCTACATTTTAGAGGAATTCCAACCGCTACTCGTTACTCGCTAATTTTAAAGTGAATAAGAACCATTTTTGTTCTCATAGTTTACAAGGTATGTATATTGATGCTATTTTCTAATACTTGCACAAATTACACATACGTAATGGGGGAATTATTATTCAAATTTTGAATGCTTTTTAAAAGTAGCGGTAGCGCCGCTATTTTCAGGAGGTAGCGCGCACAACACTGAGTATAAGTTAAATGGGTAAGCTTAAAAATAAATCATAGAACTACCTTACCGAAAAGATATATCGATAGATAGATAATTACAAAGTTATCGTAAGTTAACATCTTAATAAGCACAAGCGAAAATAGAACAAGTGAATAGATATATCAATAGATGACCATTTTTAACACAGCTAACACATTCTCCAGTAATATAACCACTCTCAAGTTGTTAACGAGCTGTTAACGGTAGGTGACGCTGATAGCAACTGCCAGCTGAGTTGGCGGCTTACTGGAGCAGAGAACTCACTCTCTCCCTGACTGCCGATCGCTAAAGTTATTTTGAGGTTAGTACTTACATTCCAAGATGATAAGTAGATCCCAAATGATATATTGTGGAGTCTTGACCAACTAAGAGAAAACGCAACAAAGTGAAATTAAAATATTCTGTCGAAATTAAAATAATCTGTTTCAGACAATATAAATCCAGCTGTTTTGAATGTTTATATTTGACTACAGCCATAACTGAATCATTCGAGAAAAAGTTTAAAAATGAACTCTACAAAAAGTATGAAGGCTGCCAAAAACAATTCAAGAAGGGAAAGCAGCAGCTGCAAGCACTGCTTCTAATTGCTGGCGTGAATACTATCTTCTTGCCAAGTACGTCTATTATTACAATCCAGAGTGCAAATCTGGATGTTTAAGCCTGAAATATTGTTGTTCTAATTATAGTTATTATTATTATTGATTAGGTTATTATTATTATTATTATTTGTTATTAATTACTGTCTTCTTTCTTTTTCCAGGTACGAGATAATGCAATGTGGTGATGTTGGAAAGCTTATTAAGAAGCGACACCAGCCAGAGGATGGTCAGTTATATTATGTGTCCATAGAAGACATCTACGATGTAATCAAGCGGGCACATCTAGCCACTAGCCACGGTGGGGTGATCGCATGTTGAAGGAACTTGGAAAGAAGTATGCCAATATCACTGAGTATGCTCTGCAACTATTTAAATCCTACTGCCAGGACAGCCAAAAGAAGCGCAAACGACCAATGGCGAAAGGCGTTGTGGTACGCCTGATTCTATAAAATGAGTTCAATTCTCGCGGACAAATTGATCTTATTGATATGCAATGTGTGGCGCAGAACTCATTCAAATGGATCCTTGTTTACCAGGACCACTTGACGAAATTTGTCATCCTACGTACCTTGGCGTCAAAACGAGCTGCTGAAGTTGCGCATCATTTATTGATATCTTTCTTCTAATCGGTGCCCCATCCATTCTCCAGAGTGACAACGGCAGCGAATTTACAGCCGAAGTGATAAATGAACTCAAAACAGTGTGGCCTAGACTAGTCATGGTACATGGTAAACCACGCCATCCACAGAGTCAAGGATCGGTGGAGCATGCAAATGGCGATATTAAGGATATGCTTATGGCCTGGATGAGTGACAACAATACGAATGATTGGTCAATAGGGATAAAATTTGTGCACTTCCACGAGAACTCTAGTCTACATTCGGGCATCAGAAGATCTCCGTACGCTGCAATGTTTGGATGCGATGTCAAGGTTGGTCTGACTTCATCGTCCATGCCAACTGAAATTATTGACCGCATGCGAAGTGAAGATGATCTTGTGTCAGTGCTAGCCCCTGCAGCCGCTGGTGAGCTGTTGCAGGAACCTCCTGAATTTGTTTGATTTAAAAACATAGTCTATTTATTTTATATTATGACTATATCAAACTCATTGCTACACATGTATTCTGCAATGTTCTTAATTGAATTTTAGCTTAAAATGGAATATAACGCATGAAATTGTGCAGTATTTTGCTTTTATGGATAACAAAAATCAGTTCAGTGATTTCGTGTAATTATTGGACGTAAAAAGCAGTGATTTCACGAAATCCCTAGAAATTTCAGGGATTTCATTTAATCGCTGACGTTCGCAGCGATTACATGAAATCCCTGAACATTTTAGGGATTTCATGAAATCCCTAGTTACACAGATTTCCCGTAACAATACAGTATAGATGCGTGTTATTCAGTGGCGACTGGCGTATAGGAGAGCGGTCGCTCCCCCTTGCTTGAAACGATAATATTAATTTAACAGATAAAAAATATTTAATTTTAAGATATTAAACTAATATTTTGAAATATTTTTAAAAATTCATGTGCATATCATGATTCATGAGGCATTTTGAGTAGCCTTCATACAGTACATAATATTCTAAACTTAGAGCATAGCTTCAAACAGCGTACTGCTGTTTGAATACAAAATAATATTGCAGCCGAATGGAGCGATAGATATTCTAAACTTAGAGCATAGCTTCAAACAGCGTACTGCTGTTTGAATACAAAATAATATTGCAGCCGAATGGAGCGATAGATTTTTCGCTCAAGTAAATATAAATTATATTTTACTGTTGTAATGAAAATATAAGTACAATCGCGAATTTTTTTTATAATAACAACTTTATTTTTACTAATAGTTACTTCAGTTATAATGATATAAACCATTTATATGTATTTTATTGAAATTATTACTTATTTGTAATTAACTAGAATTGTACGTCTGGCATAGCCGCATATGTTAATACAAGTACTCTTGTGAGCGGCAGTTGGATTCGCGCTAGCCTATTGTGAGTCTGTGTTGTCGTACAATTTTATGAAATCGCACCCCCATACATTTATACCACGAGTCGCCACTGGTGTTATTATATGTTACTTTCTGTATACTTCAGTATACCTAATTATATGTTTCTGTATATATGTAGCAAAGAACACTAAAATTAGTATTATTATTTCTCGTGTGTAAGCTAGGATTAAATGTACATTACTCGTTTTGTTCATCTCTCGTGTATAATATTGATTTCTTTGTACAGTATTGGTATCATACCTTCAATAATGACTTTGTATTTGTTTTATATCTATAATAATAACTTAAAATTAGTATAATTCTTATTCATGATTTATATATTATCAACAATAATAAATTTTAATTAACTGCCCAGTAAAGCCTAAAGCTTAAGGGCCAAATTAAATAAAAATAAGTAGTCCAACTTCGCAATTATTTAAGTTAAAAACTAAAATTGTATTTATTTTATGAATTAATAATAAAAGTTATTCATTTTAAAATTTAGTCTATCAATTTATGTTTATAAAATATAAATTATTTTATTAATTTATGATAAAAAGGGGAGCGAACAGAGTTAATAAAAAAGAATCCTTTTTTTGGAAAAACTGCATCAAAATTTTTTTAGCACTTTTGAAACAGATTTTGAATATTGCATATTTTATATATTTTTAAAGGTTTATCAATATTTAATATCAATCTTATTTGTGTTATTAATTTTGCATAAAATTTAAAGAATATATTCAATATAGATGCGTAAATGGGCAAAATATGTTGATATTTATATTTCAGTTAGGATCTATAGATAACTTTCTGATCTGCATTTATATCACTCCACGTACGAAATGTGATACCATAAAATGGCAGGAGTAAGTGGCTGTTACGCGTAATTGTATGAATCTTATTTACGCAATATGAATCTCTTATTACTGATTTTAAGTTCTGGAACTTCGCGAGATATTGTTTGTGAATGCGCTCCGTACGCTTTTTTCGATAGACTGAATGAAATGAATTGAATTCAAATCCGGCGACATCCGGAACTCATTTTCCCACAGCGAGGGAGTGTGTGTGTCCCCCGAGGGTTACCCGAACCCGAGCATTAACGAGTCGAGTGACCGGCTCAGCCCAGGCGCCAACAGCCAGGAGCGAACTCAGAGCCTCATCGCCCACAGTCCGACACCGAGACCACTGAGCTATCGGGAGGCCAACTGAATACAAAAATGGAAATGAAATGAGAGAATTGAATTCTAGCGTTCCTGAAAACTTTTAAGAAAACTTTCCAAATACTAACGGTTGACAAGCTCTTCCGAGTGTTTATTCAATTCCATTAACGATTCATAGTTTATAATATCTTTCTATGGAGTCTGAGGACCTAAAGCTCTATTCGTTCTTGAAAATATCAGTTATGATAGTTATGGTGAATAAATACGAGGCAGAAATAATCTACATAATTTGAATACAATACCTTATAAGCGATTCATAATTCGTCGAATGGAACGTAAAACTTTGTAAAAACCGTTTTAATTCGTGACGTATCGTATTAAACCCTTTATATTGTTCTTAAAATGAGAGGTAGTTTATTTAAATCGGATAAGTAGTCTTTTTTTACAAATTCGACTTGAAACAATAGTTGTTAAAAAATAAAGTTGATAAGATTTAGCTGAACGTTAAAGAAGTTGGAATTCAATATTATTGCCCAGCGTGTTCAGTGTGTTCTCCATTATATTATAAATGACCAATTGTAGCTTTGCGCGTTACTGGCGAACTACTGTACATAAATGGTGGTTTGATGGAGCTCATTCCATGCTGTTAAAATGCACTCTCAAAGTTGACTGATATCTTAAATATTTTGTCTGTAAACTGTGTTTACGGACAAAATATGAAATAATCAACCGGATTTAAATCTGGACTATTTGGTGGCCAATTTTCTGCCGTGATGAAATCAGAACATTATTCTTACGAGTATGCACTGGTGTGTCGGGATCGATGAGATGGAGCGCCGTCTTCATGAAAAACATAATTCTCACCGTAACTTTCAATTTCAGGCAATTTTTTACTCAAGATATCTCACAGTAACATTTTTAATTAATTTTTACACCTTTATCGACAAAAACAATGAATGTTTTCCCTAAACGAGAAACACCAGCAGAAACCATCAAAGACTGACTGAAGTGATGATGTCCCTCGCGAAGGAGCCTGCTTTTTGGAATGTCTTGGGGTTTTTTCTTAGTCTAGCGTACACTCTTATCGTTTTGCGTATTTCGAGGCCGTTCAATAGTGAAAATCTTTTAAGCCGTAAACCAAATGATAGACACTTCGTTATTTGATCTAAAACGACGAAGCAGTCGACAGCAACATTGTAAACGATTTACTTTGGAATGTTTAGATATGCAATGGATTAGGAAGCGTTCTTTTAGCACTGAAACCGTTTCTTCGTGAAGTTGTTTGATAGCAATTTTGTCTTCTTCAATTAAATGTGCCATAACAACTCGCATGAAATAATAGAATTGACAAACTTCCTTCGCTGGCTGCCAAATCAAAACTGATTGCCGCGAAGGCAATACTGTCTAGGCCCAAGCGTACTTACTTATTAGCCTGCCTAGTCTAGCATTCTACAACCCATAACAATACGTTAACTCACCTAACTTAGGCCTACCCTGAATCGACAAGCGATCCCAAAGTTGACCGTAAAACTACGATTTGACTAATCAGTGACACGAATTTATAAGTTTTTTCTACTTTCGTATTGTCAACTTTATTTTTTAACAATTATTTTTCCAAGATGAATTCGTAAAAGACTTCTCTTCTATGCAACTCTTTCATGCCTGAGGTATACTTAAACATTTGAAAAATTTGGTGCAAAAATCACCTCTAAATTACTTTTCCATAGAGTGAAGAAACTATGCGCATTAATTTTCATATATGTTGTCATACGGTATGAAAGGGTTAAATAAACGCTTTCTCATTTTGAGGACAATATAAAGCGTTTAATATGATTTCTGTTTCATTTAGTTATCTTTGGAATTGTGGTTTTGTTGGCCCGGTGAAAAAGTTGGCCACTTTTTGAAGGGATACTGTAATATATATATAAAACAAATCCTAACGCAGTCCGTGTGTATAAACTTCCCAAATCATTATCAGATAAACTTCCCTCCAACCAAGCAACATTGAAAATACAGAAAAGCACATTTAAAACCAACACAGAATACACAAAAATAAAAATTGACGTATACTTAAAATCCACAAAACTTTCCGAATAATTCGATGCATGATGCTCAACCAAAGCCTGAGGACAACCATAGTTGCTCGGACCTACACTCATTTGGTCTACTGGATATCATATGGACACCAAAACTAACTTAACTTAAACTAACAGTCTAACCCAATATAACTTTTCGATTGAGTGTCACGCCAGAGAATGCCGTTATACCCTCCCTTTGCGTTTTGCACGTCCACAAAAACTTGACATTTACGGAGTTCGACGCGTCAAAATTTTCAACCTACCCCCATTTGTTACGTTAGGTTAAGTCCGGTTATTTCAGGTTAAGATAGGTTAGGTGAGATTGTACCCAATTAGTTCAGGCTGACTAGTTTAGGTATGGTTAGTTCAGACGAACTCAAAAATAACCCTGTCTGTCCAATAAACATAGAGTACGATTGTGTTTTTTGGTCAGCAAACTAGCAATGGCTCCATAACGCACCGTTATATACCTTTTCAAGTATGCATGTTGAAGATAACTGTAAAACTTCTTATGTAGGGTATACAGCAAATACGTTTGTCCCTCTAGTATCTCAAGACCAAACAAAATCTCCGAACACTTCCAAAAGGACTATAACCGGATATCCGCCCCAAGCTCGGCTGCAAACTATCAAACTATTCTCTTCATCTCAGTTAAGAAGATGGCATCAACTCCAGACGACCAACTCAACGTACACTATTAGCAACAATAGACATTAGTAAAACATTTGATGCTATCCCACGCTTTCCTCTCATAAACAAAATACTCAACACAAACATGAACAATAATACCAAAAGGTGGCTGAGCAACTATCTTTCAGGAAGATACTCACATGTCACATTTAATGGCAAATCATCCGAAAAAGAGCTTTTTCCGAACGGGGTCCCTCAAGGCTCTGTTCTCTCACCAACACTGTTCAACTTATACATGCATGACATTCCAACACCCATAGATAACAAGCTTACCTTATCATCATATGCAGATGACATCACTCTAACACCCACCCACAACAACATCGACACCGCTACAAATAACCTACAAACATACATAAGCAGTATACAAGACTGGCTCACACACAATAGACTCAAAGTAACGCCCACAAAATCAACCATCACCTTGCAACAAGCAACACAAAAGAACACCAGATAACTCCACAGATTACACTAAACAACACCAACATTCCACAAACTCACAGGACCAAAATACTTGGGGTCACATAAAACACATCATTATCTTTTCCAAACCACATTCAGGACATTAAAAATAAATGTATCAAGACTTAACACGCTTAGGGTACTAACAGGCACAAACATTGGACACCAGCAGGAAACAACATCACTCATATACAAACAATATATTCGCTCAGTTATGGACTATGCTAGCCCATGCTGGGCACCCATTATCTCAAACACAACATAAACACCTTACAGACAATACAAAACAAGGCACTTCGTATCATTACAGGATGTACCCAAACAACACCAATAGAACATCTGCACACAGAAACAAAAATACTGAACGTTAGGGAACATTTAGACATGAGGGGAACACAATTCATGGCAGCAACGACAACTAACCCACAACACCCTTGCCACTACATGTACAATCACTCACCGACACCTCACACCATTAAGGTAAACCAGGGAGACATTATAATCAAATACTTCATGCCATACCACGCCCCACAGACATCACACAGTACAGAAAACACATACATACACACACACACACACACCTAACCCACAAAGCACTGACACGACTCGGTCCGAATGCGGTCCTAGGTGCGAAGTCGCCACCCATTCACAGGTCAGAGACCAGCCTGAGCAAATCAGATCGAGTTAACTTAGCACGATTCCGATGTGGACATAACCCCAACTTACAGCCATATAAACACAGACTAGACAACTCCACAGACGACACCTGCCACCTGTGCCAGGACACATCACAAACGATTGAACACATTATGACAGACTGTACCACTCTAGCACAACATAGAACACAACACAATATCACTATTGCGCTGAACCTCTGGTCCACTCCGGAGAGGGCGATCGGTTACCTGCGTGCTGCGCCTGCTTGCTCGATCAGGGTGGGCTGATCGGCTAACTAACAACAACAACAACAACAATCTCAGTTAAGATATACTCATATATATATATATATGATGAATAAAACCACGAAGGAAAGGAAACACAAAACGGTGCTCAAGCGCTTTCGTCTAATGACATCCTCAGGAACACTGAAATACATAAAAGGTTACGGCCTATATATAGGTTACAGAAAGAGAAAAAAAAAATATAAATAAATAACATACATACACACAAACATATATACATATATATATATATATACATACATATCTACACACATACACATATATATATATATATATATATATATGCAATAAACGGAGAAGTAAAAATAAAACTTAAAAATTAAGGATTAGAGGATTAACAAAGAGGCATATCGATTTTTAGCACAAGATCAAATGAGTTATAAAAATAATACAAATTTATACTGGAGATACGCCCGGGTTTAACACTTTGCCTTTTTAGAGTCAAGTTTCGATATATATAAAAATAAATTGAAGATTAAAAGTTAATAAAGTAGCTTACAAGTTTACCAAAGATTAAGTGTCCTACCCTTTTTATCTAGGTTTGTTTTTATATATATCGAAACTTGACTCTAAAAAGGCAAAGTGTTAAACCCGGGCGTATCTCCAGTATAAATTTGTATTATTTTTATAACTCATTTGATCTTGTGCTAAAAATCGATATGCCTCTTTGTTAATCCTCTAATCCTTAATTTTTAAGTTTTATTTTTACTTCTCCGTTTATTGCATATATATATATATATATATATAGTGTATGTGTGTGATATGTATGTATATATATATATGTATATATGTTTGTGTGTATGTATGTTATTTATTTATATTTTTTTTTCTCTTTCTGTAACCTATATATAGGCCGTAACCTTTTATGTATTTCAGTGTTCCTGAGGATGTCATTAGACGAAAGCGCTTGAGCACCGTTTTGTGTTTCCTTTCCTTCGTGGTTTTATTCATCATAAATATTTTTCACGTTACTTTCGTGAAATAATTTTCATATATATATATATATATATATATATATATATATATATATATAGGGTGATTCAAATATGGGGTAAAATTTTTTTTTATATTTTAATGTGTTCAACCCTTTAAATGGTTCATTTCAGCATAAAAATAACTATCCTAAAATATTTTAGCAAGTTTTTAATTTTTAAGGGTTGCTACCAGCAATTAAAAATTGACAGAATCAAATTGTCAAATTTTTCCACACCACCCGGGAGGTACAGTACAAGGCGCATTGCTTTTTTTTAATGTGGAAAGCTCCCCCGTAGGTCCTACCATAACCACAAGCATGCATAATTAAACTAGCATGATATTTGAGACATTAGCTGTCCTTACTTCATCAATGTTTCTTTTTTCTATCAGGGTAAACAGCCCTGTAGTTTTTCACTACTTGTAGCAAGAATTGTTTTTTATTTTCGTCATGTGTTAGTATTTTATTATATTCATTCATTAATTTTAGTCCTCTTTCCGCTATATCATTCACGACTTTCCACTGTTTGATAGATTTCTTAGCGGAGTTAAACTCTTCATCATTATGCCATTCTTTAGCATCTTTGAGTAAAAATTTTGAACTAAATTCTGTTATTGTAAAGAATCTTTGAGTATTTGATGTGACAAAATCTAATTTCTTCGTTAGATTAAGTGCAGGATCTAGAAAAGCCCGCTTTGCAGGAAGAGTTTATTTTGTATTTTGCAAGGCCTTTACCATTTTGTTTTTTGTTTCAGTAGGCACTTCATCATCATAAAAGGCCAAGGCTACCAGTTCTTCTGATAGGTACCAGAGGTGACCTAAGTTTTTTAATAGCAACAAATGCAATTGTGTCATTTATTTGTTTGTAGACTACAAGATTCTGTAATAATTCCAGATCAAGATGAGCAGCGCAAGATGACACAGGAGCTGTAAACCATGCCTTTACATATAACCGAGTAGCAAATAGACAGATGTCTTTTAGTCCTTTTTTGTCTTTTACTGAAATTTTGAACTGAGATTTGAACAAAAAATTTTAATGAATATGTAATTTTGGCCATCCACCTAGCCCGATGAAGTCCCGCTGGATGTTTAAATTTGATTCCAGCTTTTGGTTCACCTCCCAAAAAAATAATTGTTAACTGCAATAGTTCGACGTAATCGTCTCTTGGTTGGAATGTGTCTAGTTGATTTGCTGCAAATATAATTATGTCATCTTTGATGTCATGAATATTTTCATAGATATCTGGATCTGATAATACTGTTTCGTAGTCCTCCTTATTAATGCTTGACCATTTTTCTCTGAACTTCTTAAAAAGGACTATATCTGGGCCAGAAGATGGTGATAAAGACTGAAACAACAGCTTCCAGCATAATTTCAAATATGTGGTGTCGACATGCCAGCCACAATAAATCGTTGTCGAATTTTTGTTCCAGAAGAATAGCTGCAGCATTTCTAGGACCAGTATTGGCTGCCGTTGTATCGAAACACACGCATTTTATTTGTTCGCAGATGCCCCATTCAAGCGATGTCTGATTGTTGGCATTAAAACTAGAGACGCATTTCTGTCACTCAATTTTGCAACATCAAGACTTCCTAATAATTTATCATCAAACAATTTTCGACGTTTGCCTACCTTACTTTTCCATGTTGAAGGTTGTGCAGCACAGAAACCAGATTCATCACTTTTACTCTCCTCTGATTCTGATTCTGATGATGTACTGGTGAGTATGACAGCCTCTTCATTCTTCTTTCTTTTGATCTCTTCTTCTGCTTTCCTCTTTTCATAATGTTGCTTTTCTGCTGCTCTTTGCTCTTTTTTAGCAACAGCCTTATCAATGGTACCCACTTTTCCATGACGTCCTTTCTCACGTTGCATTTTCAAGAATTTCTTATCATCTTCTATTTTTATAAGCTGCATAGCATTCTCATGAGCAATGTCAAATAAGTTTTCCAGTTTATCTTTCCATTTTTCTTCTTTATTATTTAAATTTTGTGATCTTTTCAATTTGTTTGCTTTGTTTTTCTTAAGCAGCTGCCATTCCTTCAGTATTCCTTGAATTTTATCTACTACATGTACTCTGTTTTGCTGGTATTCCTGTTTTTTTTCCAAACTGCTAGCACATCATCTGCAGTAGAGTAGCATGATTCTCTAATGCCTCGCTTTTTAATATTTCTGTAGTGCATGAAGAGGGCCATCATTTCCTTCTCTGATGATAATACGGATGTTTTAGTACTGCAGAGGGCTGCCCAATTAGCCATACTTCAGTTTCTTTTCTTGTAGAACTTCTCCCAACTGAGCAACTAGGTGATGGTGAGTTAGGCCTAGCTTCCATAATCGATTAATTGGTATCAAAATTACGAGTTCCAAACAACAATTAAAAGCAAGCTAATATATAAACCATTAATTAAAACTTCTGAAATATAAACAATTAAACATAAAATCATAAGTTGTAAAACAAACAAATTGAAAAAGAGGGAAACTTTGACGCCTGGTAGCACATAGTAAATTTTATTTAAAATTCACCAAATTTGGCATACACTACTTTTTTATCATAGGGAACAAAAATACAGGTTGAACAATTAAAAAAAAAAAACTTTGATTTTTTTGAATCACCCTAAATTATTATTATTATTATATATTATATAATATATATATATATATATATATATATATATATATATATATATATATATATATATATAGCGTCATGAAAAAGAAAAACTATGGTATTTTTCATTTACCATTACTTATTCGGACTATAGTGGATTTAATTATCCCAGAAGAGTTCCTTGTTCCATGCACTGTCTGTGTGTATCGTAAAAAACTCAGGGGACCATTCTGAGTTCATTCCATTGGAAGGCAATCAACTACGATGCTATATACACAGATTTTGCTAAAGCTTTCGACAAATGTGACCATGGTATAATAGCATGGTATAATAGTGGAGCCACCTCGATGGGCCGAAGTGGCACCTAGTGTGCCCACTATAAAAAAAATTTATGTTCTTGTGGTTCAGAAATCAGAACCCACGTAAAATTGTAGGTCCCCTCCTCCACCACGGAGGACATGCACAATACACAATTACGAACACAGTTAGGTAGACCAGCCATGAGTGGATCCTAGGATCTTTGTTGGTCTGAAACATTATATAACATTATAATATAAAATGAAATATGGGAATAACAGGCAAAGTGGGAAAATGGATCTACAACTTACTCAGAGAACGTCTGCAGATCGTCAAAATTCAAGGTATATCATCATCAGAATCGGAAGTACGCAGCTCAGCACCACAAGGGACAGTACTGGCCCCACTCCTGTTCATTATCATGCTAACAGACATAGACAACGGAGTAAACAGCAACAGTATAGTAACATCCTTTGCAGACGATACAAAGATCAGCAGAAAAATCAGCGATGTACATGACGTGGAGGCCTTGCAGAGGGACACGAACAAGATATACAAATGGTCAGAAGACACCAAAATGTCATTTAACACCGAGAAATTTCAGCTCTTGAGATATGGTAGAAGAGAAGACTTTAAACAGACTGCATATTATGCTCCAGATAGACAGGAAATTCAGAGAAGCACGAAAGCGATCGATCTCGGGATAATAATGACAGATGATGCGAAATTTGAAACACAAAATCAGGTCGCGATAAATAAAGCAAAAAGAGTCGCCGGGCAGGTACTAAGAACGTTCAAGAGAAGGGACAGGACAGTAATGATTCCCCTGCTAAAAACACTGATTATGCCAAAACTTGAATACTGCTCAGTTTTGACGTCCCCATATAAAAAGGAAGAAACTAATAAACTAGAAGAAACGCAAAGGCATTTCACAGCCAAGATTGATGGCTGCAAAGAACTCAACTACTGGGAAAGACTACGTAAACCAAACCTGTACTTCCTGGAAAGAAGAAGAGAGAGGTACACCATAATCTCCATACACCATTATCTCCATATGGAAAATGATCGAAAACTGGTACCAAACCTAAAACTAAACCCAATTACCATTCAAACAACACTGGAAAATAGGAAAGGCAGAATGTGTAGTGTTCCCAAATTAAGGGCCCGACAAGGGACCTCCTCAACTCTGAAGGAAAATAGCTTGGTTGTCAGGGGGCCAAGACTTTTCAGCCAGCTTCCAAAGGACTCAGAAACGTAACGGGGGTCAAAGTTGAAGTCTTTAAGAGAAGACTGGATGCCTGGCTCAGGACGGTACCAGATGAGCAGGGCGTGCCTGGCTATGTACGATGGAGCACAAGAAAGCAACTCGCTCCTCCACCAAGTCAGACCTAGAGGCGGGGCCACCAGCTTGACCTCCGTGTGAAGAGAGACCAACGCACGAAACAACATAAGGTAAGGTAAGGTAAGGTAAAGTAAGGTAAGGTATATATATATATATATATATATATATTATTCTTATTAAACATAATTACTCAGTATACAGTACCTAAAATTTTAATAATCTCTGTCACAAAACATTATTATTATTATTATTAAAATGATAATTCAAACATTTTTTTACCTCTATATGTAATCCATAATGCCTGAAGGAATTTATCATATGTAAACCCAAACATAAATGTAATTTATGTCAGTTCCTTATTGGCAGCGACCTGAAGATAGTCACTGTATGAAGCCGAAACGTTATCAAAAGTTCATGCTTAGTTTAAAAACTTTAGATCAAAGAGCCAAAATTACGTCAGTTTTGATGGAATTCGCGTTTCATTTCATTTGCCAACGAAATACATTCCGACAACTGAACGAAAAATTTCCACAAATTTTTGAAGGTGACGTAATTAATTTATGCCCATCGATTTTGTGATGACATAATTTTATGTCCAAAGTTATTTTTGTTATGATGGGCACTTATCACCAGATACTTAAAAAAAACTTAGTTTTCTCTAAATCAGCCCATACCCAAAGGAAATTTGTGTGAAATGTATGGCGGTTTGTGTTATCACGCATGCCTAAACTTCATTAGCCTAGAACTCCATATGCATTTCAGTTATTTTACACATCATGATTTTACCAAAGATTACAAAGAACACCAAAGAACACCAGATAACTCCACAGATTACACTAAACAACACCAACATTCCACAAACTCACAGGACCAAAATACTTGGGGTCACATACAGCACATCATAATCTTTTCCAAACCACATTCAGGACATTAAAAACAAATGTACGTCAAGACTTAACACGCTTAGGGTACTAACAGGCACAAACTTTGGATACCAGCAGGAAACAACATCACTCATATACAAACAATATATTCGCTCAATTATGGACTATGCTAGCCCATGCTGGGCACCCATTATCTCAAACACGCACATAAACACCTTACAGACAATACAAAACAACGCACTTCGTATCATTACAGGATGTACTCAAACAACACCAATAGAACACCTGCACACAGAAACAAAAATACTGAAAGTTAGGGAACATTTAGACATGAGGGGAACACAATTCATGGCAGCAGCGACAACTAACCCACAACACCCTTGCCACTACATGTACAATAGGGTGGATCGATTTTACATTTTTTTCGATTTCCATATTCTAATAGAGACAAAAACTTGCGCATGCATGAGAAAATAGCCTCTGCAAAATCTTAGCTTAATAGGTAATCATCTTCTGCCCCCGGCAGAGCGATGAAAATCATATTTTAGTAGTCAAAAACGTATTTTAAACCCTAGCCTAGAGTCATAAAATTTTGCGTGTGTGTTATTTCATGCCTAAGCAACGATATAAATGCTATGGGAAATATATAAATGCATTATTTAAGACAAAGAGCCGATCTGAAAATATGTATAATTTATACATATTTTCAGATCGGCTCTTTGTCTTAAATAATGCATTTATATATTTCCCATAGCATTTATATCGTTGCTTAGGCATGAAATAACACACACGCAAAATTTTATGACTCTAGGCTAGGGTTTAAAATACGTTTTTGACTACTAAAATATGATTTTCATCGCTCTGCCGGGGGCAGAAGATGATTACCTATTAAGCTAAGATTTTGCAGAGGCTATTTTCTCATGCATGCGCAAGTTTTTGTCTCTATTAGAATATGGAAATCGAAAAAAATGTAAAATCGATCCACCCTAAATTGTACAATCATGCACCAACACCTCGCACCATTAAGGTAACACCAGAGAGACATAACCAAATACTCCATTCCATACCACGCCCCACAGACATCACACATTACAGAAAACACATACACACACACACCTAACTCACAAAGCACTGACACGACTCGGTCCGAATGCGGTCCCAGGTGCGAAGTCGCCACTCATTCACAGGTCAGCGACCAGCCTGAGCACATCGGATCGAGTTAACTTAGCACGATTCCGATGTAGACAACACTACTACTTACAGACATATAAACACAGAGTAGACAACTCCACATACGACACCTGCCACCTGTGCCAGGGCACACCACAAACAATTGAACACATTATGACAGACTGTACTGCTCTAGCACAACATAGAACACCAACACAACATCACTAGTGCACTGAACCTCTGTTCCACTCCGGAGAGGGCGATCGGTTACCTGCGTGCCGCTGGCTTGCTCGATGAGGGTGGGCTGATCGGTTAACCAACAACAACCAAAGATTACATCAGATTGGTCCACGATCCCATTATAACATGTAAATAACTTCATACAAACGATTTTGAACGAAAAACTTTAAGCTGGTGAGACCTCAACATTTACTTTAATTTAAGCTCAAGAGCCAATTAAAATTTGAAAGCAACTTCACAAATTTATGAGTCACTGTATTTGGATGTGAAGCTCAAAATTTTGATGGCTGTGGTATTTTTGCAAATTTATGGTCATTCTGGCTTTTCATTGACTTCACAAAAGAGTATGAAATTTTTTACAAATTGTGGTCTGACTAGATATAGGTAGATTTTGATTTTACTAATATTTATTACGAATTTGGATTTTTAGCTTTAATAATTTTAATTATGTTAATTGTTCAAATGTTAATGATCAAATGTTATTTTAAAACGCTTACATACGTGTAAATGATAGTTGAATCAAAGAATATGTACAACTATGGTCAAAAGCGTTGTTGTTGTTGTTGGTTAGCTGACCAGCCCACCCTGATCGAGCAAGCCGGCGGCATGCAGGTAACTGGTTGCCCTCTCCGGAGTGGACCAGAGGTTCAGCGCAATAGTGATATTGTGTTGTGTTCTTGTTGTGCTAGAGCGGTACAGTCTGTGGGTGTTGGAATGTCATGCACGTATAAGTTGAAGAGCGTTGGTGAGAGAACAAAGCCTTGAGGGACCCCGTATGTTTGTGTTGAGTATTTTGTTTATGAGAGGGAAGCGTAGGATAGCATCAAATGCTTTACTAATGTCTATTGTTGCTAATAGTGTACGTTGAGCTGGACGTCTGGAGTTGATGCCATCCATGATGTGCTGCGTGAGGTTAGTGAGTAATGTCGTGGTTGAGTGGTGAGGTCTGAATCCATGTTGAGTAGGCGATAGTGGTATGTGTGGGTTTGGTGATTTGTAAGATTAGTCTTTCTGTTACTTTGGAAGGTATGCATAGTAAAGTTGGGTTTTATAGGAAGCTGGTTCTGTTGGATTTTTGTTTGGTTTGAGTAGTGTAATAATTTTACCTTGTTTCCATATGTCAGGAATAATACAGTGTTTGGTATGAATATGTGCTGACGTTTGTGAGAGCTAGTATTCCCTGTGGACCCAAGTGTTTAAGGTGTATGTTAGATATGTTGTCTGGTCCAGTAGCCTTCGAATTCTCAATGTTTTTGATGATCTTGGTGGTCTGGTCCTGGATTGAAGGGTGTAATGGTCGTGTCGAGTCTGGTAGGTTTTCTTGTGCCTGGCTGTTTGTCTGTCTGCGTGTTTCTGGTTGTTGTCTCTGTTTAGTGACTTATCTTTGCGTAGTGATTAACTAGAATCTTAGCTTGTTCTGTATATGTTGAGATATTATTTGCTGCAGATAGCCGCGTGTGAGGTGGTGAATCCGCTGTTAGAGCGGGTAATGGTGTTTATAGTCTTGTATAGGCCCTGGATGTATCTGTGGAGTGGTTTAGTGTTGTTATGAATTCCCTAAATGTTTTCTGTTTGTTTTTCTTTGAGTTTGTTGTTTATTTCTGTGTGAGCTGTTTGTCTGCTGTTTTATGGCTTCTGTGGTGTGGTGTTTGTGTGTTATGTTTTGAGGTTGTTACGTTGCCTTATGAGGTGGCTATTTCTCTAGTGTAATTTGGGTTGTATTTCCTAATGTTGCCTTGGGTATGTATTTGTCTGCATTATTGATGATCTGATTAAATGTATTGAGTGTTGTGTATTGATGTTTATGATGGTGTGCTGTTTTAATGTGGTGAATTGTCACTCATCCTGTATTTTTGAACTGTTCCCAATCAGCTTTCTTGTAATTTCTGTAAGTGTGCCTAAGGCTGTTGGGGCAGAGTGTAGAACGTGTTGTAATGATGATGGGCATGTGGTTTGATGACAGTTTTTTTTTCTGTTCTCCAGTGTGTGTGTGTGTTGCTAGTGAGGGGGAACAGAACGTTATGTCTGGGGAGTTTGAGTATCTTGCTTGATGTGGTATGTGTGTATGTTCTTCTGTATTGTTAAGAATGAAGAGGCTGTTTAATTGTGTGGCTATGTTGGCTCCTCTGGTGTTGCTTTGGTTGTGCACATAATAATAATAATATGTGCAGTACCAACTAGTGTCTTTAGCGTTGAAGTCTCCTAAGATGACATTAGTGAGAGAGGCCAGATTGTGTAACTGTGGATTGTAATTGGTTGGCACCTGAGGTGAACTATCTGGTGGGATGTAAATGTTGATTAGTGTGGTGTTGTGTTTTGCGCGTGTTTTAATGTTAACTGCCTGTATTTCTATTGTGTTATCTGCTTGGATTTTGTTGTATGTTTTGGGTGGCATCAGTGTAGCTAATGCTTTTACGTATGTAAGTGATGAGTCCACCCCCGTTACCCCAGTACGATCTTGCCGGATCGCCGTGAAGTCAGGGATGGTGGGTGTTTTGTGTGTGCGTTTTAGTTTTGTTTCTTGTATAAGTGCTATGTGAATGTTTTGTTTGTGTACGAATTCCCTAAGCTGCATGATTTTATTTGTGAGGCCATCTACGTTGTACTGTAATAGTTAATATTATACTTCTGTATGTGTCTCATGGTCCTATTGTGTCTATGTCTTGTGTATGGTGACATGTGTAAGTTGTAGTGGGGCCTGGATTAGTCTTAGTCGCTGGAGAGTAAGAGTAGTTCGGGGAGCACGTCCGGCACGCAGTTGCTCCCAGTAAATGAAAAAATTGCACGCTGGTACAGGTCCGGCCCAGGGAGCCGATCGGCACTCTGACCGTGCCACGCAACAGGCCGTCGACTGCCAGTCTGGCCAACCGTAGACAGCCCGCTGCACGAGATTTGAGGAAGTTTGCCACCAGCGCGTTGATGTTTCGGTTTGACGTCGCCTCTTCTTCGCGTTGACGTGTCCCGGGCTGGAGGATCAGCCACTGTTACGTAGAAGCTTCCTTGTCAGCTGCTAGATAGTTGAGCCGTCTTGTAAGGCCTTGCAAAGCTCTCTGTAAGTTTAATTCCAGTTAATTCCGGTTTCGTGGCTGCCTTTATCGTATCGCCTGACTCACAATCCCACAGAGATTCTCAACCGGATTAAGATCTGTGAGTTTCCAGGCTACCCCATTAGAGGAATGATGTTATAATCATCCAACCACTTCACTGCTTTTGCGCAGTGACAAGGTGCACCATTATCCTGGAAGAAAAATTCTTCTGGAAACTGGAGTCGTGATGTTGGCAGCAGGTAGTCTCGAAGGGTTTGGAGGTACCATTTCGTGTCTGTCACTGTCCCTAAAAAAGCACCCCCAAGATAGTAGTCCCGCTTCGTCGTGGGTAGCCTACACTCCGGGTTGAAACGCTCGCCTTTTCTTCTGCGAACACGGATTCCTGCTTTGTTGCCGAAATCAGTTGAAGGAGGGCTCGTCCGAGAAAAAGACTTTACACCAGTCGTCTTCAGTTCAGTCCTTATATTTATTACAAAATTTGAGACGGTCCTGGATGTTCTTCTGACCCAACTAAGAAGAGGCTTTTTTGTGGGCTTGCGTGATGACAAACCGCCTTCTGACTGTTCGTGCTGATGATTGCATTCTTGCTTTCGTCAGTCCCTCTACAGGTGCGCACTGCTGGCTGTCCTGACCATGCTCTTGCTTTATAACTACCTGTCTTCTGCCATCTTTTAATAGTCCTAAAGATGGCGTCATCTCTCGCAGCAATGAACAGCTGTTTAGGCCTTCCTAATGAAGAGTAATAATGTCTTGGAACGTATTCTGATCACGTCTGAAGAAAAGGATTAATTCATCAGTTTGCTCCCTTAAACTTTACTGCGAGACTTAAGTCGAAACAAAACTTGGGTTTTAAAATTAATTTCCTTAGGTATCAGTTAATAGAATAGGTTTCGTGCATCGCAGATTACCAAAAAATGGAATGGTAGACGTGACTCATAGTAGAGGTGAACCTGAAGATTTGATGAAACAGTTTTCTTACGCAGTCCTCACGCAGTTCAGGTACGTTGTGATCACCCTCGTAAACCTAATATCGAATACGACTTATACATAACCTAATGCTTGGTTCGGTGCATAGCAAATCTGAAGCAATCATAGGTGTTTCAACTCTTTTGGCCATATCTGTATATCTAGTTAGGCCAACGAACCGGTTTCTAGAAATTTTTTATGCGTGTTAAGTGTTTTTTTTTTGTCGGCAGGGACATGGCGGACAGTGAAATAACGTCCGAATTGGCGATGCACGAGTATACACTAATCCTAGAATATCCATCCAAATAGCCATCTTGCACTATTATAAAACTGAGCATTTTTCTGCCATATTAAATAAAGCATTCCGAAGTTTTTGTCATTAAAAAAATCCTACTGTCGCTCTTTCAAGATTAACTCACTACTAATTCTTAGTTTCAGCTTTCTTAAAAAATAAAAGACTCCGTATTTATAGTTATTTTAAATTAAAGATATTATTAAAACTGATTTAATCTCTTTAATCCTAAAATAATCTTACGAAGGCTAAAAATTAAAAAGGATCACCCGAAGATCAGGCCCCCAGCCTTCTCTAGTAACAAACGAAAATATCACGACCTAACCTAACCAATCGTTAGGTCAACTGTACGCCCTTGACGAGTGGTTAGGTTAGGTCGTGATATTTTCGTTAGTTAGCCAAATAAAGCTAACTAAAGAAGGCTGGGGGCCCTGATCTTCAGGTGATCCATTAAAAACACCAAAATTCGGTAAAACAGATAAAAATTACACATAAAATAAAGAATTATTATTATTATTATTATTATTATTTGGGACTTCACCCAATTTTTAACTGGATGAATCGTTAACTCTATCAAAGACGTCGTCTCATGTTTCTATTTCTAACAAACAGAAAACAGAATATAAATTTAAATATGCATTTAGATTATAAATATACAAATAGATAATTACTATAATTGATAGTGTCTGAAATGAAAGTATTAGTGTTGGTTTAATTTTAGTTGAAAAACTAACTTTCAAAGGGCACATCGAACAAACATTAAATGAAATGTCAAAGTTCACCTATATCTTGCATAAATCAAAACACTACATTTAATATATATACTGTGTATATATACACACACCAGAGTTACAAGGAGTTACAAGGAAAAGAAGTACCTCAGAAGGCCTTGCGGCCCATACCGAGGAAGTACCAATGGCAACGGGTGCCACGGAAAATTTTCTACACACTCAAATAGTGTGCAAGATTTGGTCTAACCTTTTCTTGAACTGATCCACAGAGGAACTGTTCACAACTTCTGAAGGTAACCTGTTCCACGTGTCACAGATCTTATACGTAAAGTAATTCCCACACACTAGTTCTAAACCGTTTCAAATCCAACTTCCAACCATTGTTGCGAGTTGGGTTATCATTTAAACTAAACATGCTTCTAAAATCGACATCGTTGAACCCGCGTAAGAGCTTGAAAACCTCGATCAGTTGATCGCGCAGCCTCCGAGTTTCCAGCGAAAACAAGTTCAGGGCGCGTAACCGTCGATTGTAGCCCATATTCCTAACGGAAGGGATTAACTTTGTGGCCCTCGCCTGCACTCGCTCCAGCGTCTCAATATCTTTCCTGAGGGTGGGCGACCAAACTGCACAGCATACTCCAGGTGCGGCCGAACCAGGAATTGTACAAAGAGAGCACAATCTCCTTGTTCCGAAACTGAAATTGCCTCCTGATATAACCAACACTTCTGGGCTTTCTTTTCACCTCTACGCACTGCTTGATAACTTAAGGTCGCTGCTAATTAGCACACCCAAGTCCTTTTCCAAATCAGTCGCCTCGATATTACTCCCCAACATCGAGTAGTCCCGACTTGGGATTGGCGTAGCCAATGTGCATCACTTTGCATTTACCCCAAGTTAAACGGCATCTGCCATTTTTCGGACCACTCTCCTATCCTACGTAGGTCCGCACGCAGTTCCTCGATCGCTTCGGGCGTCCAACCTTGGCCCCAAGCTTGGTGTAATCAGCGAATTTGCGATCCGACTGACGATGCCACCGTCGATATCATTTATGTAAATGATAAACAACAGTGGCCCCAAACGGAACCCTGAGGAACCCCCCTTAGTGACCGAGGCCCAACCCGAACTAACCCTTAATTACACCCTCTGCCGCCTATTCTTCAGCCAGTTTTCAATCCACCTACCTACTTCCCCACCATACCCAGCGCGCGGACTTTCGCCATTAGCCGGCGGTGAGGTACCTTATCAAAGGCTTTCTGAAAGTCGAGATAAAGTATATCATCGCCCTACTCTTATCATACTCACTCAACATGACGTGGAAAAACTCGAGCAAGTTGGTGAGACCGACCTATGCGTCTAACCCATGTTGGGAGTCCCCAAGCAGCTTGTAGAATCCAAATGGTCAACGATCCTATCCGCTATTATTCCCTCTAATAATTTACCTACAACTGAAGTGAGACTAATGGGACGATAGTTCCCTGGACTTTCGTGATCCCCTTTTCTTAAAGATAGGGTCACGTTGGCTTCCCTCCAGTCACCAGGCACCTGGCCCGTCTCCAACAATTTGTTGAAGACTGTAGCCAGGTATGAGCCACCTGGTCGCGCACCTCCCGCAACACTCTGGGAGAGAGAGAGAGAGAGAGAGAGAGAGAGAGAGAAGAGAGAGAGAGAGAGAGAGAGATTTATCTGTATCATACCTTTGCATATCCTAATTATCCTATATAATATAGTAATTTGGGAAAATAAAACATTACGAGTATATTATTCATCCATTAAGTGTAAATTGCATAAAATATCCGAATCATATTGGTGCCAAAACCACTGAGAACACAGTCCCTCCGTTCAAATACCTAAATTTTTTTTTTAGCTTAATGCCTTGCATAGTTGTATATCCGTTCACATGTTTCTTAAAATATTCTATAGGAAGCTCTTGCCGTGTAAATTTGGAAATCATATCGGACACAATCAAGTAAACCATTCAATGAACTTAAGATATGATAATTTTACTCGCAAACCTTAACTTCATATTTATGAAGGAATTCATGTTTAAATAATCTTGAAACAAATTTAAAAACGAAAGATTCTCATAGAAATTTTTTGTATTTAATTAAAAAGGAGAAACTTCCTCTTTACCCTTTTCCCCAAATAATTTTTTTTCCACTTCTCCTAAAACACATAAAAAAATTGAATGGGTAAATTACTGCATTCTTAAATTAAAACATTTTCTTCATGCGGATAAGTATTAACCAATATATGCTTTAAATTTAAAGGTTCAATAGCGCTAACCTTTTTTCTTATAATATTGTTAATTTTTGGAATAGTCTTCCGCCGGAGGTCGTATGTTACACTTAACCGCTTAAGGATGATGATCTACAGATTTACAGAAGCTAAGGCTCTAACAAAGACCCTAAGATCACTCCAAGGTTAGCCCGAGAGAAAGAAGAGAATAGGGTTAAAGAAGAGAATAAGGGGCTAAGTAAGTAGCAAAACCTACATTCCTGGGTTAACATTCATTCATTCATTCAGAAAAAGAGAGAGAAAGACACTCGCCATCATCATCTGCCGGCCACTGCCGACAAGTTGGAAAAAATAGTCGAAGAGAATAGGAAAGGGGTGAAAAATGAAAAGAAGTAAAATAAGAACGCTTATAAACCATGCAAACAGTCTTAACTCAAACACTGTCATACCATGCAAACTACAGACCTGCAACTAAAGAGAGGATAAGAAATGAGAAAAAAAAAGTATGAAAAGTATAACCAAAAGTGGGTTAGTTTACGCTACGACCTACATCTAAGTTCGTGTTAGTCTAATTTTTTTTTTAAATGTAATTTTGTTGCTGGCATATCACTAGCTGGCATTACTCATCAACAGACTCAAACCTCGACCATTACCCCCAGAGCTCCTGTTGCTAATTGTTTTATTATTTTAAACGACGTTAATATTTTTAAAATGCCTATCTAAACAATTTTTAAACATACTAACGCTGGTAGAGTTCACGACGGACGCTGGAAGATTATTCCATTTATCAATTACTTCAAACGTAAAAAAGTGTTTAGCGATGTTAGTAATGAAACGTCTGCCACGTAATTTAAATCCGTTATTACGAGTATTGCTATTATCGAAAATGAACAATGTCGAAATTTACGTTATCGATTTTATTAACGATTTTGAAAACTTCAATAAGCTCCCCCCTTAATCTCCCAGTTTCGAGTGAATGCAAGTCTAACTCTTTAATCCTATCTCGTAAGACTTGTTGTGTAGTGACGGAATTAGTTTCGTGGCGCGTCGCTCAACCCTTTCCAACCTATCAATATCCTCACGCAAATACGGGCACCAAAACTGAACGGCATATTCTAAGTGAGGCCTGACTAAGGACTTGTAAAGGGGCAATATAATATTCTTTGATTTAAATTCGAAATTACGCACTATGAAACTTAACATCCTATTAGCTTTTGCGCAAGACTCGAGGCACTGGTTCCTAACTTTTAAATCCTTAGATACGCGTATGTCTAAATCTACTTCTCGTCAATGCTCGCGAACTGTCTATCATCCATCGTGTACGTGTAATTGTTGTTACGAGAACCTATATGCAAACTTTACATTTGTCTAAGTTAAATTGCATTGCCACTTATCCGTCCACTCCATAATCCTATTTACATCGTCTTGGAGCCTATTTCTATCGTCCACGTTAATAACTTTACCGCCTATTTTAGTATCGTCCGCGAATTTTGACACGTTACTTGTCAGCCTATATCTATGGCGTTAATATAGATTACGAAAGCAATGGGCCTAACACTGAACCCTGAGGGACACCGCTACTTACATCCAACCACCCAGATTCCCTACCATTAACAACGACCCTCTGTTTCCTGGCACGAGGCCATTTCTCTAACCAGTTAGCTACTGACCGCGTATACCGTGCGCTTTAACCTTCGCAATTAATCTTCTATGCGGAACTGTATCGAACGCTTTTTTAAAGTCTAAATAAATAACGTCAGCCGTTCTAATGCCTATCGTATTCTCGCACTATTTCGTTATAAAACTCTAACAATTAGTTAACGCGATCTTTGACGTCGAAACCCATACTGACTACTATTAATCAATCGCGACTTTCTAAGTGATCGACAATACGATCCTAACTACAGATTCTAAAAGTTTACCGACAACTGACGTTAAGCTAATGGCCTATAATTGCTAGCTACTGTGCGGTAGCCTTTTTTTAAAACGGGCGTAACGTTAGCTAATTTGAAGTCTTCAGGAATAATCCCCGCTTCCAGTGACTTGTTAAAATTTTTTGTTAAGGGCCTACGATAACGTCTTTCAAATCTTTCAAATGTCTAGGATAAAGCGCGTCAGGGCCTGGAGCTGCTACTTTTAGCTTATCGATATATGCGCAATCTCACCCTCGTAAACAGTTTATTTCATTCAAAATAGTCTCGCTACTAAATGGAACGATATCGTCCACGTCGGGGACATTATTTACGTCTTCTACGGTAAAAACTGTCGCAAAAAGTTGTTAAAAATACCCGCCATCGCCTGAGCGTCGGAAGCCAAAGCGCCGTAAGCGTCCACTAGAGCAGTGGTCTCCAAAGTGGGGTGCGCGAAGAAAATTTGATGATTCTGATTTATCATTGTTTTTTCGTAGAAAGTTTTTGAATTTCAAGAAGATGACAGAGAAAGAAAATACTCGCTAACACACAGTCATTCCTAGGAATTTGCGAGATCGTATCCGCGATATCGCTTACTTGTGATTAAAATTTAGCAAACTAAATATCACAATTCGAGATCTCCGCATTATTTTGTAAAATAACAGTTCATTGACATCAGGGAAGATACAAGTTCACGAACCAAATTTCAACAGTAAACTGTGCACACTGTACAATTGGTGGATTGGATTAAAAAATGAGTATCCAGATTTAGTAAGCGCAGCGAACGATGCGCTCCTTCCATTTGGATCTACATATCTGTGTGAGGTGTCTTTTTCTGCTATGATAGGTATTAAAACCAAGAATCGAAATAAACTGAACTTGGAACCAGACCTTCGAATCGCTGGATCACAAAGTGTCAAACTAAGATTTTCAGAAATTATGAAGCACAGTCAGCCACATTGTTCTCATTCAATTATATTGGTAAGTATATCTTCACCCTATCGTATTTCTGTTGTATACTATTAACTTACTAGTAAATAATGAAAGGATATATATATATATATAACATGTTCATTAGGGGTGCGTGTTATTTATTTTTGCTGATTAAAGGGTGGGGTGCGTGATCAAAAACGTTTGGAGACCACTGCACTAGAGAGCCTATGTTATCTTTTATCGGCTTACGATTATTGACTTAGTCAAAAAACTTTTTTGGACTATGTTTACTATTCGTAGCTATAAGTATCTCGAAATTACGCTTAGCATTCCTAACAGATCTTTTAACCTGACGTCTAAGCTCGATATATCTATTAAAGTTAGCTACCGTGCCATTGCGCTTATTAAGTCTATACGTTCTGTTACGCTCGTTTATGAACTCGCCTATTTCCCTAGTCCACCACTTGGACCTACGCGAAATAAACTCCCTTATTCAAAAAACTTTCTTTAAACGCCTCCCAATGAAAATTTTGAGTCATTACCCATAAATAATCCCACTCCACTACTCTCATCCTATAACCAGTCCACTACTCTCATCCTATAACCAGTCCACTACTCTCATCCTATAACCAGTCCACTACTCTCATCCTATCATCAATGATGATGATGGGGTTATTTAACCTCCTTCGCAACATCTAAGGTCATATGAAGGGAGGGGACTTACAACTTTACGAGGGTCGGTACATAATCTGCACGCGAGTACGATCTCCCATCCAACTACTATCCAGACCCATTGTTATTTAAAACTTCGCTGATCGACGGGAAGCGGCTACGACGCAGTGGCTACGACGCAGTGGCTACGACGCAGTGACTACGACGCAGCCCTGCTTAACAAGAAATTAGATAGATACTTTTCCTAGAACTGGGGTAAGAATGGAGAGAGCAAATAAGGAGGGACGAATAAATGATGTTCATTCTATTTAATAAATAAAATTACGACACAAAAGTTCGAAGTAACTTATAAAAAATAATGAAATTAAACCAGAAAATGATTTAAAAAAACCGAGCCTTCCACTCAAGTAAAGCCTAACGATTAAGGACCAAACTAAGTAAGAAATAAATGCAACAGTCCAATTGACGATTAATTGCTCTAAAATTATTGTAATTTTTTTGAAAATTGCGATATTGTAATATTTGTTTTTATCAAGAAAAGTATTTTTCAGCCTATAATATATATATATATTTATTATGAACACTCACAAAGAAAAAAGTAGCGATTCCAAATCCTTTCGTGTATTCAACACCTCGTCAGGCCATGGAATCACTCCTCTTCTTTTCTTGTGGGTTTGCTTTATTTCTTATTTCACGTGTCTAATTGTGAAATTCATCTCACACACACAACACACACACACACACACATATATATATATATATATATATATATATATAATATATATATATATATATATATATATGGTAATTGGAAAGTACTCTACGTTTATTTTTAAATGGCCACAACTTTTATTTAAATAGAAAATGGTTTTCATATCATTTGAAAGATACGTAATTTTTAGCATTTTTTTACAACACTGCTTTGACTGTACAACAATGGAAAAACTACAGACTATCAAGACGTATCCACTTTACGACAGCCATTAATTAATCTACACCATTAATTTTGCGTTTCCTAAAGTGTTTCAGTGGAACAATGCTCAAAGGAGTTGCAATTCGTGCAAGATGGAGCCCTACCCAACCCACTTTGCTGTGGATGCGCGTAATTATCTCGACGACCACTTTCCAACCCGTGGATTGGCAGGTGAGAACCAACGGAATGCTAGCCAGGGATTCAGATCTCACCCTAGGTATTTTTTTGTGTGGGGAGTGGGAGGAGAAAACGTCCAGCAAAGGAAGCCACGGGATGTGAACCAGCTTGAAAGAAGCCATCAAAGTACTGTTCGAAAACGTACCACAAGAATACTTTAAGAGCTCTGACAAGAATGGTTGTTGTTGATCAAAAAAAAAAGTGTGCAAAAAGATGATGGTGCTTCGTAAGATAAAATTCTATTACAAAAGCTTTAAATTGGTTTATATTTAATTTTTATTCCCATTCTTTTTCTGGAAAGAAGGTACCGGAACTCATATATATATATATATATATATATATATATATATATATATATAGTATATATATATATATATATATAATATATTATATGTTAAACACAGACCGTGCATGGAACAAGGAACTCTTCTGGGAAATTACATCCACTATAGTTCGAATAAATAATGATACATGACAATACTAAGTTTTTTTCTTTTTCATGATGGAAAGCCCAACGTGAGCAACGGGTTACTCGCAAAGAGGCCCAAAATATGCTTCCCTCACCAGTTATCTGCAAAGCAGATAAGATCCAGCTTTGGGACAGGATCTGCAGATAGCTGGTGAGGGAAGCTATATTTTGGGCCTCTTTGCGAGTAACCCGGTGCCCACGTTGGGCTTTCCATCATGAAAAAGAAAAAACTATAGTATTTGTCATTTATCATTACTTATTCGAACTATAGTGGATGTAATTTTCCAGAAGAGTTCCTTGTTCCATGCACGGTCTGTGTTTAACATATCAGTTTCTTAGCCTTTCACACCTTCTGCCTACAAAAAACGAACCACGGATCTCTGTTCTTCCAGAGTACAAATTGAAAGCGGCGCAGCCATGCTCACTAACTCGTACGATATGTGACAGCTACGAGTAGCCTAAATAAGCCTGTACTGTTGCTAGCCTAAATAAGCCTATAGATCTCAGTTTGGCTCGTTATGACGAGTATATATTAAATATACTCTATATCACTAAATAAAAAGTGTGAATACTTATTGAAGTACCCTCGTGTGTGTGTATATATATATATATATATTATTGCAAATGACATGACAGTTTGTTTCCTACAAAACGAATGAAAGACACATTTAAAAATGAACTTATCAAAGTTGTGGACAGGTTGACCTCCAACAATTTATTTTTAACGTGAATAAAATGAATCTTATGATTTTCATTAACAAACAAAATGTACATTTCGATGAAATAAATGTTTGCATCGATTGTAATAAAAGAGTGTAAATTAAAGAAATTTGATCACCTCAAGATCAGGGCCCCCGTGTATTCTTGTTTTTTGCTTTACAGTACCAAATATAATAATAAATTAAATTGAATGCCCGATTAGGTCAACCGTACGCCCTAGACGATTGGTTAAGTCGTGATATTTTCGTTAGTTTTAACGAAGATAGCATTTGGTAATTGATGCTGGGGGCCCTGAGCTTCAGGTGATCCAGAAATTTTCTCCAGTAATCTACAGATCTACAGAACTAAGGCTAACAAAGACCCTAAGATCCACTCTAAGGTTAGCCCGAGAGAGGAAAGAGTAGCGGGTTAAGAGGAGAAGAGAATAAGGGATTAAGTAATGGTTCGAATCAGAGACTTGTACGGTAGGAACGTATAAATTATATATCTGATACGTTTTCTTGGACCATTACAGTAACGTTTCATCCTAAACATATACTAGTTCTTAAATATATATTTCATTAAGTTTGTATTAAACGCTAACATTGTCCTTACAGGCTTACATAGTTTGCTGCAAATTTGTATATACGAAAAACTGGGATTACCTGAAGATCAGGGCCTCCAGCCTTCTTTAGTTAGCTTAATAAGGCTAACTAACGAAACTATCATGACCTAACCTAACCAATCTCAAGGGCGTACGGTTGACCTAACGACTGGTTAGGTTAGGTCGTGATATTTTCGTTAGTTAGCCTTATAAAGCTAACTAAAGAACGCTGGGGGCCCTGATCTTCAGGTGATCCAAAATATTAACGGATGTTGATTTTTATGTTCGTACGAGTGTAATCTTTAAAGAATTAAAACTATGTATTAACCCTTTCTGTCCCAGCGATTTCATATGGCATCATCAACAAAAAGTTCGTGTAATTTCCTCAGATTAGCTTCAATGATGCCTGGCATTTGAATATAACATTAACTGTATAACAATATCTGGCAGTGTTTCGGACATTGGCCTGAGCATTTAGAACCCAAAAAGTGATGCAGAAACTGTATGAAAGGCTACTCTCGTCTAAAATGCAGAAAGTGTGATGTACCATTATGTTTAACGAGGAACAAAAACTGTTTTAATACATTCCATTCGAAGTAATATGGCCTACCGTTGTGTTTAGCAAAGGACAAAAACTGCTTTTACTTGTTTCATTCAAAGTACCAAAATTATGTTAGTTTCTCTTATTACTTGGTAGCGTCAATGGAATCATATAATTTCTAGTGTAATTAATTAAACAAATTTCTAAAAGTTTCCTTTGTTTCCATACCTATTTTTAACATTTTTAAGTGTTAAAATTCTTTTTGTTTAGCTCTAAACAATAATTTGGGACAAAAAGGGTTAGAGATCAAAGATGTTATCAAAATGGAGCATTGGATCACCTGAAGATCAGGGCCCACAACCTTCTTTAGTTAGCTTTATAAGGCTAACAAAAGAAGGCTGGGGGCCCTGATCTTCAGGTGATCCGAAATCTTTTTTAAGAAACGATTTATGGGCGCTTTCTCTCCTGCCAATAAAGATTATCATTATCATTATCATTATTCTGCACCTTCAATTTATCCAGAATAACAGATTTTTTTTCATTTAACCTAATTATAATTAATTTATGGTTTTAAGTCACAAAGTTCAGCATACTTTTCTTCTTCGTAAATAACCAAATAAAAGGCGAAAAACTTCTTGTTTCTTAAGGCTGAGATATATTTTACTGAAAAATGTTTATTATTATTACAGTACAATAAAATTGGATCATCAAATGTTAGTTGATATAAATTTTTCTGTCGTTAAATTATTACTGTTATGATTTACTGTTCTATTTCTCTTGTATATATTCTCTCTCTCTCTCTCTCTCTCTCTCTCTCTCTCTCTCTCTCATATATATATATATATTATGCTGCAAACCCACAAGGAAAAAGAAAAACGATTCCAAGGTCTTTCGTGTATTCAAAGCTACACCTCGTCAGGGAATGAAGAGAGAAGGCAAGATGCCCATAAATATATACAACGTAGCGGAAACCAAAACAATTAGCACATACGTAACAAGAGTTAATGAGAGGCAAAAGGAATTTTAGCAAGATATTGTCAATTTTATACTTTATACTTTTATATTTTATAGAATGTGCATTTATCCATTTTAAAAACAATTTTAATAACAGTGCGGGAATGTACAAAATTGACAATATCTTGTTAAAATTCCTTTTGCCTCTCATTAACTCTTGTTAAGTATGTGCTAATTGTTTTGGTTTCCGCTACGTTGTATATATTTATGGGCATCTTGCCTTCTCTCTTCATTCCCTGACGAGGTGTAGCTCTGAATACACGAAAGGCCTTGGAATCGTTTTTCTTTTTCCTTGTGGGTTTGCAGCATTCATTGATTTCACGTGTTTTATTGTGAAATTCATCCCATATACTGTGTGTGTATATATATATATATATATATACTCTTTAATTAATGCTGAGTGTAGGTTCTTTATTCATACATGCCAATGTCAATAAAAATTAGGGATCACCTGAAGATCAGGGCCCCCAGCGTTCTTTAGTTAGCCTTATAAGGCTAACTAACGAAAATCACGACCTAACCTAACCAATCGTTAGGTCAACTGTACGCCCTTGACAACTGGTTAGGTTAGGTCGTGATATTTTCGTTAGTTAGCCTTATAAAGCTAACTAAAGAAGGCTGGGGGCCCTGATCTTCAGGTGATCCAAAAGTAGTAATAATATTATATGTATTATTATATTTATATTTCGCTATTAAATTAAATGTTTCATTGTATTTTTTTATTTTTACTCACTTTTGTCGTTTTCAGACAAATGTTCAGGATCAGCATGCGACTGACCCTTCTGCAGCATCCCTCTTCATTTGTAGGTTTTGATGAAGGAGAGGGTTGCTTTCTACTCTCATAAACTTCACGTATGGCTGGTCAAGAACTTGGTTAATTAACTGAATATTCCGCAGGCTACCCGTTAGGATATTAAATAGTTCTGGACGTCATATGCTAAGTGAGTTTTTTTATCTTTGTTCGGAAGACCCGTAGTTCTCTTTCGTCTCAAGGACGATGTAAAACCTTCTTATACGATCATTTCAACGTGATTAATGGTTCGATAAAAGAGTCCTTTCGGCTTTAAGCCCGTGCTGGTTTGGGTGTTTGAATTATGTATCTCTTTTTCTTCCAACAAGTAAGTGATTTTACCTCTAACCAATCCTTCTTCGAAACACTTTATAAGATCTGATGAGTGTGTTTTTTTTCCTTATCATGCTTTTGTTTTCCTTTTCGTAAATGAAAAATGTTTGCATCTTCTTTAAATGAGTGCGGGATCAGTCCGGTTGCCAATGATGCTCTCCACAATATGATTAACAGGACTTTTGCCATGTTTACTTTGCATTTCATGTATCAGGCCTTTCGGCTAAATTGTCTCGCGGTTTAGATAATGCGTTAATTATGTCTCGTTCTGAGAAATCAATAGCACGTAGCAAGTGTTCACTCGTGTTGGTCCTTAGTTCTTTTGCAACTATTTCATAGTGCTTTTGGATTTTCGAGCTTCATATCCGGTTTAGGCGAACTACATACCGATTTTAATTAGTCGTAAGGCAATTCACTCATTCCGTTTGTATAATTTGTATAATCCCTATTATTGTTTTGTAAAGGTCTGATATTTTCATTTTATTTCGTCTCCCGTTTTGCGAAAGTGTAAAAGTATTTTCGATTATTTTCAAGATTTTCTGTTGCTTCTTATTTTTCGTGAAGAGGTCCCAGAATGAAAGAATTTTTTAGGTTCGTCTCCACTTCGTTCAAATCCTTTCTCAATTTTTATTTCTTTATTTATTCCGTATTTAATTTTACGTTTAACAAATCTTATTTGGTAGAAAAGTGTTCTGATCTTTTTTCCCAGTTATCTTTCTTCAGTGTCGTTTCTATAACTTCTTGAGTAAGGGTTCATTTCTCTCTAAGTTTCAATAGCAACTGCGTTTCAGGTCACTCTTCCTTTGATGTACTCGCATTCATAGGTGGATTTACGTATAGGTAGAGTAGGCACCTGCCAAGGGCGCAAAATGTTGTCGTATTTCAACATAAAAAGGGCAAAGAAAATAAATAATTTATAAGCACTAACAAATTCAATGGGTTCACAAATGAGTTTTAAAATAAAAAGAACAGCAACCACTAATAGCTAACCAAAGATATCAAATGGCACAACTATAAAGTACTTTAATCCCTGCCTAGGGGTGGCAAAATGCTAAGTACGCCTCTGCTTGCATTTCACATTTCAATGTTTAGCATAAATCTCATCGTTACTTCTCTCCCACGTGATAAAAGAAGTTAGTCTCCACATATTAAAATGCTTCCATTTGGGGTCTTAAGTGATCTTAATATTCTTAAAATTTCATTTACAGCAAATTTAGTCATTTTCCTCTTGCTTATGAAACCTTGAAAAGGCGTTTCTGATTAGTAGATTTAATTCCTTAATTTTTAGTGAGCACGTCAACTTTACTGTTTGACTTGCTTACCAAACTTCGCCCGCGTAAATATTTTTAAGGTGTATACTGTAATACAGCAGCAGCATCTTCTTTTTCTGACCACTTCATCTGCTCTTAATATAGTGTGGTTTTTTCCTTTCTTCAATGCAATTTCCACATCCACTTTCATATTTATGCGAATGTGACTCTCATAATATAGATTATTTTTAATTTCTTCCCGCTATTAAGTGTTTCAGAAATTGTAATTTGTAATCTATTGTTTAGCTGTATAATCCTTGTATATTTACATATATTAATTGGGAAGGATCGGTAGTTAATTTAAATTTCTCTCTCTCTCTCTCTCTCTCTCTCTCTCTCTCTCTCTCTCTCTCTCTCTCTCTCTCTCTCTCTCCGAAATAGGAAAGTAGCGTATAAGAGGGCGAAGGCCAATCGTTCCCATGAGAACACTGAAGCGTATGTCCGCCTGTGAAGGGAAGTGAAGGCGAAGGTTAGACTAGCGAAACGTAATGAAGAACTACCGGTGGCAAGCCTCTGCAAGGGGAACCCTAAGGAGTTCTTCAGTTATGTTAATAGTAGAAAGCCCATTAGAAGCATGATAGGTCCGTTAAAGAACCGAAGCGGCGTTCTGTGGACCTCCGACGCGGACATCGCCAATGTGCTTAATGAGTACTTTGCGGGAGTGTTCACCAGGGAGGACACCCGCACCATCCCCGAGCCAGTCGTGAGGCACGAAGGTGCTGACCTAGATAGTGTTCGATGTACCGCGACAGTCGTTGCCGATAGAATAGACAAACTGAGCGCGTTTAAGGCCACTGGGCCAGACCAGTTTCTACCCAGAGTGTTGCGGGAGGTGCGCGACCAGATAGCTCCCCACCTGGCTACAGTCTTCAACAAATCGCTGGAGACGGGCCAGGTGCCTGGTGACTGGAGGGAAGCCAACGTGACCCCTATCTTTAAGAAAGGGAATCACAAAAGTCCAGGGAACTATCGTCCCATTAGTCTCAGTAGTATAGCCGCAAAAGGGGAGAGTGCAGGAATGTTGCAGGTTATTATGTAATGTTGCAAAGGGGGATGGGGGTTGTTGCAAAGGGGGGTTGTTGCAAAAGGGGGAGGGGTTGTTGCAAAGGGGGGTGGGGGGGAAACTTGGAGGCGGCGTTATCCCCCAAGAGAAAGGAGGAGGAGGAGAGAAAGGAGGAGAGGTGTTCACCTGGCAGGAGCCAAGTGCACATTAAGACTTCCAGCCGGGCTGGCGTTGTTTTATAGGCTCCGAATCAGCCAGAATCAGCCAGTTGGCTGAGCCAAGGTGAGAGAGACGCCTGAAGGAGAGACAGCTGAAGGAGAGAGAGCTGAAGAAGAGAGAGAGATGCCTGTAGGAGGGAGAGACGCCTGAAGAAGAGAGAGATGCCTGTAGGAGGGAGAGACGCCTGAAGGAGAGAGGATAGGTACACATGCAGGAGTACACATGCTGGAGGTACACACATACGTATACATGCAGGAGTACACATGCAGTAGGTACACATGCTGGAGGTACACGCACACATGCAGGAGTACACATGCTGGATGTACACATGCTGGAGGCAAACATGCAGGAGAGAGAGAGAGCTGAAGGAGAAGATACATGCAGGAGAGAGAGCTGAAGGAGGGAGAGAGACACCTGAAGGACAGAGTGGAGTTCTCCCCCAATTTATTTTCGTTTCCCTAACCTAAGAGGCCACTATGGGGTTTACCAAAGGGCCAGAAATAGAAGGAGCAGAGCTCCTTACTCGGCCGGAGCCGAGGGGGGAATGGTTCTTCAACAGCTTCGCGATCTTTTATAATCCTCTATTCTGGCTGAGTTGCCAGATAGCGCAAGGTATTCCAGATAGCGCCATGTGTCCCATTAATCGTGTAACACATATATAACGGCTGTTATTCCAAATGTACTTGTATATATAATAAACTAATGAATCATATAAAATACCACAATATGTATTTATATGGTTATACAAGATTCAACCGTATAAAATAACACAAGCGCCTCTTTCATTACGCTTTAATAGAATTAGTAAAGTTACCCAATAAATAAATCGTTAGACAGAAAACGAATTTTTATAAGGGTTACCCTAATTATCCACCATTCAATAAATAAATAATAGCAAACGTGAATAAAGAGTTCCAATTCAATGGGTAACTATATCGACATAAGCTTCTTATTATTGTAACGTTTGCTCCCAATATAAATTTTCCTAAATAACAGTAAAACCAATTAATTATGAAACTTCATTTAAATACAGCTTCATTAAACTTGAAGATGAACGAAACAAATAACATAGTTGCCAGATAGCGCCATGTGTCCCATTAATCGTGTAACACATATATAACGGCTGTTATTCCAAATGTACTTGTATATATAATAAACTAATGAATCATATAAAATACCACAATATATATTTATATGGTTATACAAGATTCAACCGTATAAAATAACACAAGCGCCTCTTTCATTACGCTTTAATAGAATTAGTAAAGTTACCCAATAAATAAATCGTTAGACAGAAAACGAATTTTTATAAGGGTTACCCAACTAATTATCCACCATTCAATAAATAAATAATAGCAAACGTGAATAAAGAGTTCCAATTCAATGGGTAACTATATCGACATAAGCTTATTATTATTGTAACGTTTGCTCCCAATATAAATTTTCCTAAATAACAGTAAAACCAATTATGAAACTTCATTTAAATACAGCTTCATTAAACTTGAAGATGAACGAAACAAATAACATAGTTATCCATAATTCAGCCCTCACGAATAACGAAACGAAATGATCATTTACGATACAATTCGAAATACGATAATTTACGATACAATTCCACCAAACGAGATGAAAACTTATGAAACATATAGCCTCATTCCTGCGACGAAAAAAATGAAAAATGACGTAAAATAAAGAAATTATTCATTTGGATTTGCCCAAGCCACTATAGCGGGGTCGAATCGTGTCTCTAGGGACACGATTCGAACGAAAAAGGTCTCTAGGGACCTTTTTCGGCCCGAGGGATTATCCTTCTACAAGCTATTCGAGCAGAAATCACCACTGACTCCAGATATTAATTTTATCATTGTTATTACTTCTACAAATATTTACGCGTATTTTAAAATATAATTTGAAGCCAATTAAATTCTACTTATTAATAAATAACTTTTTACACACAAACTACATCTTAACTGCAAACACCTTGCACATCAATTCTTATTATCATTATTATTATTATTTCTACAATGAAACGGGGTCGGGCCGAAGAACGGGTGAGAGATCTTCCCCCCCCAATATATATATATATATATTATATATATATATATATATGCTACACACACAGACCGTGCATGGAACTCTTCTGGGATAATTAAATCCACTATAGTCCGAGTAAGTAATGACAAATACCGCCTCGGTGGTGTAGTGGTTAGCGTAGCAGACTACGAATCCATCGGCCCAGGGTTCGAGACCCGACGGCAGCCGGCGCGCAGCAAAACCCAGCTGTTCCACACAATAAAGAAAGTGGTTGGTAGATAAATGGGTACCCTAGGAGGCCTAGTGGTCAAGACGCTGGGCTAATGATGGGAATATATCCGAAAAACATCGTAATGCACGATTTTTTCTATGTAGCAATAATAATTAACTCTTTCAAATACGTGATTTAAAATAACAGGACCATTTTACCCGAGGCAGTAGTATATCCGAAAAACATCGTAATGCACGATTTTTTCTATGTAGCAATAATAATTAACTCTTTCAAATACGTGATTTAAAATAACAGGACCATTTTACCCGAGGCAGTAGTATATCCGAAAAACATCGTAATGCACGATTTTTTCTATGTAGCAATAATAATTAACTCTTTCAAATACGTGATTTAAAATAACAGGACCATTTTACCCGAGGCAGTAGTATATCCGAAAAACATCGTATAACCTAACTATAATTTGCAACTATAGTTTACCTTGACTTTCATATGCTTCTATCCTGTTTTATTAATAAAGATTTTTAACTTTTAATAACGTATGAATAAAGATTTTTAACATTTAATTTTATTTTAGTATTTATTCATGCCACGCCGCCTTAGACCACAGCTTAACGTTGAAACCGAATGTTCTTTTTAAAATATAATTAGGATATAATTTCTTTATTATAAAATAAGTTAACAATTATGTTAACAAACAATACTAATAATTTGTAAGTAAAAATATAATATAAGGGACTACCATAGAAATGTAAGTGCCTATAATTCGATTTTATATATATGTTACTCGTCCGGTCTCGTTATAGCGGATTGGTACACGTCATAGCTCCACCCAGCTACATCGGCAGCCAATCACCGACATCTGGTCTTTTGGGCGGAGCTTGGCGAATGTGCATATAAAAGGGGATATTTTCAGTTGGGAGTAACAGTAGCTATTTTCGCATCAGTGAATAATCAACCATGGACCTGTACGTCTCCCCAGACTTGTATGAAGAACGTGATACTGCAGCATTAACCACAATTAGCCTTTTCAATGCTGCTGATTGTGGCGAACTATTTTCGACGCAAACCGTAGAAGATATTTGCAGTGACGCTCCTTACAATCCGACGCAAGGGACTACCATAGAAATGTAAGTGTCCATAATTCGATTTTATATATATGGAGAGTTGTAGTATTTCGTCAAATAGATACTAGTCAAAAATGTCAATCAATGTTATTTCCCCATCATGCTAAAATCGAAATTGGTAATCGAACCAAAGATATCTTCACATAATGGAGATCTGTCTGTCTGTCTGTCTGTCTGTATATGTTTTCCTTTAAGGTCCGATGAGGATTTGACACGAGTTATACAATCTTTTGAAGGGAATACGGATGATATACTGATCAGTCAGCAGTGTCACACATCCTCCACCATGGACCTGTACGTCTCCCCAGACTTGTATGAAGAACGTGATACTGCAGCATTAACCACAATTAGTCTTTTCAATGCTGCTGATTGTGGCGAACTATTTTCGACGCAAACCGTAGAAGATATTTGCAGTGACGCTCCTTACAATCCGACGCAAGGGACTACCATAGAAATGTAAGTGTCCATAATTCGATTTTATATATATGGAGAGTTGTAGTATTTCGTCAAATAGATACTCGCCAAAAATGTCAATCAATGTTATTTCCCCATTATGCTAAAATCGAAATTTTTATGGCGTTCACTCCTCGAACCAAAGATATCTTCACATAATGGGGATCTGTCTGTCTGTATACTCTGTATATGTTTTCCTTTAAGGTCCGATGAGGATTTGACACGAGTTATACAATCTTTTGAAGGGAATACGGATGATATACTAATCAGTCAACAATGTCAAATAATGTAAGTGTTTTTCGATCTTTTTGGGATAAGAAGACGCAATATATTTTCATAAATTTATTAAATGAAAGAAATCAGTACAATAAACGAATATACAAATATACGAACAAAAACATTATAATATACAACGAGTACGTACAATTGGAAAACGGTTTTTTATCTGTCTGCATACCATTTCATCGTTTCGGTGAGTGTGACACGGGTCAAATAAATTTAAAAAATTTATAAATTCTTTATCATTTGACATATGCATGAGAAATGAGACACAGTACATTCCGCAAACATTAGTAAAATATCCCTGCATACGAAATGGGTTCCATACAACTTCGGGAATATGTAACTGAGCGAGAAATTTTACAATAATAGGGTCACTCCAGGGTTGAGTACCGAGTGAATCAAAATAGTACAGGCGCTGTCTATTTTTAAAATAGACAGCGATCCAGTGAATCCCTTCATTACCGATGATGTCTGTGTTCACAATAAGACTACCGCATTCTCGCGTACTTGGCAAACTCAATGTTTCATTCTTCGCAAACACGCCGATAAATTTGGAACGTGTGACTCGCTCCATTACTTTCTGAAGTGTATTAGCATCCATTTTAAAAGTCAGTGATAACGCTTCTAAATCTATCTACTTCTATTAGGGCTTGCGATTCGAGATATACTAGTACACTAATAGGAGCGTCTATAGGCTTGGCGAATTCCAGCCGCACTGAGATGTTACCGCTCTGCTGTGGTGTTAAATGGGTATTTACGCTAGCAGATAAGTCAGGTGTAATGTCAAACGGATAAAGGTTAAATTGATCAATGAATTCTTCCTGCGTTACCCCATTACCAAGCTCATCACAATCACCTGCAATATGGGTCAGATTACTATAGGCTCTGGCACAAAGAGGTAACACAGCGTCTGATGAATAGTCCGTACCCATTGTTCCACCCAAAGCAGTGCCATTAACGTATAGAGTTATATTTTTAAGTCCGAAATTCTCGAATTTAAAGGCACTCTTTTTATATTTTCCATTCACCGAAGCGTGGTCCTGCATGCCGATTAATATCCTTTTAGGAAGATTTCCCAGGGCAATGTTTTCTATCTGCTTCGATGCCAACCCTGCAGGAACCGTATATAGTTTGATCTGCACTCTGTTAATAGGATATTTCACTGTAGCGTTTAGTAAATTTTTCTCAATTTCTAGTTGTTTTGGTGAACTTAATTTCACTCGCCGTACGCGGAGGTATGTGTCCATAATGTGAACCACAACGGACTTTGCGCCCTCTTCTTGATTCGCATCCAGATTTAAGCAGATCTCAGGACTCGTGCGGGTGAGCTTTATTTTCATATCCACCCCGTTCACAAGCAACTTCTCCTGGAAAGTGAAATCTGTGTGCAACCGTCCAAAACACTCGTATATTTTCTTTTTAGAATTTTTAAATTTGTCCTTTATACTATTTTCATCTTTAGTTTGATAATATCCCTCCGCACTTAAAAAGGTAGCCTTCGCTTCTTTGGAAAAGTTGAGGACATTTTCCAAATAGGCTCGTAGATGATAGTACCCCGTGCCTGCCGATATGTTGGTCTGATTTAAATATACGTCACACTGGTTGAATATGGCGTGCAGAAAGTTTGTTTCAGGGTATACAGCATATTTGTCATCGCAGGCCGTTCCATCAGAATGGGCTATACGTAGCTTAGCGTACATGTGCACACAGCTTGGATCAAAAAAGTAAGGACCTGAGCTGGGTATCACGAATTCTATAGGTGCACTCGGGGAACTAATTGTGTTTAAAGGGTTAATTGTAATAAAGTCACTGTGCTCAATAGAAACTTGGGTTGGCGGGAGCTCAAAAAAGGACAGCTCCGACTTACAGCATTGTGAACTACATGGGTGGATGAAGCGTGCCATGGCGAAATAGTGACTCCTCTCTCGACAAGTGGTAAACAAACTATGATTCATGAGATCAATATCCTTAGCTTATATCAGTCAAAAAAGTGGTCAACCATAGGTTTCATTCGCTTACAGCATTTCTTTTTTGATAGCCTTTTACGTTTAATACCACGTGACCCCTTCTTCCGGGGGGCCCTCTTCTTCCCGCCACCACGCATTTTTCTCTTTGCATCTTTGATGATTTCGTTCCGTGTACGCTTTAAATGTTTTTTTAGGGCTTCTTTAGGTTTAGCCCCGGCCAATATGTCTTCTGCAGTGTTAAGGCCTGATTGTAGCGCTTTCCTTCCAAGGTATCTGGCACCCCTCTTCAGCAAAGGAACAGCCGTACGTAGTATGGATGAAAAAATGGATCCAAGTCCACTACCGCGCTGGTATCGCATCCCTCGATAGACGGTGAAAGGCTTTCTATCCATTATAACTCAGTGCGTCGAAAGTGTAGCTTCACTGTTAAGCTCCCGTTACCGAATGGGAAGTTTTCGCCCTCAATCGTTCTTATATATATTGTGATATTGGTTATTAAATTAGTTGCGACATTCACATAATGGGGTCTGTCATATGTAATACTCAAACTCCTTCCTCTATGGTTGGGGATGTGAGCAATGCGCAGCAGGCGTGCCTGGGTATCCCCAACAAACTGGTGCTCCACTATATTACTGTAAATATAGCACATGTCTGGGGACCTTTCAGCCAATTTCTCCATCTTCAATTGATACATTAATCTGGACAAGTTATACTGTGTCTCGTGAAATGTGTCTCTTTGGAAGGCTGCGCTATATCGGCCGTTGGTTAGAATTTTGAACTTTCTATGTTCTTTAAGACATCTGTTAGTCTTTGATTTTAGGATTAGTGTATGTGCAGGGTTGTTTACGATTTCATATACTAAATCATTCGTAAGGTTTGAGTTTCTTAAACTTACGTTTAAGCCTCTCACAACATCCTCGGCCGAACCATATTGACCCGGCCCTAGTCTTACTTCTGTACTGTAATACCGTGCAATCTTAGTCCAAGCGATGCGCATAGTTTCATCCATAGCTACCCCAGCTTTTTCACACTCGTCAATGTCTCTAAGAATCGTAAAAACGGTTTCTTCATGTTCAATATTTAAAAAGACGGTGTCCAGCTGAATTTCGCATATCCCCACCTCATACGAATCACGACCCAATTCAATGTGCCCATGGAGTTCTGTTACAAAGTTGGCTAGCGTGTTGTTAGGGTGTACAGACAGGGACGAGGAGGACGGGAGTGTGACGTAGAAATGGTTAGGAGCCATGTTGCATACTATTTAAGCTTCATTATTGCATCAGCTTTTATATAGGTGTTGAAGCTTTCTGGGTACCCTAGCCATTTCACCAGGTACATTTTTCTCCTTCCTGAACCTTTGCTTCCTAAAATTTTCTCAATTTTAAACACATTTTTTTCTAAATTAAACGCAACTTTCTGCAATTCCTCGCGGTAAAAGCCTCCTGAGATTTCTTCCCCATTCAAATCTTCAATGTAATACATCATTATCACACCTTTAGGTCTCACAGCCCTAACTTTAAAAATCTCGCGTGTCCATCCTTGCTCAAAACCCTTTGCGAATTTATTCCCCGAACGCGACAGCCTTACATAATCATTGATTTTGAAGCGCACAGAGTGTGGTGGTGGTGGTGGTGGTGGTCCATCTCTTCTCGGGAGCGTACCTCTTTCTAAAACTTCGTTAGGTGTTGCCCCAATCGTGCGATGGTGTGAGCGGTTGTAGGATGATGCCAATGGTTCCAGAATGTCTAGAAATCTGTATGTGTTTTTATGTGTAAAATAACGGTGCATGCGTTCCTTTATGGTGCGCTGAACTCTTTCAGCTAAAGAAGCCTTATGTATAGAATTGGTTGTGTAATAGCTGATATTAAACTCTGTCAACATATTCTGAAAAGCACGGCCTATAAACTCCTTCCCCATATCCGTACAAAAATAGCCAGGAACCCTGTTTTCTTTTAACATTAGCGTTTTGGTGGCTTTAGCAACTGTTTCAGGTGATTTATTTTTCAGAGGAACTAGCCACAGATATCTAGAGAATACGTCTATTATGAATAGAATGTAGCGGTAACCATCGTTATACACAGAATATCTTTGCATGTCTGTTAAATCTGCTTGCCAAATAGAATCAATCGAGGAAGCCGTTGTCTTGGCTGTTTTAAACCTTTTTCTCACAGGCTTATGAAGCGTATAAGCGTCCTGCTCCCTCAAAAATCTTTCAACATCTTTTTTTCCTACTCCGTAAACGTGCAGTCTATCTACGCCGCCGTAAGAGGATGGGGCAGAAATGTCATAATAACGTTTAGTTAATACGTTAGCCATTTGCGTATTTTAGAGGCAGGTGGGTAGGGTTGGTTTAACCTCTTCTTTCTCCTCTTGAAAGGTGTTACCGCAGGGGGTGACGGCGTCTTCAATTGTGCCACAGACGTTGCGTGTTCCAAGTCTTTTAACCTGTTCAGATTTCCTATCAACGTTTTAGGGACATTTATTTGTTGTAGTCTTGCTTTAATATGCTTCCATCCTGATGGTGATGGCCTATCCCACTTTCTCACCAGATCATGGACAATGTCTACGATATTCGATCCCTGTACCTTTGATCCTTCCACAATGATCTCCCCTGTATCGGTCCATTGTATGGCGGATCCTCATTCAATAGATTATAAAGACTTAAGCCTTTACTCCTCAATGTAAGTGGGAGGGTATTTTTAATACATGTTCGATATGTTGTGTGGCTAATCTTTTTGGTTGATCAGCTGTATCGTCGGTACAGGTCCTATGTCGCCATCGTCCCCCGTGCTGTGCCTAATAACCACAGGAATCTCCGTAGGGCTCTTATAATTTTCGTACTCGTGAAGAAATTTCTGCAGAGCTTCTTGGTATAAGATTCTTTTCTCATCAGGTGTTTTTTCACTGTTTAATAGGGCTAACAATTCGCTTTCCATTCTTTTAAGTCTGCTTTTACGGGGATCTAGATCCGTGTCTCTTTGCAGTGAAGCGTACACCTCGTGGGGAATCACTACCACTTTCTTCATTATATTAATCTAGTCAGTAAAGGGCCCAAAACTGAAAATAAGATGGGGAGAAATGACCCTCCTGTTTGCACAATAACTCGTTTTTTCTTCGCTACAGTTTGACTTTTACGAGCGAGTGTACGTATTATGTTCTTGTAGCGGCGTAGGCGAGCCTTCTGATGGGTTTTCATTGATACATTGCAATTTATAACGTTAAGACAGATTTCACAGATGCATTTTAAAAAGTCGGCGTCGATATTTTTAATAAACATCTGCTGCATTGCCCGGGGCAGTCGATGATAGATTTTTATTAATTCATGGTATTTCTTTAGTCTCTTTGTCATTCTGGAATATACACCGTTTCAGGCTCGTTTGGAAATATATTCGTTCGCAGAAGCACTCTAAACGTGTTTCGCGGATGAAGGTCGCAAAGCAAATATCCGTAACGCGTGCTTGTAGCTTCTTTATAAACTTCCAAAAACTCCTTACGCTGATTCGGGAACATTTGATTGGCTAATACCCCAATTTGTGATACATCTCTACGTTGCGCGAATAAGACTAGATATTGCGTATTTAACGACACATCGCGCATGTATCTATTTTTGAAAAATAGATTCTGATTGATGAAGAACACGCTTATGTTAAGATGGTGGGAGTATACTGTAAATGTCTCGGCAAACGTTTTATCCATCTCCAACATGAGATCGTCAATTACAATGATTGTATGTTCAGTTCCCTTTAGCGAATTAACGTCATATACACCTTTGTGGAACAAAATATCATCTTGGTACTCGTTGAACGCTGATTGATACGTCGAATAGCACCATATAACTTTATGCACAAATTTCGAGAACATCTCGCCCTTTTCTTTAATGATTTTAAGCATAAACACAGTTTTACCACATCCTGTAGGTCCAGATATAATACATGTGGATGGGCTCGTGAATCTGAATTTTTCTACAGAGTCCATTTCTAACACGTCACACTCCTAAGTGGGTCATTTACAAAATATTACAAATTTTGAGTGCTGATCCTTATATTTCTTCTCCCACAGAACCGACGATGAGGTAGAGCACCCTATCATTACGGATGACGATGACAGTGTAGTTGTGATCTCCTCCCCTGAACCCTCACCAGCGATACAGGTTGCACGTCCAAAGCGGAGGTATGAGAACCCCACATCAGGTATAAAGCGACCGAAATACGTACCTGTTGCAGCAGACCCCCAACCCTCAACCTCTTACGCAACAACCTCCCCAGCAGCAGCACCTAATATACCCCCTTATTCCGCCCCCCGTTCTGTTAAGTCTACAATAATAGATCCCCAACCCTCCTACGCAACAGGGCCCCCATCAGCAGCGCCTAATATACCACTAATTCCGCCCCCCGTTCTGTTGAGGATGTTATTACGTTCGAGTTAGTGCGATCCGCAGCCCCCACCCCCGCCTTGACTAGAAATCGGTATAGAGTCAGGGTCGACCCTAGAGCCCTGTATAGCAATGGATTGAGCGCGGGATACGCAGGGTAGTACAGCGTATTATAGAGTTTGCTCTTCAGAATCGCGACGAGCGTGAGGTCAGGACGAGTCTGTCCTTTGGGTTCGGGTCAGATGACGGTGATGTAGACGATTATTGGGTGATAGTACCGTTTGACGTTTGGCTGCTGAAGATGTAGAATATATATTAGGGCGTATAATGCAAGCCGTCCAAAGTAGTATAGCCTTCAATATGGACAACTTCACGGTAAATATTGACCGTGTATTCCGTGTTGCGGGTCATAGTGCCATACCGTACACTCTTAACTTCAATTCTCCAACTATTTACCGAAGGCATATAAACGTCGATCGTGGTTGCGGCTTTATAGCAGTACTCTTAGCACGTATGTTTACTGTACAAAATACACGGACTCAAAAAATTTGGCTGCCTACGATCGTTGAGCGTGCCCGTAAACTAGCTGTAGACTGTGAACTTGAATTTGACTGTAATATGGGTCCTGAAGAGCTGAGAAAGGTAGAACAGGAAATGAATGTGCGCATAGTTATATTTGGTTTGGATGATCGCCGCCGGACTGTGTATGTTTTTAAAAGCTGTGTGAGAGATCGTACAAGGCCCCTACTTATTTTAGGATTGTCAGGAACAACGTATCTCCCCATCCGTAATATAAGGGGGCTTTACGCGAGTTATGACAAAAGTCGAAAATATGGGAGACATCATGATTTGTGTAAGGGGTGCCTCGAGTTTGCGGATGATATAGTGAGACATTGTAAAGAATGTCACATGGTATGTGAGCAGTGTAAAAGCACCAAATGTGAAAGCCGTGTAGTTGAGAAGAGAGACTGTGATGTGTGTAGACGCACATTTTTCAATAATAGCTGCTTTGATCTCCATAAATCAATTGGTACGTGCAGGAAAATGAGAATCTGTGAATGTGGTATGTTTCACACAATGGATAATTGGGGAAAATTTAAGCACAAGTGCGACGTAATTCACTGTCCTACATGCCAGGAGGAATATAAGGCGGATGGAGTAAAGCATGTGTGTTATATGAAAGATGCTAAGCCTAAAAATAACCCTTGTATAACTGTGTACTACGATATAGAAACATATACGAACGCTGAAACCAAAGAGGTAATTCCACATTTACTTGTGAGCCAGACCATCTGTGATGAGTGTATGGGTATCGAATGTGACGAGTGCCCCAAATGCGGTAAACGGACAAACGTTTTTAAAACGAATGTCAGCGATAGTCCTGTGAAACTATTTGTGTCCTATATTGTCAAGTTAGCCGACAAGTTCAAAAAAATGACTGTGTATATTCTCGCCCATAACGGGGCAAAGTTTGACACGCAGTTCCTTTATAAGGAGTTGCTTGAACACGAATCCTCTGAGATATTTACAGGTGATCCATTGAAAAGAGGCAACAAATTAATACAGATGCAGATAAGAGGCAATGTACAATTTAAAGATACTTTATTATTCACACCTTGTAAATTAGCAAAGCTACCCAAGGTGATGGGAGTAGCAGCTGAAGTTTCCAAAGGATACTTCCCATACACTTTCCTCACCAGCGAGACTTTAAACTACGTAGGCCCACCACCCCCCAAACATTATTTTGACTGCATGGATGAACGTGAAGACTTTGATCGATACTACGACAGTTTTAATGAAAGTAACCCTTATAATATAGCTGATGAATGTGAGCGTTATTGCGTGAATGATGTGCGCGTGCTTAGAGTATGTTTCCAGGCCTTTAGAAGTATGTACATAGCCCGTTTCAAATGCGATCCACTGCAAGTCGCAACCACCATCGCATCATTATGTTTTACGGTGTTCAAGAATAACTTCATGCCTAAAGACACCTTAGCCATTATTCACCGAAACAACCCCCGCAGTTACGGACACAAGGCTATTTACTGGCTCATACACCTGCAGCAACAAACAGGTGTATACATAAAGCACGCCCGCAACACGGGTGAAGTACCCATTAAGATTAATGGACGTGTTTTTTGGGTTGATGGGTTAAGTGAAAACCGTGTCACTGGTGTGAAGACTGTGTACTCCTTTAACGGTTGCTGGTGGCATGGATGCCCCCGTCCTGAGTGCGGAGTCACCGGAGATATCAACGGTAGGTCTCCTGCCGACTGTCTTGCATCGACCCGCACCCGCGATCAACTTATAGGATCACAGTTCACTCACAAAGTCTTGTGGGAGCATGAATATGATGCACGGATGGAGACAGACGATGTATACCGTGAGGAAATAAAAACGATCAAGCGTTCAATGGTGCTGGATCCTCTCAAATGTGGTGATAGCTTGTTTGGAGGACGTACAAATCCTTTCAGACTATACTTCCCACCTACGGAGGGCGTGAAGCTCCATTACTACGATTTCTGTTCTTTATACCCATACGTGATGAAGAGCAATCCGTACCCCGTGGGCGCTCCTGAGAAACTGGTGGGGCCTAGCCTACCATCCATCAATGAATTTTCAAAAAATTTGAATGATCATTACTTTGGGCTCTCTTTCGTAGACGTACTCCCCCCACGCAATTTATGGATGCCGATCTTACCTGTCGTTATCGACGACAAGCTCATGTTTCCCCTGTGCGTGAAGTGCGCGGAAGAGGATAACGGCGAATGTAACCATATACCCCACCAGCGTAAGATCAGAGGCGTATATACAAGTCCTGAGCTGGCCCTAGCCGTACGCCATGGTTATAGAATACTGAAGATACACGAGGTGTGGAGGTTTCAGAAGCTCCCCAACCTTTTCACACCATATATAAACGCCTTTTTGAAGGATAAGGTTGAAGCATCAGGGTATCCGCGAGGAGTTGATACCGAAGATGAAAAGTCTGCCTATATTCAACGTTACCGCGACCGCGAAGGTATACAACTTGATCGTGTCCAAATTGTAAAGAATCCTGGCAAGCGCTTTAGTGCAAAATTGTGTCTAAACAGTCTATGGGGAAAATTTGCGCAGAATACCGGCAGAGGGAACATTCATTTGGCACAAAGTTATAGCGATGTCTGGGATTATGCCAATGCCCCCGATAAAGAGGTCATGGAGATCGTGAATGTAGGTAATACTTACGTAATAAAGTACAACAACACTGAATTTGCCACAGATACCTCAAGGGTTACAAACATACCTGTGGCGAGCTTCACAACAGCCTACGCCCGTATAAAACTTTGGGGTCTATTGCATTCTCTTGGGCGGAGAGTATTGTATGCCGATACAGATAGCGTGATATTCACAGAGAGGGAGGGTGATTACATGCCCGCTATTGGGGAGTTCCTCGGCGAGCTCACTGATGAGATCAAGGATGAGTATGGGGACGGCATACGCCGACTCTTTTATCTCAACAGGACCTAAGACTTATGGGGTACGGGTCAGGGTAGGGGATGAAATGAAATATATCGTGAAGGCAAAGGGTATTACGCTCAACCATGCGAATCGGGAGGTTGTTAACTTTGAGTCGTTGAAGGATCTAGTATGTTTGGAACCTCACCAACTAATTGTAGGCACCCACAATTTTCGGGCGCAGAAGCTGGGAGGCGTGAAGGAACTTAGGGGTACGATGGTGTGCCGTAACACCTATAGGAAACGTTACCAGTTACCTGGCACCTATGATACCGTACCCTTTGGATACCAATGATGCTTCTAACTCACACGTCTTGTATATAATCGTATCTATTTGTAAATATATATATATATATATATAACTTGAATATCTCGAATCGTATTTGTAAATATATGAATATCTCAATAAATCAAATAGCGTTTCACTTTCTCCTTGTGTGTGTGTGTGTGTGTGTGTAGGTGAAAGTTCTAAGCTCCGCCCACTGCGTGAGTCATGCTACTATCTGGGAGTCCCTGCGTGGTCAGTCGACCGCAGTAAGCCCGAGAGATCAGACGTGTATTCAGATCAGACGTATATTGAAATGGCTACCTTTAATATTGCATGCACAACGTTTATGAAATGGTATTCAGTAAAGTGTGAGGATGTGGTGGATACCGAAAAACTTCCTATTCCCCCCTCCTATGCCTCTTTTAAAGCCACATTGGATTGTGCGAAGTTCCAAGATGTACAAATACTCTACGGATGTTCTGGTGAGACTGTTGAAGGCTTTCGTTGCACAGACGATGTGCTGAAGTATGCTGCAGGGCTAAACTTTATAAAGTCTCACATACACCGTGAAGTAAAAGAAACAACGCGTGCAGAAGAGAAGCAGCAGGTATGGATAATGAGCCTTGTGGATGGGTGGTGTGACAAGCGGTATTACGTCATGCTACACCATGTCGATTACTCATACCCTACGTCTGAAAATGTGAATCTCGTGATCATGGACAATCTTAGGTGTTTTTATCACTATATTAACGTATATCATGATGAGGTTCATAGTGAGGTTGTGGCTAGTGCCATGCGTGAGTTTTTAACAGATTTTAGAGACGAGTATCGTTTGATGGGCAGAAAGGAAAAATATGAGCATATGTTCCTCTCAAATAGTGCGCCGGAGTGTGGAGATGATTAGCGCCTAGTTCTTATCCAAAGTGCTTAGGCTGGTAGTGACGAAACGGAAAAACAAATATGTGCAACAATTCGAGTCGTACGAACATGCCCATTCACGTATCATCGAGTCAGCCGCCCGTCGAACCGTTCCTGCCTGTGCCTCACACGGCTCATAGTTATCTCAGAGCTTGAACCGAGTAGACGTGCGCTCCTCGAATACGATGGAACTTCCTTTGAGCAGCATTCTCAACGCCTCGTACGATGTGTCCGTGACGAAATCGTTGCGCGTGTTCAGGCGTAATTCCGGTACCATTAGCTATGTACTGCAAACGGAATGTAGACCGACAAACAAACGTGTTTATTTAAGTATCGAGGAGATGAATAGAATCTTTGTGATAGTTGATAAGTGGTGTGAAGATCGTTATAAAATACCTGCTAACGTAGGTACAAGAAGAGAGCAGATTAGTGACGCGTCCTCATACGCCGTCGTATGTACTTTGTGTATAAATAACGATCGGCCGTGCATTGATATAAGGCTTATGTGGAAGAATGCATCTGATAATAACGCTCTTATTCCTACGCGAAACCGTTTCATCCTCGACAGAATGTTTGAAATCGTCGGATTCCGTAAACTGAAACCTATATTAGACGCGCGTGTTACGGATATGCTTTATTTTGATACAGTTCTTGAATACGCATACACTGCTCTGCTCGATGGGTTTACCGAGTGTAGGACTGGTGAGAATGGTCTAGTGCTGGATGTTTATTTAAAAAGTTTAGACTCTTTGAAATACCATGAACTTTGGTACAAAGCAATTGATCGGTACAAGGCTGAGCTCACCTACACCGTTCACCCTGAAGAACTATTTCTTTATATAACGCGCAGTTGCCGTAACGATTTAGAAGATTATTTCAATTGCCGTTATGTTGAGTGAAGAGTTCACGATTGAAAAGCTCGAGTCGGTAGAAATAAACCCTCGATTGGAAAAGCATTCTTATAAACTTGTATTTAATAATGTAGCTAACGATGAACTCTTTGTGCGTGCTTTTGATTGTATTCTAGACGTATTTAAAGATGACTTGCCAACCGGTTGTAAAGTGGGGACAAAAATAGTACTGAACGATATGAAAGCCATTCATATCGAATACAGGTTTCCCTATACTTTAAGCGGTGAAATATTATTAAGCCGCATAGACTGCGTAATGCAGAGCAATAATGATGTAATTGTAAACTCGATTAAGACCGATTTTAGTATTTTGAAAAAAAAGTGAATTGTATATATATTTTGATTATACGCATATTTCTATTGATTTGTGTTTATATATATATATATATATATATTTTGCTTGATATTTCTCCTGTACTGTTATGTACATATTGAAGTGTATATGAAATGTATATTTTATTTATATATCACCATATTTGTGTGTGTGTGTATATTTCTCCTGTACTGTACATATTGAAATGTATATTAAATGTATATGAAATGTATATTTATTTTATATATAATTATGTGTATATATTTCTGTTATACGCATATTCTTCAAATGTATATGAAATGTATATTTTATTTTATATATATATATATCATAATTGTGTGTATATATTTCTGTTATACGCATATTCCTCAAATGTATATGAAATGTATATTTTTTTATATATATATATATATATATCCATAATTGTGTGTATATTTCTGTTATACGCATATTCCTCAAATGTATATTTATTTTCTATATATTTATAATAAAAAGAATGATGCAATGTTGTTTATTGTTATGCCTTCTACTACCGGTATTCTGTATACAACAGGTATCTGGCAATATTTAAGCCTTCTAAGCCAACTGGCTGATTAGGAGTCTATAATAGTGTATACAATGGAATACATGGCGCTATCTGGCAACTCAGCCAACTGGCTGATTAGGCATATATAATAATAATGTATGCAATAATACTGCTAAAAAGAGGTATCTGACAACCAGCCAACTGGCTGATTAGGAGTCTATAATAATAATAATGTATGCAATAATACTGCTAAAAAGAGGTATCTGACAACCAGCCAACTGGCTGATTAGGAGTCTATAATAGTGTATACAATGGAATACATGGCGCTATCTGGCAACTCAGCCAACTGGCTGATTAGGCGTATATAATAATAATGTATGCAATAATACTGCTAAAAAGAGGTATCTGACAACCAGCCAACTGGCTGATTAGGAGTCTATAATAATGTATACAATGGTATCGCGGTATCTGGCAACTCAAGCCATTTACGCCAACTGGCTGATTAGGAGCCTATAAAACAACGCCAGCCCGGCTGGAAGTGTGCACTTGGCTCCTGCCAGGTGAACACCTCTCCTCCTTTCTCTCCTCCTCCTCCTCCTTTCTCTTGGGGGATAACGCCGCCTCCAAGTTTTCCCCCCACCCCCCTTCCCCCCTTTGCAACAACCCCACCCCCCTTTGCAACAACCCCTCCCCCCTTTGCAACATTACATAATAACCTGCAACATTCCTGCACTCTCCCCTTTTGCGGCTATACTACTAGTCTCACTTCAGTTGTAGGTAAATTATTAGAGGGGATAAAAGCGGATAGGATCGTTGACCATTTGGATTCCTACAAGCTGCTTGGGGACTCCCAACATGGGTTTAGACGGTATAGGTCGTGTCTCACCAATTTGCTCGAGTTTTTCCACGTCATGTTGAGTGAGTATGATAAGAGTAGGGCGATTGATATACTTTATCTTGACTTTCAGAAAGCCTTTGATAAGGTACCTCACCGCCGGCTAATGGCGAAAGTGCGCGCGCTGGGTATCGGTGGGGAAGTAGGTAGGTGGATTGAAAACTGGCTGAAGAATAGGCGGCAGAGGGTTGTAATTAAAGGGGCTAGTTCGGGTTGGGCCTTGGTCACTATAGGGGTTCCTCAGGGTTCCGTTTTGGGGCCGCTGTTGTTTATCATTTACATAAATGATATAGACGATGGCATCGTCAGTCGGATCGCCAAATGCGCTGATGAAACCAAGCTTGGGGCCAATGTTGGGACGCCGGAGGCGATCGAGCAACTGCGTGCGGACCTACGTAGGATAGGAGAGTGGTCCGAAAAATGGCAAATGCCGTTCAACTTAGGTAAATGCAAGGTGATGCACATTGGCTACGCCAATCCCAAGTCGGACTACTCGATGTTGGGGAGTAATATCGAGGCGACTGATTTGGAAAAGGACTTGGGTGTGCTAATTAGCAGCGACCTTAAGTTTACCAAACAGTGCGTAGAGGTGGAAAAGAAAGCCCAGAAACTGTTGGGTTATATCAGGAGGCAATTTCAGTTTTGGAACAAGGAGATTGTGCTCTCTCTGTACAATTCCCTGGTTCGGCCGCACCTGGAGTATGCTGTGCAGTTCTGGTCGCCCACCCTCAGGAAAGATATTGAGAGGCTGGAGCGAGTGCAGGCGAGGGCCACAAAGTTAATCCCTTCCGTTAGGCATACGGGCTACAACCGACGGTTACGCGCCCTGAACTTGTTTTCGCTGGAAACTCGGAGGCTGCGCGGTCAACTGATCGAAGTTTTCAAGCTCTTACGCGGGTTCAACGATGTCGATTTTAGAAGCATGTTTAGTTTAAATGATAACCCAACTCGCAACAATGGTTGGAAGTTGGATTTGAAACGGTTTAGGACTAGTGTGTGTGGGAATTACTTTACGTATAAGATCTGTGACACGTGGAACAGGTTACCTTCAGAAGTTGTGAACAGTTCCTCTGTGGATCAGTTCAAAAAAAGGTTAGACCAAATCTTGCACACTATTTGAGGGTGTAGAAAATTTTCCTTGGCACCCGTTGCCATTGGTACCTCCTAGGTATGGGCCGCAAGGCCTTTTGAGGTACTTCTTTTCCTTGTAACTCCTCCTTGTAACTCTCTCTCTCCCCGCCGGCTAATGGCGAAAGTGCGCGCGCTGGGTATTGGTGGGGAAATAGGTAGGTGGATTGAAAACTGGCTGAAGAATAGGCGGCAGAGGGTTGTAATTAAAGGGGCTAGTTCGGGTTGGGCCTCGGTCACTAGAGGGGTTCCTCAGGGTTCCGTTTTGGGGCCGCTGTTGTTTATCATTTACATAAATGATATCGACGGTGGCATCGTCAGTCGGATCGCCAAATTCGCTGATGACACCAAGCTTGGGGCCAATGTTGGGACGCCCGAAGCGATCGAGGAACTGCGTGCGGACCTACGTAGGATAGGAGAGTGGTCCGAAAAATGGCAAATGCCGTTTAACTTGGGTAAATGCAAAGTGATGCACATTGGCTACGCCAATCCCAAGTCAGACTACTCGATGTTGGGGAGTAATATCGAGGCGACTGATTTGGAAAAGGACTTGAGTGTGCTAATTAGTAGCGACCTTAAGTTTACCAAACAGTGCGTAGAGGTGGAAAAGAAAGCCCAGAAACTGTTGGGTTAGATCAGGAGGCAATTTCAGTTTCGGAACAAGGAGATTGTGCTCTCTCTGTACAATTCCCTGGCTCGGCCGCACCTGGAGTATGCTGTGCAGTTCTGGTCGCCCACCCTCAGGAAAGATATTGAGAGGCTGGAGCGAATGCAGGCGAGGGCCACAAAGTTAATCCCTTCCGTTAGGCATATGGGCTACAATCGACGCTTACGCGCGCTGAATTTGTTTTCGCTGGAAACTCGGAGGCTGCGCGGTCAACTCATCGAGGTTTTCAAGCTCTTACGCGGGTTCAACGATGTCGATTTTAGAAGCATGTTTAGTTTAAATGATAACCCAACTCGCAACAATGGTTGGGAGTTGGATTTGAAACGGTTTAGGACTACTGTGTGTGGGAATTACTTTACGTATAAGATCTGTGACACGTGGAAAAGTTTACCTTCAGAAGTTGTGAACAGTTCCTCTGTGGATCATCTCAAGAAAAGGTTAGGCCAAATCTTGCGCATTATTTGAGTGTGTAGAAAATTTTCCGTGGCACCCGTTGCCATTGGTACCCCCTCGGTATGGGCCGCAAGGCCTTTTGAGGTACTTCTTTTCCTTGTAACTCCTTGTAACTCTCTCTCTCTCGTGGCATGAGATTATTTCTTCCCCTTTTCATGTGTTGACCTTTCATTGTATTTTAATGTGGCATCAGTGGTTTGTAACTATTTAGTTTTTGCTTCTGGCGTTTGTGAGCTAATATTTTGTCTAGTGTTGAAGGCGTTGCGGGTGAATGGTCAGGTACCACTGTTGGTGGTTTATAGTCTGTTGTTGCGTATGGTAGATGGAATTTCGATGTAACTGGTTTCGTTGATGAGCAGCCAAATTTTGTATGTTGGGAATATTCTGATCTATTCCGATGAGAAAGTTGTTCTGTTCGTTGAAGTGTCTTGATCCTTTTAAAAAAGCGCTCTTTTATTTATTCTTTCCTTTTTCCGAAAATAACTAAAATATATGTCCGTTGTTTCTTGGTAATCCATTCTTTTCCTGCTTTTGACGTGAGGTAAGGACGCGCCAAATTTATACATTTTCTTCCTGCTATAGATAACTTATGTGCATTTGGGTGAAACTCTTATTTCATAAATACTTTCAATATTTAAGTCTTATAAATGTGAATATTTTATTTTAATAAATAAATTTAATTTCTTTGCGAGTGAGTGTCTCATTAGCTTATAAGCAGCATTGGGGTGTCACATCCGCTTTAAAGGAATTCTCATTGACATATATCACACATACACATATTGTTTCCAGACGAGATGTTATTGTTATTAACTGTATGATTTAGCTCTGTACTAAGCTAGGGTTACATGAGAGAAGGGGACCTATAGCTTAACTTAACGTGGAATCCGAACCAAAGGTTATTACATCATCTGAACTCAAAGACGGTTACCCGGATCCAATGTCGTTAAACCTGGCTAATCTACCGGGAACTGGTATTGGGATACAGCCATGACGTAGCCCTTTCTGATCCTTCAGGGTAGCTTAGTGGTAGAGGGCTGTGTTATTAATCTGAAGGTCCAGGATTCGAGCCTCTCTTTGGACTTCAAATTTTAGTTGAGAACAAATATGTAACATTTAGAGAATTTTTAAGTACGTTCTTCATCAGTATTCTTCCGATGGCATCTATTTCAACTGGACTGCCTTGAGATTTCAGCCACGTTATTGCAGAATGCCTCATTTTTCACGGTCACTGCGATATAATTTGTCTCATCATCTCCTTAATATATAGGATGACCAGACGTCCAGCTTTGAAGGTCCCTATATGTCGTCCGGCTTTATATCTGAACCCGTTACGGGAAAGTCCGGCTTTTCAATTGTATACTCGATTGTTTTGCTTTTTACTTTTTGTTTTGGCGTTGATGTTATCACTCGACTTTACGAAGATAGCGACAGAACGAGCCGATCCGTTTCGCGGCTGCTTTTAATTTCTAGTCTTCATTCTTCAGTCTTCAGCCGCACTTTGGCCACTTCCTCATTTAAAAGAACGTCAGCCCGAACGAATTTTTCGTCCTATACTCAACGTAACTCAAGAATCGTCCCCAACGACTTCAGTGTTTTCTCTATTCGCTTCACTATTATGAAATATTTTTACATTTTTAATGTAAGTATTTAAAGTATTGGAGGTCATCTATACATTTTGACTGTGCCCAAAATAAATGGGAATACGATCATAATTCTTTTGGGTTCTAATTTTTTTTTATTTTCTGCATAAATCCAACTTTTACGGGTTACAAATCTCTTCACTATACTATTATATCATGCTTTGATTACAAAATTGGTGATTCTAAGACAGTGTTTTCCAGCCGGATTTTCCCCACGATCCGCGTTTCAGGGTCTTAGGTCGGCGCGACCCTTATCATCCTACAGGGGTAAACAAAATACGACCCGGGAAGTCGCGACTCACCGTTTCAGAAACACTGTTCTAACAAAAGAGTCGTTCGTTAAGTTTAGAAAATTTAAGTCTTTCAACATCAACAAGATTTTCAGACACAAAATTGATGCGCCTCGGAATTGAACTGAAAATATGGATGAAATGAGAAGTTACAAAATTTAAAGGCTAACTAAAACCCTGAGATCCACTCTAGGTTGGCTCGAGAAAAAATGAGAAAAGAGAAACAGAAAAAAGAAGAAAGCAAATGAAAGTAAAGCTAATGAAAAGTTTGATACCATAATAATCATCCAAGACTGCCAAAAACTGGCACAACGCTCGGGCCACAAGAATGATGCTCATTTAGCTAACTCCTAGGTTATTATTAACGAGCGCCATTGGGAGTCGAACCCCCGACCTCAGTATCTTCACTTTTCTTATAGGGAGGAGGTGTTATCTACAGAGTTACGGACTCTGTGGCAACTTTCATACAGCGCTTAAGCTTATAAACGTAACCGGGGCACGAGTTTTTATTTCGCTTTATTTTCATTTGTTTCCTTCTTTTTTTTCTTTTCTTATCCTCTTCTAAGTTTGTCTTCGCATTGGAACACTTAATTGCGAGGCTTTTACCTATTGTTACCAAAAACATTAAGCACTGAAAGTCATGGATTCATAATAGACCCTGGTTTTGTGTTCACAAAAACTGTAAATCAATTTTGGGAAAAGGCAAAATAGTACTTTTAAAAATCCTTTTATCCATTTAAAAAAAAAAAAGGTAAATTGAATAATCTGGAGAATGCCCCAAAGAAATATTGGCGTGCATTAAATAATTCTGTACATTAATTCTCCAATGTGTCCCTTAATTCAATAGCAATTGACAACAATTCTGTTACTGAGAAGCTGGAAATTATTAATTTATTTAATAATTTATATACCATTGCTTCATAATTTACAAAGTAAAAAATCCATTTTATTATATCGTATTTATTTATAATATTGTCGTGAACCTCGGCTTGTTTTTCATTCCACGCGAATAACTCCCAATGAGATTTAGAAAATTATTAATAATTTCAAGGATTTTCAGTTTCTTCCTGGGCGAATTCGGTTCTGATCTCTTAAAATGTAATAAAGAGAGACCTTAAAAAACTCGTAAACAGAATGGTAACACGTGGCTTCTGCCCAGCCATTACGCGAGCTACACGTGTTACGACTTTTATATGGCACTCTACGTTAATATACCATATATGGTGTAAAGGTCATCTGAACCATACAGCCGGTATACTTCTTCTCGGGATCTCTGACCATTTCGGCTGTGTTTTAGCGTTAAATGGGAGTCATAAAATCCCAGAGACGGATAGCGTAAAAATAAAAGTCAAAAATAAATGAAAATTTAGGTCTGAAACAGAAATTAGAATCAATAGATTATAGGTCTGAAATCCTCGAAGGGGCTGACGACAAAAATTGAAAAATTTATTAAGTCCTCGGACATACTATACGATTTATTCAACGAGCTTTGTCCTGTGACGACTATAAACACGACCCATAAAAGGCAAAACAAACCGTAGTTACATAAACCTCTAAAGGCTATACGGCAATAACATTTAATCTATAAACACGTCAAAAAAGGCACAGTGCCCCCAAGAAATTTACACCAATTACAGATACAAACAAAATAGTTAAAATTAAAATAGGTAAAATGGACTCAAATACATGTTAAATACAAATTACGGATCACCTGAAGATCAGGGGTCACAGCCTTCGTTAGTTAGCCTTATAAGGCTAACTAACGAAAATATCACGACTTAACCTAACCAATCATTAGGTCAACTGTACGCCCTTGATGATTGGTTAGGTTAAATCGTGATATTTTCTCTAGTTAGCCTTATAAGGCTAACTAAAGAAGGCTGGGGGCTCTGGTCTTCAGGTGATCCCTACGTTTTAACATATTAATGTTTATCGAAATGTTATATCTTGACAGTTACGATACGCGTAGATGCAGAAAAAACTATACATAAAACTATACGTAAACTATAACACCGTGTAACTTTTAAAATAATTTCTCCTAAAAAGACTTACATTTTTTAAATCAGCGTAAAAATCTACAGTGAATATCTTATTTTCAAAAAAAATAGGAAACAGTCCAAATTTCGGAAAAGTCCCGAAACCCTCAAACAACTGCGTATATTAAAATTTAAAAACATATTTGAAATACAGATGCGCTGTCTTATGTTCAGAGTTACAGAACAATCTGCTCCGACCATATTAAACGAATGAACAATCAGATACGTCACGAACATTGGATCTTGTCGGTTTTAGGTCCGGCATTGGATTTTTTTTCATATTTTTGGTATAGACGTAGATTTTTACGCTGATTCCATTTCCGCAATCCGTTTCTTGGAGAAATAAACACGAAAAAAGTTATGTGCAAGTTTATTACGTTTACGGGTTTCCAGAACACAGAACGGAACACAAACCAAAGTTTGCTACTTGTCAAACTGCGCAATATCGTTCAGCATTTGGCGCACTAGATCTTTGCCTGCGTGTCGGCGACGCCAGAGAAACTCGCAGAGATACGAGTCGATCATGGAACGGTGCGTACCACACCGGCGTTTGTTACCGCGTTTGAGTTGGTTCCACGTCGACTCTATCCGTTGCGTGTGTGCTCCAGTTGAAGGGTCCACGAAGTTTTCGCTGTGGTTCGCTGTTTTGTGACTGCAGCTGTACCCTTCGAGCTGTTCGATGCGTTCAGACGCTCTCCATTTGTCGCTCATTATCGTCGTTCCCGGTCGAATGCATGCTTTCATGCATGCCTCCAGCGTTTGTCGCGAACGATTCGGAACATCGTACATAAATACTTCATTGGTTTCGCGGCTTACTCCGCCGAATACCTATTATTCAGAAAACTTCCTTCCAACGTGGTTTTTTTTCGCCGCGCGAACATAGGTTAGGTTTGGGTAGGTTAGGTTAGGTTAGGTTAGATTAGATTAGATTAAGTTAGGGTAGGGTAGGTTCAGTTAAGTATAGGTGGATATTTGAATACAAGTCTTGGGCCATAACTTTTTTTCGTGTTTATTTCTCCAAGAAACGGATTGCAGAAATGGAATCAGCGTAAAAATCTACGTCTATACAAAAAACTTGGGAAAAAATCCATTGCCGGACCTAAAACTGAAAAGACTCCGAACATCAAACAAGATATATGGAGAGTGAATATATTTCAAAGGTAAACTATACTCTTTAATGTAATAGAAATTCGTACATTTATCAAGCAATGGAATTATGGAACAATCTAGAGAATGAATTAAAAACAACGAATGCTCTCTCTCATCTTTTATATCTTTTATATCTTTTCGCGATTAAAACTTAAATTAAAAAATTACTGAAGGCACTCCTTTCTTTCTTCTTGCTAAAATTCTCATTATCCTTCTTCGAAAAATCTCTCCTGTAACTTTTCACCACACTTCACACTTCATTATTCTTTGTACTAAGCGTTTCATTGAAGTGTATGTTCTCGTCTGTAAGTTCCTTACAGTTTTATACCGATTTCATTATTCGTCGTATTTAACTCTTAATATACTCGTAATTATACGTCCTAGTCTGTAAGTTCCCTTTAGTCTTTTAAGTCTATTATAAAAATCTATAAAAATCTTGTAATCATATCAATTGTATAATTATAATTATATCTAATCAGTAGATTTAGGCCTGTCAAATGTACACGCTTGCTAAAAGCAGTTTCTAATTCTATATAACATCTGTATTTAATAATGAACTTATACTCATCTATAAAAACTGTATACATTTGTAAAAAATAAATAAATAAAATTTCTTAAATACCTACGCAAATTTTAAAAACAGCTTCCGATATGCTCTAAATAGTGCATATTTTTAACTCTTTCAAAATGTCTTACTTACTGTTATGAGTAATTATAAGTCCATATCGATATTGTTACCTCTAAAGTGTTTGAAAATTTAATTTTCAATAAAGTCTAAAATTTCTTCTTAATGTATTCAATGACTCCGGTTAATTTGGATTTATTAAAGATTGAGGTCCTGATTTATCGCACCATACAAATCAAGACTTTACACAGAAAATAACATAATAGACAGAAATGTTTTAATTAAAAATTTCGAGAGATATGGAATCCATGGAACCAGTCTTTCCTTACTTGGTTTCTGGGTAATCAAGAATAGCTTGTTTGCAATGGTGGATTCTTGGTGAATCACTCGAGACTCATTGTGAAAGTATCTCAAGATTTCATTCCCAATCCTCTCTTCTTCCTTCATTATGTAACAAAATTGTAAAAGTCCAAAACAATATTAATGTTTTGCTATTTATAGGATCACTAACTGAAATCAACAGAAATTTTCGGCCCATACATAAATTTAAAGACCCGAAACACCTCCTGTCTTACGGGCGCGTGCCGGGCTCTCTGCTTCACTGGGCCCGGTACATCTCGACTGGCTGTAACCCTCTGTCGAGGCCTAATTATATGCGGATGACACTCTTCTCAACTGCTCGCTTAATCGCCTTAAATTAACCATTAAGAAAAGTTTAAATCTTGTATATGATTGGAGTTGCTCTAGCAACCTCGTTTTAAATGCAGTAAAGGACAGAAAAATTAGTTTCTTTTTCATCAAAGTTTATGTAAATAATTCTCGAATGACCTGGTAAATAAAATTAAATACTGCAATTAGGCTTCATCCTTGAACTGCGCTTAAAATTCACTAACCACATTTCCACTTTATCAAGACACGGAGTTATAATTTATGCTCCAAAGAATGTGTTCCCGATAGATAGCTTATTTCATTGCCTTTGTGCGGCCATACTATTAATAAGTATGAATATTTTGTCATGAGGTGAATCTTTTCCTTCCCGAAAACCTTTCAAATTAAAACCAATCGTAACACTTATAAAACTAACCATCAATAACAATATAGTCATCAAATTAAACTTTTTTTAACAACCAACCACCCAATTATAGCCTTAGTTTGTTTTCATACCTCTGTTTCATTAAAATAAAGTAGGGAGAATGATGTATTTCTGTTATCGTATGCCTGGGATTCAACTGATTTTAATCTCCTCGCTATCGTTGTAATCACAAATGGGGCACAGGAGTCCTAAGCCTGTGGGAATTATTCTTCTAACGATAAAGTCGAACGGGCTTGGAATGGTTCTCGTTGGACCAAAAGGCCGAGATCCCAAATACCTCCAAATTCAAACGAGTCCTTTAGGAGGCTTCGACAACAACTACATTCGCGAAGTTGTAGAATTTACACGAGATGACTATGCCCTTTTTGATAACCAACTAATATTCGGTGATTAATAAATTACTATTAAAACAAAAACGATTGTTAAATTAACTTAAATTTATTACAACCTAAAAACTAATTTCAAATAACCATGAAATAACCCCTTCACTACCAAAGTATAATAATTATTATATATTGGCACACCCAAAAAAGGGATCACCTGAAGATCAGGGCCCCCAGCCTTCGTTAGTTAGCCTTATAAGGCTAACTAACGAAAATATCACGACTTAACCTAACCAATCGTCAAGGGCGTACAGTTGACCTAACGATTGGTTAGGTTGAGTCGTGATATTTTCATTAGTTAGCCTTATAAGGGTAACTAAAGAAGGCTGGGGGCCTTGATCTTCAGGTGATCCCAAAAAAGTAAACTTTACTCCTGACGCAGCAAGGAATGGAAGCAACCTCGGCCAACCAAAGAATACAGATACTTATACACTGCAAATGGACGGAAATTTCGAGAAGGAACTGATCTTCGATCAGGCTCCAAACGGCTTACAAACCGGGCCAAGAACGAAATAGATTATTTCAACCAATTCGAATGGCTTTACAAACAATCAAGTAATTTAACTTGGATGTTTAAGGCGTTAGAGTTGGCTTGTACTTGATCGCCTATAAATAACTGCAGCATTATATCATTAATTCATTAATAAACAGTTGAAAGAAGTCAAATAATTACACCATAACTTGCGAATTATAAATAAATGACTAAACACAAACATATTCTAAATACGGAATACTGTATATACACAATAAAAACCTAGCTCTGGCAACGACACTGTTTATGCTTATGACGATGGCTACTTATCAACGAACCTGTACTATATTAACTTTAATGGACCTTTTTCAGTTTGTGTACCGTTTTTCATATAATTTATTTTTGCTTCTTTCAGATCAAAATGAGTGATCAAAAATGAGTGATCAAAAATGAGTGATCAAAAATGAGTTCTTGATAACCTAACCTAACCTAACCTAACCCACATTATAACTTTCGTCACTTGGGCACAGGATGTTTACTATGCTGTATGTAATGTACTGTAGAAAACGGTACATAAACTGGAAAACGTCCACTTTAATAGTATATTAAAGGATGGAAGCTTGGGTCCCAAAATCGAGTGATTGTATTTCATTAGAGTTAACTTTTTATCTTATTACGTATGATCAAGTTTTCAAAGTTAAAATATCTGCAGCTACGCGTTCCCTTAACCTAAAACGTTACGTATAAGTAATGATGGTGTTGCTTCACCTTCTCAACATTAAGGTTATATGACGAAGGTAACCCACCGCTTTACTTAGGATCCGAACCACGGATCACTACATAATGCGGACTCAGAAGACGGTTCCCCCATCGAACTACTTATCAAATCTAATGTCGCTTAATTTCGCTGATCTCCGGGAAGCGGTGTTATGACACTGGGCACGACGTAGCCCATTTACATATATTAACAACCTTTAAGAATAAATAGAGTAAATTTAAAGCAATTCATAATATCACATTGACACTTGCAAAATTAATTATAACTAGTTATTTCAATGCATAACTTCAATATAGAGGTCACCCTCGCTTTATGTAGAGGTTGCGTTCCCAAAAAAGTTCGCAAAAGGCAATTTCACATGAAGAGAACCATTTATTAAATGTATTTAATAGGGATGCGTTCCATGACCTCTCCTGACCCCCGAAAAAACCTTTCTAACACTCTTTCATAACAAATTCAATACAAAATATCACCTAATAAAAATAAATCATTTGGCATTATATATAAAAAAAAACATTAAAAAAATAATAGCTTCTAAGAGGTTGGGTGGGTCGTATCGCCTGTAGACGCAGTTTCTTCACCCCTACTTAGTTGCTGTCTCTGTACAGAGGTCTTGTCCGCCCCTGTATGGAGTATGCTTCTCATGTATGGGGTGGCTCAACCCACACGACCGTACTTGACCGGGTGGAATCAAAGTCTTTTCGTCTCATCAATTCCCCATACTCTCTCTCTCTCTCTCTCTCTCTCTACTGCAATATTACCTCACTCTCTCTTTACTATCGTTATTATAACGGACACTGCTCTTCTGAACTCGAACTGCATGCCTCTTCCCTTAAGGAAAGTACGCAGCACTAAACTTTCAACACTTTCTCATTCTTTTTCTATCCAACTCTAATGTAAGAGTGAAACGGGATTTTCAATCTTTCAACTACTCAACTGGTCAACTCTAGAACAATCTTCCTAAATCCACCTTTCCCCCTGTCTATGACCAATCTTTCAAACGCAGTGTCTCTAGGCATCTCCAAAACCCCGGACCTTGATTTTGGTTCTCTTCTCCTATGAGGGGGAGGGGCGCTTTAGCGGGCATTCGCCCTTGGCCCCTCCTTCCTGCATAAAAAAATAGGTATTTACTCGAATACTCATTGCACTAAAGTCAACAATAATGGCAAATCAACGCACTACAAGATGAAAGCGAGTAGCGTAAGTTCGCACTCAACAATGGACAATGGGACACTGAGTGAGGGAGATTGAGGAAGCGACCCTAGTCTAGGGTATTTTACCCTGGGAAACTGGGTAACCCTGGGAAGCGTGCGGGCTGCGTCACCGCTCCACCCGCACCAACTGCATAGCGGACTCCGTGCGCGCCTACTTTGATCGCACAAGCTTTGCACATCCAACCTGGCCAGTCGCATAATTGCGAATTTTTCTCACACGAAGCGAGAGAGTGGTAGAAGTGGGGTCGTCGCATAATAACGGTCACATTAAGAGAAGTCGCATAAAGCGAGGGCGACCTGTATAGTTTAAATTGACGAGCGCTCGTAACATAATATTTATCACTCGCTAATCACAAATATAAAAAGACAAACTCGCCTCTTAAATTACAATATTACGAGTAAAATACGTAGCAGTTATTTCAGGCTTTTCGAAACCACATTTTAAGAGACGAACTTAGTTATTTAACTGAACAATAACCTACAATTTGTTTTCTTTTCCTTATAGAACAAATAATTTTATAAACAACGTGGAGACTATCAGTGTGTGTCGATCTTCCAAATATTTTACTTAGAAGCGATATCAAAGGCTGCTTCACACTAAATGTTAATTCGTTAAGTTTTATTTTTTGAGTTGTTGACAAAGAATCAAAGAAGCGTCTTCATTAAACTGCTTATTTATAGGCAAAAAGTTTTAGTTTCATATATTTGTATATCGTCCGTTTAAATTATAGTTTCGTAAACTTTTCTGAGACGAAAATGAGATGAACGAATCATTATGATTCGTTATTATAATTTATTATAATTTATTTGAATAACGTAAAATACTTTTATTTCATTTAGGAGAAGTATTTATATATACCTACCATCTGGCAACAACCAGACTCTCATCCTTTCTACTCACAGTTTTCCTTGGCGTGGAACGGCCTTCACAATACTTGTTTACGATTGTATCATAAAAGAAAACACCATTCTCGATGTTTAAGTCGTAACTGAGAACAAACAAACACAACACATACACACACACACACCACACACACACCACACACACCTCAATTCGCTTTCTGCGAACTACGAGAATGACAGGCAACTAGACCTTACGATCACTTAGTTACTGAAGTTAGAGAAGTTACGAGTTAATAAAGCCACTAAGATCCAACGTAGACCAGCAGAAGAAAGTTAGAAAGAGAAGGAGTAAAACGAAGGAGAGCAAATGAAAATAAAGACAATCAAACTCTCATACCACTTGTAAACATGTAAAGCTTTCACGAAGGAATAGTAGTAGTAGTGGTAGTAGTAGTACAGGGTGTCAAGAAGAAACGCAATCCGAAACAGAAAAGGGTTAGGCTACAATAATATATACATTCTCCACTGGGTTTCGTTTCGTTTTGAACACCTTGTAGTAGGAAAGTATAGAACAGACAAGGCTTTTCTTCTTCCGCCAGCTTGCAGACGGAAAACAGTAATGAAAGAAGAGTTATAACATTAAGTGGGAATTCAGAATTCATTCATACCAAACGTACACTTTTCTTTTATACCCAATTATGTATTAAAACTGTGGTTCCTAACCTTTTCTGTTTGGATTACGTGAACAATGTCGAATTTCATAATAACATTTGACCTGATGCATGTCGACATTATTCCAAATAAACCTTATGCAGGTATATGAATCTGAGATTTCAGATGAAAATTAAAAATTTGTTTAATATTTTAACTGAGAGTGAATAACTCATACGTGCATTTCAGATTTTAAATGAAAATGACTAACCTAATTTAAACAGACCTAACCTAATCTACCGTAACCTAACTCAACATAATGTAACCTTTGGGTTTTCATCTATGGGGGTATGTTAAAACATATGAGGCGTCGCGAGTACAAGGGACGAACTCGCCAAATAGTGTGGTATGAAGTGTAATCCCATAGGATTTGCCTGCTAAAATTGATTTTTTTGCTTTATCGGGTTGATTTGGGGTTAAACTATCGGAAAATAATGGGGTTCAAATTTTCCGGCCCCTCAACCCCCATCTGGGGGGCCCTTTCCGTCCCGGGCCCCCCTCGAACTGACCCCCGCACCTATCTCCGCTAATAATGAACCGATTTTCACGATCCTAGGGTCGTTTTAGGGGTTTTCGATGACGCTGAGTCGATTTATGACACTTTCGAAGCGACATATATTAGGGTGATTCAAAAATCAAAGTTTTTTTTTTAATTGTTCAACCTGTATTTTGTTCCCTATGACAAAAAGTAGTGTATGCCAAATTTGGTGAATTTTAAATAAAATTTACTATGTGCTACCAGGCGTCAAAGTTTCCCTCTTTTTCAATTTGTTGTTTTTACAACTTATGATTTTATGTTTAATTGTTTATATTTCAGAATTTTTAATTAATGGTTTATATACTAGCTTGCTTTTAATTGTTGCTTGGAACTCGTATTTTGATACCAATTAATCGATTATGGAAGCTAGGCCTAACTCACCATCACCCAGTTGCTCATTTGGGAGAAGTTCTACAAGAAAAGAAACTGAAGTATGGCTAATTGGGCAGCCCTCTGCAGTACTAAAAACATCCGTATTACCATCAGAGAAGGAAATGATGGCCTCTTCATGCACTACAGAAATATTAAAAAGCAAGACATTAGAGAATCATGCTGCTCTACTGCAGATGATGTGCTAACAGTTTGGAAAAAAGCAGGAATACCAGCAAAACAAAGAATACATGTAGTAGATAAAATTCAAGGAATACTGAAGGAATGACAGCTGCTTAAGAAAAACAAAGCAAACAAAATTGAAAAGATCACAAAATTTAAATAATAAAGAAGAAAAATGGAAAGATAAACTGGAAAACTTATTTGACATTGCTCATGAGAATGCTATGCAGCTTATAAAAATAGAAGATGATAAGAAATTCTTGAAAATGCAACGTGAGAAAGGACGTCATGGAAAAATGGGTACCATTAATGAGGCTGTTGCTAAAAAAGAGCAAAGAGCAGCAGAAAAGCAACAACGTTATGAAAGAGGAAAGCAGAAGAAGAGATCAAAAGAAAGAAGAGTGAAGAGGCTGTCATATTCACCAGTACATCATCAGAATCAGAATCAGAGGAGAGTAAAAGTGATGAATCTGGTTTCTGTGCTGCACAACCTTCAACATGGTAAAGTAAGGTTGGCAAACGTAGAAAATTGTTTGATGATAAATTATTAGGAAGTCTTGATGTTGCAAAATTGAGTGACAGAAATGCGTCTCTTTTTAATGCAAACAATCAGACATCGCTTGAATGGGACATCTGCGAACAAATAAAATGCATGTGTTTCAATATAACGGCAGCCAATACTGGTCCTAGAAATGGTGCAGCTATTCTTCTAGAACAAAAATTCGACAACGATTTATTGTGGCTGGCATGTCGACGCCATATATTTGAAATTATGCTGGAAGCTGTTGTTTCAAAGTCTTTATCACCATCTTCTGGCCCAGATATAGTCCTTTTTAAGAAGTTCAGAGAAAAATGGTCAAGCATTAAAAAGGAGGACTACGAGACAGCATTATCAGATCCAGATATCTATGAAAATATTCATGACAAAGATGACATAATTATATTTGCAACAAATCAACTAGATACATTCCAACCAAGAGACGATTACCTAGAACTATTGCAGTTAACAATTATTTTTTTGGGAGGTGAACCAAAAGGTGGAATCAAATTTAAACATCCAGCGGGACTTCATCGGCTAGTGGATGGCCAAAATTACATATTCATTAAAAAATTTTATGTTCAAATCTCAGTTCAAAATTTCAGTAAAAGACAAAAAAGGACTAAAAGACATCTGTCTATTTGCTACTCGGTTATATGTAAAGGCATGGTTTACAGCTCCTGTGCCATCTTGCGCTCCTCGTCTTGCTCTGGAATTATTACAGAATCTTGTAGTCTACAAACAAATAAATGACACAATTGCATTTGTTGCTATTAAAAAACTGTTAGGTCACCTCTGGTACCTATCAGAAGAACTGGTAGCCTTGGCCTTTTATGATGATGAAGTGCCTACTGAAACGAAAAACAAAATTGTAAAGGCCTTGCAAAATACAACAGAAACTCTTCCTGCAAACGGGCTTTTCTAGATCCTGCACTTATTCCAACGAAGAAATTAGAAGATTTTGTCATCAAATACTCAAGATTCTTACAATAACAGAATTTAGTTCAAAATTTTTACTCAAGATGCTAAAGAATGGCATAATGATGAAGAGTATAACTCCGCTAAGAAATCTATCAAACAGTGAAAGTCGCGAATGATATAGCGGAAAGAGGAGTAAAATTAATGGATGAATATAATAAAATACTAACACATGACGAAGATCAAAAACAATTCTTGCTACAAGTAGTGAAAAACTACAGGGCTGTTTACCCTGATAGAAAGGAGAAACATTGATGAAGTAAGGACAGCTAATGTCTCAAATATCATGCTAGTTTAATTATGCATGCTTGTGGTTATGGTAGACCTACGGGGGAGCTTTCCACATTAAAAAAAGCAATGCGCCTTGTACTGTACCCCCTGGGTGGTGTGGAAAAATTTGACAATTTGAGTCATTCTGTCAATTTTTAATTGCTGGTAGCAACCCCTAAAAATTAAAAATTTGCTAAATATTTTAGGATAGTTGTTTTTATGCTGAAATGAACCATTTAAAGGGTTGAACACATTAAAATATAAAAAAAAAATTTTTTACCCCCATATTTGAATCACCCTAAATATATATATATTATATATATATATATGACAGGAGATCAAAAAAGAAAACAGAAAACATCGATCATTATGTACACCTATATTATGATTCATCTTGATGAAGAACAAGTATTAAAGAATCTTTACAAGAATGTACTAAAATCTCAAAAACCTCATACGTGACTTAGGCCTATGTGTGTCTAACTGATGTATAAACACAATATTAGTTTCAGATTACACAAATATTTAATAATCTAACAGATAAAATTCACAAGAAGATGATACATCAGGAAAAAAACATACAAAACAATTCAGAGAACTAAAGAGCTTGAAACTAAGAATACAGGACGGATTATTCATCAACCTCATCCTCATGTACATCATTCTTGATCACATTTGCACAATCACCGCCATAGAATTTACAGAGAGGAGTGCAAGGAAGACCGTTCTTGGAACAACTGCACCTTCCTTTGCACCCTGATTTACACGCACATTTGGTCAGCTCAATCACAGCTCGAGGGGTGGGGAGGGTGAGACACCTCACGGGAACATAAACTCCTTCCTCTACACGCCAGGCATTTTGTTCAATAGGAGGAAGAGCCGGGCAGTTGGTTGGGTACGATTTATCGCGCATGGCGATGTAATTTGCGCGTGTGATATGGGGTAGTAAGGCAGCGCGAGTAGGAGGTAACATCTCTCCCTCCAAGTTCTTGGAGCGAAACAGCTCCCACCTCAGCGCTGATAGGGTTGTGGGACCTGTCGAACAGTACACGTGGCAGACGAACTGCTCCAAACCCTTGACCTGCGGTGGCAGTTCACCGTTGACTAGCTCAGTCGGGATAGGACCTTCACCAAGCTCCCGGAAGCAGATGATGGCACGGTCATCTTCATCAAGCTTCATGTAGGCACCAACCCAGGTCTTCTTGGTGATACCCACAAATTTCTCGCCCCAGTCAGCGCCGGAGAAATTATGGAGTCCAATGAGCCCTTGACATTTGTAACGTCCAATCACTCGCACTCGCTCCACCACATCAATTTCTTGGTACTTCGTGCCCTTGCCAGTTAAAAACTTGAGACGAGTGTGAGCTCCAAGGCGACCACGAAAGACCAGGTCGAGGAGAAGCGTGAGGACGTCAGTGTCGGGTGACCAAACACATAATTCTCGCCAAGCACTCTCAGCTATAGAAGCCAGGACTTGATGAGGAATCGGTGTATCAGCCTCTTCGTGTGAATGATCTTCTTCAAAATCGTGGCCCTTGATCTTGGTGTCGTACACGACGACAGGGACGTACCTAAAGTATTTGGCACCCGGGGCGGATCCTTCCTTTGGCACCCCCCATAAATAATTTTAAAATTTACGCACACAGAAAAATATACAGGGCGTCCCAAAAAAATGTATACACACTTTAACAGCTGATAGCTCAATTGATGTTTCTTTCTTTCCAAGTTAAACCCATTAGAATTAATAATGGCAGTTAGACTAAGCTTTGAACAAAGGAAATTCATTCTAAAATGCTACTGAAAGTGTGAAGACGCAGTTGAAGTGCAAAGACAGTTTAGGAGGGAGTTTCAAACAGATCCACCAACGCGACTTACCATCACTCGAATTAGAGATAAGTTTGAAGCCGATGGAACTGTTCAGAATGTCCACAAGAAGCGTTCCGGAAGACCACGGACATCGACAAGCCCCACAAAGCAAGAAAGAGTACTGGAAACGTATCACCAAAGTCCAAGAAAATCTGTGCGGCAAGCGAGTCGTGAGGTAGGAATTTCAGAATCGTCTGTCCAACGCATTTTGAAGCGCTGTCAATGGAAAAGTTACATTCCAAGATTAGTCCATGCTATTAATGAAGATGATGATCCGGACCGAAGAGTGGAGTTTGCGAGTGGTACTTGGCACGATGTGGATGTGGACTGGACGAAGGGGTTTCGTAGAATACCCTCCGCGTTCACCAGACCTCACACCACTAGACTTTTTTTTATGGGGATACTTAAAAGACAAAGTCTACGCTATAAAACCTGCAACAGTCGCTGAATTGAGAGCAGCCATTGAACGAGAATGCACACAAATACCAATGTTTCGTGATGTTTGCGATTCCATTGCTTCGCGTTATCAGCAGTGCCTGGACCAGAACGGACGTCAGTTTGAAACAGGCGTTGACAAACAATTAAATAATGTCTGTAGATTCTATTACATTTTGAAAATGAAATGTATTTTAATAAACACTGCCTTTATAATTATTTAAAGTGTGTATACATTTTTTTGGGACACCCTGTATTATGTTTGAAAGTCGATTTTTAAACAGTACAGTACTGTCATAAGCAAATTGGAAATAAGAAAAATGCAGGACATTAAAAATTCAGTGAACAGGAAATACTGCATTTTATTTTATACAAAAAACACAGGAAATCCAGTCTCAATGCTCAGCCTATTCTTCAAAGGCAAATAGAGAGGATTCACACTCTCTGCTTTCGAGCCTTAATTTCTGCAAATTGATCAATGACCATCAAAATTCATCTTCTTTGCATATTCATGTTCAATTGAAAGTAAAGCCAGATTTGTTAATCTTGTCTGACTCATGGTCGAGCGAAAGAAATTTTTTATCAATTTCAATTTGGAAAAACTTTCACATGAAGCAATAGATACACAGACAGTCAAAAAGAATCTCAAACACAGTGACAAGCTTGGCAAAGATTCACAAAAATCCCATTTCACAATAAACTCCAGAAACTGCAATGCTGTCCATTTCTTTGCCTCTTCAACGCTGATTTTGGCAGCTTCCAAATGCCTCCGAAGTCGTCCAATTTCCACATTGATATCTTCATCAGAGAAGTCATCGAAAATCTGAGTCAAATTTGGAATATACTTCCGAAGTTCTTCTTCTGTTGCAACAACTAAAGTGTTTGGCTGAATAACAGCGAAGATTGACAGAATTTGATCCATTGCCTTAGAACGAATCTCCAATTCTTGATGAAAGCGATCAAGACATTCAAACATAGCCCTTTTTACTTCCTCTGGCAATGTGAGACCAGCATCCTTTGCCATCTCTCCTGGCATCCTTTTTCGGAGCTTTACTCTCCCTCTTCTCTCCATAGAAATGTCTATTTCCTCATACTTTGTAGTTGCATAATGAATGGCCCTCTCCACAATTTCATTGCGCTGATCTTCAAGAAACAGTTTTAGAGCTTGGAGCTTCACAATGCACTTTTCAAAGCTGATTCCAACTGTTTGCAAATACTTTTGTGTGAGATTAATTTCTTCCAAGACTTCACACCATAAAGAAAGGTAACTCAAAAAAGAGAAATCACATACGGCAGACAGCAAAATCTGAGCTGATCCTCTTGTGTCCACATTTTCTTTGGGATCGCACAGTACTTCAAGGGTTGAGGTCAGCTTTTCAAAATTTGCCTTCACTGGTTTCACAGCGTCATAATGAGCACTCCATCTTGTCTGGGAAAGTCTTTTGACTATCATGCCTACATTCTCCATCAGCACTTCCCATCGATGAGGTGAGACTGAAAAGAAGGAATAGACTCTCTCCAAGGTTCCAAAAAACGTCACACATGAAGAAACGCTTCCAAATGAGTACACTCCGCAAAGGTTCAGAGAATGATTTGCACAAGGCACAAACAAAGCCTTGGGATTAATCTCTCTGATCTTTGACTGAACACCACCATGATTCCAGCCATAGTTGCAGCGTTGTCATATCCTTGACCACGGCACAGTTTGTCCAGTCCATCTCTCTCCAGATGTCTCAGGATATCCCCTGTGAGCTCAGCAGCAGTCTTTCCGGCAATAGGGAAGAAGCCCAAGAATGATTCCTTTACTTCAACTTTGTCACATTCAATATGAACGTATCTGATCACTTCACACATCTGATCAGTGTGGGACACATCAGGAGTGCTGTCAAAAAGAATCCCAAAATACTTTGCTTTCTTGATATCAGCCACTATTTTCTCTTTGACGTAATTCCCCAAAAGACAAATCAACTCATATTCTGAATCTTTGGAGATAAATACGAAGCCACTCTCCTCCCAGATGGAATAAAATGCTTAATCCTTACAAAATGTTCTTTCAAAACTGGATCATAATTTGACAGCAACGCTACCAATTCCATGAAGTTTCCTTTGTTTGCTGATGAGATGTCCTCTTTGTGACCACGAAAAGGAAGATTCTGGTGAGCCAAAAACAAGGTTACGTCCAAGAGGCGATGTAAAATATCCCTCCATTTCTTTCTCTTCTTGTCCACTGTTGCTTGATGAACTTGATCAATGGTTTTTTGAAACTTCAACCCTGCTCCCAAGGTGGTGGTCCCTGTGACTACTGGCAGTAGTCATAGGGACCACCATTCATAAACATGAGTTTCTATAACATCACGACGATGCATTTATAAACACTTAAACATCACTATGATATCACATTGTCAAAAATTACTGGACACTGGTATAAGTACCATGATATTGTTATAAACATCAGCACATTATGCTTTATCATAATTATTTAATGAAACATACCTCATGTATGTGGAGTCACAGTGTCAAGTGAACAAGACTTGGAATGTCAGTTGCAGCCAGCTGGCTATGCTCAACAAACTGATGACTAAAACGTCAACAAACGTTCGCCTTTCGATGTAATTTTTATAAAATATTTAATTTTTCATTTGTAAATTTTGTAGTGCCAATAAAAATAAAAATTTATTTTATAGTGGAAATTAACATTAAGCTGTTGTAATAGTTTGAACATTTAAAAAAAAAATTTCTTGCTTTGGTGAATTTTTCATTTGGTTTGAAAACTTGTACTGGTATTTCAACTCTCCCGATGGCATCCCCCTCCTGGCTGTCACCCGGGGTGGACCACCCCCCTCGCACCCCCCTTAGTACGCCACTGCACGACGACCAGCTTGAAGGTACTGTTACTGGAGAAGTGTTCCAGCAAACCCTGAGCAAACATAGATGTCAGAGTCAGACTACTCTTGGTCGTTGAGGCAGATAGAATCTCCTTGAGACATGGTGAGCTTCATTCCTGAATGGATCTTAAATTCCGTGGACGTCGCCAGGGCCGGATTAAGGGTTTCGTAGGCCAAGGCTGGACTGCGTGGACTTCAACAAATCTTTCCAATATATCGGATCAGAAAAAGTACTCGACAAATATAGATGCTTTATTAAATGAGCTTACATATTTTTCATTTGTAATTGAGTATAATATAGATAATTTTAAGAGATTAATACGATAGGCCTCCATAAAAAATATATTTCACAAGTAATATATATATATATATATATATATATATATAATATATATATATTATATATATATATATATATATATATATATATATTATATATATATATATATTATAAATATATATATAAATTGCACATAGTAAAGTAAATTGTAAAGCAAACAACGTAAAGTAAATTGCACACAGTAAACCAAGCAAAAAGCCGGACATTGAAAGCGTCTAAACCATGGGTCGGGAACTTTTTTGGGTATTACCCAAAAATCTATTTGAGTAAAATGAAATTACCCCCAGGCTTCAAGTAAACAAAAACAAGCCAATTGCTCTTAAAATTGTTGCATATGGTATACAAAAAATTCAAATTCAAAAAATGTTTATTGGATCCATTATTATGGAGAAATAAAAAAAAGCCACACATGCTGGCATAAGAATAGCACACAAACAAAATTAGTAAAAGAATTGAAGAACTGAAGAATTTCATTCAAAACATCTCCACTTCAGGTTTTGGAAAAATGATGCTGTTTCATTTTTGATACAACAACATCAAAATCAGGACGTAAATTCGTAATATTCTAAAATTTAGAATAACGCACATTTGTAACAAAATAAATAAAAATATACGAAAAAAATATCAGCACAAAGTGTCAAGCACTAAGAGCACTCTTCGTTTCATGAATCCATACACACGACTGAGGCTCTGAGGGAAGTGTCTCTCATACCGCACGCATTACCCCCAAAATTTTTAAATTTACCCCATTTGGGGTAATTTACCCGTTCCCCGACCACTGATCTAAACCTAAGTGACCTTATCGTTCTGGCTTTCTTTTGGGAGAACATCTTAATAATCTCTGAAAAATAACCAAACTACGAGCCAAATCACTTTCAATCAAGATGAGTGCTAGTGCAGATACGCGAGATTGTCCCAGGGTTGATCGATAACAAATTTTGACTCTCTGTAGAGTAGAAAATGATCTCTCTCCTTCGGAATTAGTACCCAAAGCATAAATAAATACGTAGAGCTATGTAGAGGTTTGGGAAAGTCGCAGTCATCATGTGCTGCAAAAGAAATTGTAGCACCTGCTCTGCCGATTTGAGGGACACCTCAGAAATACTGTATTTGGAGAAAGCAATGACTTCGTCACCGAGATCTAGCTCTACAGTATATCACTCCCTAGGTCTACTCTACAGTCTACACAATAAAGTGGAAAACAACTAAACAAACACCTCTACTTCAAGGTCAGATGACAACTGCCAGAAAATCTGCTAGTGTTGTTGAAAAAATTTTTTTTTTCGTAGGCCACACTTTTTCGTAGGCCAAGGCTTTCAGCCTTTAAGCCTTCGGGTTAACCCGGCACTGGACGTCGCTGCTCTCTTCTGGCGCGTCTTGTTCTTCAGAGACAGGTCCAGATAACGGTCAAAAACCACTCGACCCTCATTGTAGCCAACCATCATCCGCTCAATGCGATTGTTGAACGCCTCTTGAAGGTCAGAAAGCTTCCGCATGGTCGGTGTTTTCTTCATGCTCTGAAGCACAGCCATGGCGTCAACAATGAGAACTCGGGGTGGACGACCCGCCGGCGCTATATCGAGAAGAGGGGCAGGTTGTAGCGGTTGAGCCTTGGCTCCTTCAACGGCGAGCATCAGACTGGCCTTGTCCGCTGGGATATAAAGAGAGCCATCAACAGCGCAGAGGGAGCGTGGCACCACTGACATCTCATACTCGCCGATCGTCTCCTCTAGTTTTGGCACCAGCTCAGGTCGGCTTCCTTGGATGATTAAAAATCTACCGAGCAGTTGACGCTCCTCACGCAACTTGATGACCTTGTCACCCACGCGGAGTTTAGTTTTCTCCATCCAGTTCGAGAAGGTCTTCAGCTTGAGCTTCTTCATTGAGTCCCAAACCGAAAGTGTTGATGTGGGCAGCAATCTGTCGTGAATGAACTCCTCAAAGCGCTTCTGACCCTTCTCTGCAAAGCGCAGAAGGTCGTCCTTCACATCTTCTGGTACAAGAGCTGATGAAACCAGGCTCTTCAAAGGAGACTTCAATGTTAATGGATTGCCCGCGCAATGCAACTCGTTGGAGTGATGGAGCTTCAGAGCGTTTGCTCTTGACCTCACAGCAACACCTCCGGAGAGCTGGTCGTGTTCACTTCGCTCAGAAGACTTGGAGGCTTGAGGGAAGCTGTTGAGGTACTGCTTCACTATACGAGCGAGATGATGTACTATATGACTAGGTTTATCGCTACCATGATAATGACCTTGACTTCGATGTCGATCGTAACCGGAAGTCGGTGAAAGCCACTTCCGGTCGCTTCGAAAGTGTCATAAATCGACTCAGCGTCATCGAAAAACCCTAAAACGACCCTAGGATCGTGAAAAGCGGTTCATTATTAGCGGAGATAGGTGCGGGGGTCAGTCCGAGGGGGTCCCGGGACGGAAAGGGGCCCCCCCCATCATTTTCCGATAGTTTGACCCCAAATCAACCCGATAAAGTAAAACAATCAATTTTAGCACGCAAATCCTACGGGAGCTGTTTTCATGACACTTCATACCACACTAAAACCAGTTTTGAGACAGACGCGTTTAAACTTTGTGACTATTGTGTAATAAGGACACATAGCGCAAATACACGCATTGAAAATAACTACATTTTGAGCGTAAGAGGCAGGTACTTGACAACCAAGTTGTCTGTGGATCGGGGGAGGGTTGAACTATTCATTCGTGGAATAGTCGCAAAATCGACAATGTGGCGAGTTCACCCCTCGTACTCGCGACACTTCAATTATATTAAAGCAGAACTTCGTCAAACAATCAGAGGTTATTGGATCCATTCCACAAGAGCATTTTGCTAATGCTCTAATGAAGTTTGAGCGTCGAATACACACTGCAGTGGCGAGTGATGGGTATATCATCCCACTCAATGTCATTCCCACTTCATCCCGCGCCCAAGAGTGGGAAAGCTGAGAGTGGGAATTTCAAACGAAGCATTTTCAAATCGGTTTATTCCCAATCATGCTATTCTCATTCTAATCCGGTTTTCCCACTTTGGTCTAGGTTAGGTTAGGTTAGGCTAATGTTAGGTTGGGTTAAATTAAGTTAATTCAAGTTAGGTTAGATTAGGTTAATGTTACGTTAGGTTAAGTCAAGTTAGGTTAGGAAATATTAACCATTCCCATTTGGCATCTTTACCGCGAATGGGAATGGAGTGACGCTGTTTCTAAAATCAAAAACACTTCTTTCAAATGTGGATTTTTTACTTTGTGTATTTTCATTTATGGACATAGGATGGGAATGGGAATGACATTAAGTGGGGAGTAATCCAACCATATATATTGTGTATATATTAATTAATAAGAAAAAGATGACCAATTGTTTTTGACAATTATATATATATATATCAACGTAAAGAACGACGCTTTGTATAGGAGATATTCCGCGCAAGATGAGAGCGAAAGAACGAAACAAATGAGGTAACCACCCGGGAATCGAACCCGGGATCTTCCGATTGCGGTCAGATATGATAACCATTACACCACGGGCCTCACTCAATCAAATGTCGTAATTCCTCTACATGCGCGCAGAAACCAATGCCCCAAAGGGGCACCTCCCGCATGCCGTCATATCTGACCGGCAATCGGAAGATCCCGGGTTCGATTCCGGGTGGTTACCTCATTTTTTCATTTGTTTCGTTCTTTCGCTCTCATCTTGCGCGGAATATCTCCTATACAAAGCGTCGTTCTTTACGTTAATTATACTGCGTGTTTGCAGTTATAATGTATATATATATATATATTATATATATATATATATATAATATATATATATATATATTAAAATTGGAGAATTGCATGTCTAGAATTATAAATTTGCGAAATTTCTCTCCCTTGAATTTAGAATCAATGAAGAGAGATCCCATCGGTATGTTACTTCAGAGACAAGTTAAAATTCAAATGTTCTTTCATTCAAAACTGAAATATGAAGCAACTTTATGCCAAAAATTAAATGCTATTTCAGAACATGTTGCAATAGGGACGGCACAGAAAATTACGGAAACTACCAACCAGTCATTTATGTGTATATATATATATATATATATTATATATATATATATATATAATATATATATATATGTGTGTGTGTATGTGTGTGTGTGTGTGTGTGTGTATATATTGTTTTTTTTCCACTTTCAGTTTACATTCAAAATTCAAAATCTTTATTCCGAAAAGAATAGAAGTGACTGAGTTTTACAACTTTTAGATATTTGATATGACATTAATATATTCACAGTACTCTTATCTGAATATGCCGTTGAAAGCATTGATGCTTTTTAGGCAACATTAATGACAATTAGTTTATTTATTACATAAAAAAGTAAAAGTGGCAAGTGATAGTAATAGTGATAACAAATAATAATAATAATAATAATAATAATAATAATAAATACAATATAAAGTTTACAAAATGTTACATAATTTTAAATTAAATGATTTATTGTATATTTAAAAAAATAATTGATATTTGATAAAAAAATATAAAAAAAGAAATTACGAAATTAAAAGTGTTTAACAAAATTAGCATATTTCAAACAGTTGATTATAAAATGGAACTTCGTTACTATAATAAAATGGCACTAGTGAACTTATACATCAGTAGGAGCTAATGAGGTACTTTATAAGTGATTTGCGAAATACATTTAGTGATGAAGCCTGCTTGATACGCACGCGAATTGCATTCCATACGTCTGCTCCTTTGAAAGAGAGTACATTTCTTGCAGTTTCTATTGTATAGTTAGGTTTGTGTATAAAATCACTGGGCAGTCTGATGTTATGACGATGGTGTATTTCAGGGGGGAGGGGGGTGATTGCTCTTTGGATGGGTAATGTATATTGATTTTTGTTAATGATTTTGAATATATTGACAGCAACATTGAATTTGTATGTCATTTATTTTTAAATATTTAGCTCTTTAAACTTTGGAGAAATGTGACATTGTCTGTTGTCATTATTCGAGAGAGTTCGCAGACATTTTTTTATGAATTACTTCCAAAGGGTGTTTTATATATGTCTTTGAGTTACCCCATGTTGTAATGCAGTATAATAAATGTGGATGGATGAAGGAATAATATAGGGTAAAGAGTGCGTTTTGAGGAAGTGTTTTTTAGTTTAAGCCTTTAACACCGACCGTTGCCTTATGGCAACCTGAGTTTCACAATCGATTTTGAGCCTTACTATCTGAATATTAGAGGTTATTTTGGCTTGAACAGGAAAAAAATGTTAAATACAACTTTCATAATTCAGACATGAAAAGGTTAAATAATATAGAGAGAAATCTTGATATTTTGGATTTGATATGTTGTACGTGACTTTTAAAATTTAGTTTTTCGTCTATATTAATGCCAAGTACTTTAACCTCATTCATCCTTGCAAAAGTGGTATTCACAGTTTTTTGTTTGACAGTTTGTATTAATATGTTTTGTGGTTACAATCATATAAAATAAAAGTTTATTAGCACACATCCATTTATACACATTTTCTAATTGCCTATTTGTTTCATTAATCAGAAAGTCTGAGGTATGATGGGAAGAAATAGTGATATCATCTGCGTATTATTGTACGCAATTTAATGTGGTTGAGAGATGAAAATCGTTGACTTAGATTAGAAATAATAATGGGCCAAGAATAGATCCTTGTGGGGCTCCACTAGTTAGCATCGCCTTGTCGGATAAATTACACTGGTCAACAAAGATTTTTCATCAGAGTAAAATTTGTGGTGGCTGGATAGCATTTTTCACGCTGATTCCAAAACTGCATTCAGAGTTTTTCTAGCACGTATAGTTTTCAAGATGAAGGCATATATATATAACTACACAGATTTAACCATTTTAAATAGGCAAAATACTAATATTTCAACATTTGATTGTGTTTATTTTATTGTGTTTTTTTTAGTTTATTCATCTTATTTATTTCAATTATCTTAATTATACATCTTATGTATTTCAGGTGTGAGCTTTTACGTCTAGCAGCATTGTGATTCAGGCAACAACGCCGTGCTTTGTGTTCAAAAGATCAGTCCAGTCCAAGAACTTGTTGTGTCAAGTTGGTGTACATTTTTTTGAATTTATAGTTTGCTCAGGTCAGTCAACATGCCTCGACACTGTAAGAATGACCCGACAAGTTCTGTTTCGTATGCGGCCAGTTGACAACTAAAACACACAGCGACGAAGTATTACAACCGACATTAAGAAAATATACAAGCTATACTTTGGTTGCCATCTAGGACTCTAGGTGACCAAGATAAACCATGGGCGCCATATCAAATCTGTTCTGGCTGTTCAAATGGATTACGTGATTGGCTTAACAAAAAGAAAGCTTCAATGCCATTTGCCATACCCATGATATGGAGGGAGCCGAGAGATCATCATGAAGACTGTTATTTTTGTAGTGTGAACTTAATGGGGTTTTCTGCCAAGAACAAACACCAGATTGTATATCCAAACTTGGATTCAGCACGTAGACCAGTAAAACATGATGAAACATTGCCCATTACAATTCCCCAAGTGATAGGCTAGATTCTATCATAGATGACATGGAAAGTGATGAAGGTGCAACTGGCGTTTCCGGACCATCTACAGAACCAGAGTACACTTTTGAAGGTAGACACTTAGAGCCTAAAAAGTTAACCCAAGGACAGTGAATGATCTTGTTAGAGACTTATCGCTGTCTAAAGAGAAATCAGAGCTTCTCGACTCAAGACTAAAGGAGAACAATTTACTTGAGAACAATGTTCGTATTAGTTACTACCGAAAGCGGAATTTTGAATTAACAGCATTCTTTTCAGTAGACGGTCCTCTCTGTTATTGCCATGACATCAATGGACTATTTACAGCCATATCTCAGACGTATGTGGCATCTGAGTGGCGCCTCTTTATTGATTCGTCGCAGAGAAGCCTGAAAGCAGTTCTTTGCATAATGGTAATATAATGCCATCCATCCCCATTGCCCATTCCGTCCATCTAAAAGAGACATATGACAATATGGATATACTACTTAAGGCAATCAAATACGACAGTCATCAATGGAATGTTTGGAGATCTAAAAGTTATAGGAATGCTTATGGGTATGCAGTCAGGATTCACAAAATTTTGTTGTTTCCTTTGCCTGTGGGACAGTCGCGCCACTATAGAACATTACACCAAAAGTGACTGGCCACTTAGGTATACATATGTCCCAGGGATAAGCAATGTCCAGTCTGTCCCTTTAGTGGATCCCCAAAAGATCTATCTGCCACCTCTTCACATTAAACTTGGTTTAATGAAGAATTTTATTAAAGCAATGGGTAAAGTCAATTCTGAAGGGTTCCAATACCTTTCAAGGAAATTTCCGAAGGTTACTGCAGCAAAATTGAAGGAAGGAATTTTTGTTGGGCCACAAATAAGGGAGGTTTTGAATGACACTGAATTTGAAAAAGTCCTAAGTCCGCTGGAATTGAAGGCTTGGCTGGCGTTCAAATGGATATGTGAAAACTTTTTTGGAAGCAACAAGTCACCTGCGTATAAGGATGGAGTCAAGAACCTCCTTGATGCCTTCAAAGAAATGGAGTGTCGAATGTCGTTAAAAATTCACTTCCTGCATTCCCACTCAGATTTCTTTCCTGAAAACCTTGGTGCAGTGAGTGACGAGCAAGGAGAGCGCTTCCATCAAGATATTCAGATGATGGAGAAGCGCTACCAAGGATATTGGAATGAAAGCATGATGGCGGACCATTGTTGGATGCTGTATCGTGACAATCCAGGCCAAATTTACAAAAGGAAATCACACACACAGCGCTTTTGATAAAATAATGTATATATTCTTTATTTATAAGTACATTGAATAAGGTATATGATGTATTTGTTGTTTAGCATTCCTAAGTGTGATCTATACATCCATAAATTTTCTTATAGCAATATCAAAAACTTAAAAATATCAAAACCAGTGTATCTATATAACTATACGTGCTAGAAAAAACATAAAACCAGATTCGGAATCAGCGCGAAAAATGCATTAAGAAAAGTGTGATCATGTTTGTGATGAGGAAAAAAAGTTTCATTTTGTTGGCCAGTGTTATCTTTTAATCTGATGTACTGATGACAATTTGACAGATATGATTTGAACCAATCGAGGATATTTCCTCTTATTCCATATATGTGAAGTTTATTCAGTACATGCGAAAGTGTATCAAATGATTTTGACAAGTCGAGGAAGATCAAGGCAGTGTGTTTCTTTGCTGTTCTGACACACATTTTCTAATAGCATGTTTATGGCATCTTCCGTTATATGTCCATGAAAAATTTAACATTTTTAACACAGAGCATCATTCCGCCCATAATCTCATTTCAGAGTACAAGCAGTTCGTAGCAGCAGCAATGCCAAGTAAACAGAGGGTCACTATACTGAAGAGGCCTCCGTACGTAGTTCATCAACACTGAAAGTAACAATGCTCCGTATTATCCGTTCAAAGAATATTAAAATCCGTATTCGTTTTCGCGCGATTTTCGTCAGTTTGTATTGCAGACACTTTCAGTTATTATCAGTCCAGGTGCATGATTCTTCAGGAGCAAGATGCACTGTAAAATTGTGTTCCCTCCCCAAGAGAGCACAAATTTACCCGTATCAATCACAGTCACACTCGCACTACCTGAGGCTTGCTCTACACAAACTGGACCAAAAAAAACCACACGTATTTGCAATCGCAAATATTGCGTATACAAGTCTCTATTTTAACATATTCTTATTTTGTTTACTTTGTGATCGTCATCAGAGTTCATTCGTTTTCTCCTTCATTGAATCTCACCATTCATTTGTAAATATTTAAAACCCACAAAATTTTAAATTAACAGACTCTCTAATTCTACATAAAGTTACAGGAGATGCTTACGAGGAAGTTAGCGGATCACCTGAAGATCAGGGCCCCCAAATATATATATTTTTTTTTTTGAAAGCTGCATAAAAGAATTGCGGACATAGGAATAAACCGCGTTTAAGAATAATTCTTATAATTATTTTATTTTTATATAAACATATAAACCAACCGGGTATAATAATCATTTTGACAACCCTAAACGTGACTACATATATATATATATATATATATGAAAATTATTTCACGAAAGTAACACGTGAAAAATATTTATGATGAATAAAACCACGAAGGAAAGGAAACACAAAATGGTGCTCAAGCGCTTTCGTCTAATGACATCCTGAGGATGTCATTAGACGAAAGCGCTTGAGCACCATTTTGTGTTTCCTTTCCTTCGTGGTTTTATTCATCACATATATATATAAGAGAGAGAGAGAGAGAGAGAATTGATAGGTTTGTTTCCAGGAAACCTTAAACGTATAATAAAGAGGAAGACAAATAACGCAACATACAGCATGACTTTAATATAAATCCGACGTTTCGATGGATACAACCCTCATCTTCAGGGTAAATTATAAAAAGTAAAAGAGAGCAAAATTTTTAAAACAAACTAAAACATTATTAAATAAGTCTTACAGTTAATCATTCAAAAAAGATAAATTATAGATTTTAAAATGATAAAAAAAATAAAAGATAAGTAAAATTTTAAAAAATAATTATAAAATAAGAATTATGAAATAGATCTTACATTAAAACATTCTAAGAGGTAAATTATAAATTATAAAATTATAGAAATTAAAAGATAAGTAAAATTAAAAAAAAAATACAAAGATAAAAAAATATTAAATAAATCCTACATTACTAACTTTACTTCATGTGTGTGCGTGTGCGTGTGTGTGTGTAACCCAGAAATACATGGCGACCATTTATTCATAAAAATGACGCAACGTTTCGGAAACTGCGCATTTCACTTCTTTCTTAGTATAAGTGAGCTGAACAATAGTATTAAACTACAATTTTCAAAAAGTTTGGTAATTATCATGAATAAATCTTCACTTCGTCATCTGCGTCATCATCCCAAAGGTAGGTTCCCCATAAAGATTAACTCTTCCGCAAGACTGGTTTTGCCTTTGGGTCTCTCTCATGCTCGATTTACACACTGTATGAAGTAGCTACGAAAAGGGTAGCAATGGAGTTTGACTCATCCGATCACAAGTTGAGGTTTAGAATTTACAGTCACATTTAGTCGGAGCCTTCTGCTTAAATATTTTAACTCGAAGAACAAAAGTAGGAACAGTCGTTTCCGTAAACCAAAATAACCTCGGGAAACTGACTGTCAAAGCTTGACTTTGTTAAAGGAATTTAGGCCTTTTGAAAGGCAAAACTTTTGAATGGCGAGACAAATTCTCGAGACGCCGAGAAATTTCGCTCACATGCAAAAGTTTTCGAAGAAACTGTTCGGATCTTCACTAACAAAGACGACGAAACGTAAAAGGCTCTAACCTAACCAAATTTACTCTAATCTAACCTAACTTAAACGAACATAACCTAACTTTACTTAACATACATTTACGAAGACAACTGTTAAAAGTTTCGTTTGAAAAAGTAATTCTAAATAAGAGATAACGTGAAATACTTTAACTGAAGAAAAGATGAACATATTCACTATTCTGAGAATCTCCTTTCCAGGACTGAATATGTAAATATTTAAAACCCACAAAATTTTAAATTAACAGACTCTCTAATTCTACATACAGTTACAGGAGATGCTTACGACGAAGTTGGCGGATCACCTGAAGATCAGGGCCCCCAGCCTTCTTTAGTTAGCTTTATAAGCTAACTAACGAAAATATCACGACCTAACCTAACCAATCGTCAAGGGCGTACAGTTGACCTAACGATTGGTTAGGTTAGGTCGTGATATTTTCGTTAGTTAGCCTTATAAGGCTTATAAGTTAGCCTTATAAGCCTTATAAGGCTAGCTAAAGAAGGCTGGGGCCCTGATCTTCAGGTGATCCAAGTTAGCTAGGAACGTGAATAAGGAACTTGAAAATGGCTTCCCCTTTTCATTAGTGATTAGTTGTAGAGATACGAAAAGGAATTAACTAACCGCGAGTTTATGATTTACTAAATTATTACAATAAATTATTACAATATAATTCTATTTCAGGAGATTTCAGTGTTCACCACCTCCTTTGGTTTTCCTCCCATTTCACTAACATCCCTGGTGAACTAGCTTACAACCTTTCTGTCCTAAATGACCTAGAGCAGATTGTACAGCGCCCTACTCGTGTCCCCGATCGTCTCGGATATAGGCCCAACATTCTGCATATATTTCTTACCTCTCGTCCTTTTCACTCTATCAAACATTTTTCTCCGTTGGGCTCCTCCGACCACAATGGTATCATCTGCGTTTTTGTACACAGTTTAACGCGATAGAAAGATGAAAGTCGTTGACGTGAATTACGATAGAAATAGTAATGGCCCAAGAATAGATCCTTGTGGGAATCCACTAGTTAGCATCGCCTTGTCGGATAAATTCTTTTAATATGTATTGATGGCGAGTTGACAGATATGATTTAAACCAATGGAGGATATTTGCTCTTATTCCATATATGTGAAGGTCATTCAATAAGATTTCACGCGAAAGTGTATCAAATGATTTTGACAAATCGAGAAAGATTAAGGCGGTTTTTTTTTAAGCTCTGATACACATTTTCTAATAGCATGTTTGTGGCATCTTCCGTTGTATGTCCACCTTTAAACCCAAACTGCTTTAGTTAAAATATCGAATTTGATTAGGAATTTACTAAGTTTATTGTACACGATTTTTTTCAAATACTTTACTTAAAGTTGGCAATATGGAAACGGGTTGAAAATTGGATGGAGCGTTTTGGTTTCCGACTTAAAATACAGGACATTTCCTTTAGACTTTCAGGGAATATACCTAGTATTACTGATTAATTAGTTTACTGAGTGGGATTGCAATTTGCATATTTTTACCGGGATTGTATTGATGTCAGAATCTTTATTTTTTAGTTTTTATTGCGGAAGAGATATCGTATGGTAGGATTGAATCAAATAAAATTGAATTTGGATTTGGTTGTGGTATGTATTGTCGATAGTGAATGTCTGTAATTGGGATCGAGGCTGTAGTGGTTGGAGCCAATATTTACAAAGTAGTTTTAATAAATTGGCTGTCTTTGGGGTCACTAAGAATTTCCGCCTTGTGTGAGGGAGGACAAAATATTTGTTTTAACCTCCTTTGTGTTCATTAACTCTTTCAGTGTGGTCCATGGCTTTTTTAGATTGGATTTTTGTCCACCAATTTTTGAGCAGTAATGATCTGCTTTTGCTTTTTTAAGGACTGCATTAAGTCTGTTATTGTAATTTTTTATGTCTGTTCGGTAATATCAGTTCTCCATAGTTTAAAGAGAGTATTCAAATGAAATGGCCTATAAATAAAAGGTCTTCAATCCAAAACATTTAAGATCCCATAAGCTAGAGCAGGGGTGCTCAGGGCGTCGATCGCGGTCAACTGGTGAACCGTTAACGCGCTTCAATTAGACCGCCGAAATTTTTAAAACTTACCATACGGTTAAGTAGCTATGTTGGCCTTATTTTTGTATTAAGTTCAGTATATGATAAGACTGTACTTGTATGTTAGGTTAAGTGGCTATGGATTGTGAATGATCAGCAATAAAGATGTTTGGTTTTGTTAACCTAGGGTTAACACCATTCGGTAGCGACAAAGATAACATTGCTTGCTAAGTGCTAACCGTTTGTATTCCTATCCCTGAAACAGTCCTTTTATTGTCCATGCACTCTACACTCGTCCATTTTTTTTTTTTTTTTTAATTATGCACTAATTTTGTCGAGACTATACCAGATGGCAATAATTTCTTCTAACACGTTTTGCGAAGATTATTGTTCAACGAGTTGCATCACAAATTCTTACGATACACAAGTTGTCGGTTTTACGTGCTGTGGGTGACGGATGTCAAACTTGGCACACTGCAGTCATTCCGCAAACCGACAACCATTATTACGGAGTAGTGAGTAGCCTGAAGTTGTTGCAAAGAAAACAAGTACATGCGACTGTACTAAATTTCTGAAATTTTATAGAAAAAATTACTCCAAACGTAGGTTTTCCAGTGAACTTTTCAATTAAAATTTTAGTGGAGGGCTAATCATGAGTCTCGGACCAAACACAAATAATAGATACTTTCACAATAAGTGGAAAGATCATTATTTTTTTAAAAATGGTAAATTCAAAGTGCGTGTATTTGACTTGCCATTTGACCCCTTGGTAAAAAGGGAAATGTTGAGAGGCATTTCAAACTGTTCACAAGAAATATGGCGCGACTTTCCAGCCAAAAGCGAACTGCGGAAGACGAAGATGAAAGAATTGAAGTCAACTTGCTGACCATCAATCCATGTTTACTGGGACCCATCAAGAAATAAAAGGCAGGCACAATTGCATCCTGTTATCTGTTGTATCGTGTGTTAGCTACGTGTAAGAAACAGTTTGAGAATGGAGACATGGTAAAAAATGCACTTTTGGAGGCAGCAGATTCATCGTTTGATCATTTAATTTCAAAAGTAAATTTGAAATAACTTCAGCTTTAAGGAAATTCAGCTATCGATACAGTTAAACAACGTTCAGAAGTGATGGGCAAGAATCTGAGAGTGCAACCAAATAAAGATATAAATGAGTGAGTTTTCTTTTCACTTCAATTTGAGGAGTCTACAGATGCTATAAACATTCCATATTTTCATAAGAATAATATTTAAAAATGTGACTGCTAAGGTCCGTGGAATTGCTCAAGATCATACCGTTGAAGGGAAAAACTCGGAAAGTACATTTTCCAAGGATTCAAAGACTTTAACAACACTCTGTTACCTATTAACAAACTTGTGTACATTACACAAACTGTTTCATGTCCTATCTCTCCAATTCGGCCTTTGGATCCTCCCAAGAGGAGGCGCCTTTGACACTTTGGCGCCGCTGATTGGGAGGCCCTTAGACAGTACTTCCCCGATTTCCCATGGAATGATTACTACCGCTTCCGTGACCAGATCCCTTCCGAGTGTGTTGAGCGCATCACTGAGGTGATTCTCTCGGGCATGGAGGCGTACATTCCATATTCTATTCCTACCACGAATGCAAAATAAAACTTGGTTTAACTTGTTCTAATGCTATCCGCAACAGAGAGGTCTTTCAGAAGGTACCGTCGCCATCCAATTCCTGACTCTCATTCAGCTTATATTTCTGCCCAGAATCGTACAAAATCTGTTCTTTGACTCTCCAAAAACTCATTTATCAGACAAAAATGTAAAAACCTATCCATTTCTAATTCTTATCGATCTTTCTGGCGTTTAGCAAAGAACCTCTTCAACAACTTCCTCTTCTTTCCCTCCTCTCTTCCATCCCGACGGCTCAGTTGCCGTCTCTTCTCCTGACAAAGCTGAACTCTTCGTTCAAACTTTCGCTTCTACTCAACCCTGGACGATTCCAGTGCTGTCCCTCTGACTCAATTATGTCTGAAATTAGAATCTCTTCCAAAGATGTTTCTGCCCTATCTGGGCTCAATTATAGGAGGCGTATGGTCCTGATGGTGTTCCTCCTGTTATTCTTAAGAACTGTGCTTCTGTGCTGACACCCTGCCTTGGCAATCTTTCGTCTTGTCTCTCTTCTGGTACTTTTCCTTGTTGCTGGAAGTTCGCTTTCATTCAGCCTGTCCCAAAGAGGGGTGACCGGTCAACCCTCCCACTATCGTCCAATTGCTTTGTTTTCTTGCCTTTCTAAAGTTTTTTGAATTTATCCTTAATAGGAAGATACTTAAACACCTTTCTTCCCACAATCTTCTTTCAGATCGTCAGTATGGGTTCCGCAAGGGACGCTCTACTGGCGATCTTCTTACATATCTCTCTGACTCTTGATCATCCTCCTTTCAGGATTTCGGTGAAACTTTTGCTATTGCGCTAGATATATCAAAAGCTTTGACAGAGTCTTGCACAATCTTTAATTTCAAAACTGCCCTCTTTCGGTCTCTATTCTTCTATCTGTGCCTTCATCCCTAATTTCCTTTCTGGCCAATCTATAACTGCGGTTGTAGATGGTTACTGTTCTTCTCCTGAAGCGATCAACAGTGGTGTTCCTCAGGGTTCTGTCCTGTCATCCACTCTTTTCCTTTTATTTATTAATGACCTTTTAATTCACACTTTCTGTCCTCTTCACTCCTATGCCGATGATTCCACTCTTCACTTCTCCACTCGCTTCCCAAAGCGTCCCTCAACAGTCACTCCATGATTCGCGTAATATAGCTATGGAGCACCTGACCTCTAATCTTTCTGTTATCTCTGATTGGGGCAGAGAAAACCTTGTGATTTTCAATGCCACAAAAACTTGGTTCCTCCATCTGTCTACTCGTCACAATCTTCCACACGACTATCCCTTTACCTTCAACAACACAACTGAATCCTTCCTTTCTCTTAACATTCTTGGCGTTCCCTTTTCTCGTGATCTTTCCGGAAAGATTATATACGAGTATAATCTCTTTCCAAAACAGCTTCCAAGAGGTTAGGTGTGCTGTACCGGCTTCGCAGTTTTTCACCCCCACTCAGTTGCTGTCTCTGTATAGGGGTCTTGTCGCCCCTGTATGGAGTATACTTCTCATGTGTGGGGTGGTTCAACCCACACAGCCGTACTTCACCGGGTGGAATGAAAGGCTTTTCATCTCATCAATTCCCCACCTCTTACTCACAGTCTTCAATCTCTCTCTCTTCACCGCATTGTTGCTTCACTCTCTTTATTATCGTTATTATAACAGACACTGCTCTTCTGAACTCACTAACTGCATGCCTCCTCCTTTTAGGAGAGCACGCGGTACCAGACTTTCTACACTTTCTCATTCCATTTTTGTTCAACTCTCTAACGCAAGAGTTAATCAGTATTTCCAGTCTTTTATCTACTCAACCGGTCAACTTTGAAACAATCTTCCTCAATCCATCTTTCCCCCTGTCTATGACCTCCAATCTTTCAAATGCAGAGTGTCTTGGCATCTCGAAAACCCCGGACCTTCATTTTGGCTCTCTTCTTCTTCTATAGGGCGGCACTTTTACGGGAGTTCGCCCTTGGCCCCTCTTCCCGCATAAAAAAAGATTCCAAAATATGTCTACATTTCCACAAAAACCTTTTGCATCATAAAATGATTACACGAGATTTGACAAGGCAATTACAGTCATTATTCAAATCATTTTTTACCATTAACTTTCGATACTTTACCTCGTGGTCCGTAATCTGTTACTTAGTTATAAATTATGTTGGGCTATGTCGTGGCCACGTTGCAACGCCACTTCCAGTTAGATCAGCGAGGTTAAGCGACGTTGGTTCGTTCAGTTGTTGAATGGGTGACCGTCCTCCGCGTTCAGATGATGTAGCGACTCTTTGATGGCTCGGATTCCACGTAAAGCTGTAGATTCCTTCAGTTACATGACCTTTACCCTTACGAAGGAGGTTAAACAACCCAAACACTACACTGTTATGAATATGTGGTCACAGGCGGATCAGGAGGGGGGGACCAGGGGGCTTAACTGAAGCAACATAGACATAAACATTCAAACGTTTTACCTAATTTCGTTCAACCAGGAGTATGGGGCCTCCGAATTAAGCCCCGTTGCTTCAGTTAAGCCCCTTGCCCCCCCCCCCCTCTGGATCCGCCTATGAATGTGGTTGTTATAATTGATTAAGTGGTTTAAGAGTCAGCATTCCTGCCGCTCACGCCATATTAAATTCAATATTACTACATTGGACGTGACTTAATGTAAACTATTTACTTTGATGGCGTTCAATCATGATTTAAAAAGTTTATCGACAGACGTTGTCGAAGGAAGCTTTGAAGGAAAATGGAAATCCCTCATTTTGACAGATCAGTGGTCAATGACCACTTTATTGATCTAATTCTAACTCCAGATGACTTCATTCAATCTTAAAGAAGGCTTCCGTTGAATAAAGGGTTAAAAAGACCCTTTCATAAATTTAATAGGTAAACAGGATATATATATATATATATATATTTAGGGTGGTTCTTATTTTTCGAAATTGCAAATTTCACGTCTCACCCCCTCAATATATTTCATTTGACAAAAAAACAAAATATGCAAAATCTCGAGTAATTATAAATATTCTTATTGGTGCCGCACAAGGACTCAAATTTAGTTAATTACACTGGCCAACAAAATGAAACTTTTTTTTTTCATCACAAACATGATCACACTTTTCTTAATACAGTTTTCGCGCTGATTCCGAATCTGGTTTTATTATTTCTAGCACGTAGAGTTATATAGATACACTGGTTTTGATATTTTTAAGTTTTTGATATTGCTATAAGAAAATTTATGGATGTATAGATCACACTTAGGAATGCTAAACAACAAATACATCATATACTTTATTCAATGTACTTATAAATAAAGAATATATACATTATTTTATTAAAAGCGCTGTGAGTGTGATTTCCTTTTGTAAATTTGGCTGGATTGTCACGATACAGCATCCAACAATGGTCCGCCATCATGCTTTCATTCCAATATCCTTGGTAGCGCTTCTCCATCATCTGAATATCTTGATGGAAGCGCTCTCCTTGCTCGTCACTCACTGCACCAAGGTTTCAGGAAAGAAATCTAAGTGGGAATGCAGGAAGTGAATTTTTAACGACATTCGACACTCCATTTCTTTGAAGGCATCAAGGAGGTTCTTGACTCCATCCTTATACGCAGGTGACTTGTTGCTTCCAAGAAAGTTTTCACATATCCATTTGAACGCCAGCCAAGCCTTCAATTCCAGCGGACTTAGGACTTAGAACTTAGAACTTTTTCAAATTCAGTGTCATTCAAAACCTCCCTTATTTGTGGCCCAACAAAAATTCCTTGCTTCAATTTTGCTGCAGTAACCTTCGGAAATTTCCTTGAAAGGTATTGGAACCCTTCAGAATTGACTTTACCCATTGCTTTAACAAAATGCTTCATTAAACCAAGTTTAATGTGAAGAGGTGGCAGATAGATTTTTTGGGGATCCACTAAAGGGACAGACTGGACATTGCTTATCCCTGGGACATATGTATACCTAAGTGGCCAGTCACTTTTGGTGTAATGTTCTATAGTGGCGCGACTGTCCCACAGGCAAAGGAAACAACAAAATTTTGTGAATCCTGACTGCATACCCATAAGCATTCCTATAACTTTTAGATCTCCACAAACATTCCATTGATGACTGTCGTATTTGATTGCCTTCAGTAGTATATCCATATTGTCATATGTCTCTTTTAGATGGACGGAATGGGCAATGGGGATGGATGGCATTATATTACCATTATGCAAAAGAACTGCTTTCAGGGGTCATTCTTACATTGTCGAGGCATGTTGACTGACCTGAGCAAACTATAAATTCAAAAAAAATGTACACCAACTTGACACAACAAGTTCTTGGACTGGACTGATCTTTTGACACACAAAGCACGGCGTTGTTGCCTGAATCTCAATGCTGCTAGACGTAAAAGCTCACACCTAAAATACATAAGATGTATAATTAAGATAATTGAAATCAATAAGATGAATAAACTAAAAAAACACAATAAAATAAACACAATCAAATGTTGAAATATTAGTAGTTTGCCTATTTAAAATGGTTAAATCTGTGTAGTTATATATATGCCTTCATCTTGAAAACTATACGTGCTAGAAAACATCTGAATGCGGTTTTGGAATCAGCGTGAAAAATGCTATCCAGTCACCACAAATTTTACTCTGATGAAAAATCTTTGTTGACCAGTGTTATTGAAACATAAATATATGAATTTTTTATTAGCGTTCCACTATAGGGGCAAATAACAGCAGTTAAAGAACAGCATAAACTAAAATAGACATTGACTACTGATTAATTAGAAAATGAATTGAACTAAACATTTTAGGACTGAAAGCATAGTAGATTTGTCCTAGTAGGGATGGTTCCTTATGAGGCACCCTTAAATATTAATTGATTTTAATAAAACTTCTTTGGTACCCGTTTTATATTAATAGGAAAAAAATGCGGGGGTGAAACCCCGAAATTTTATATATTTAATTTTTCCTATACATATAAGAACCACCCAATCAACCAAAATTTGGGGGTCTCACCCCCGCATTTTTTTCCTATTAATATAAAACGTGAACCAAAAATGTTTTATTAAAATCAATTAATGTTTAAGGGTGCCTCATAAAGAACCATCCCTACTAGGCCAAATCTACTATGCTTTCAGTCCTAAAATGCTTAGTTCAATTCAGTTTCTAATTAATCAGTAGTCAATGTCTATTTTAGTTTAAGCTGTTCTTTAACTGCTGTTATTTGCCCCTATAGTGGAACGCTAATAAAAAATTCGTATATTTATGTTTCAATAATTAACTAAATTTGAGTCCTTGTGCGGCACCAATAAGAATATTTATAATTACTCGAGATTTTGCATATTTTGTTTTCTTGTCAAATGAAATATATTGATGGGGTGAGACGGTGAAATTTGCAATTTCGAAAAATAAGAACCACCCTAATATATATATATATATATATATATATATATCCGAAGACATAGTGAAAGAACATGGATAATTATTTGAACTTGACCTCTTATATAAATGTAATAATGCGAGTTTTATTTCCCGAATTAAAATTGCTTCACCAAAATACTGTACATAAAAATTAATTTTAGGCAGACTTTAATAAGTTAAATTAACTCAGGCTAATGAGGACAGTCCAGATTTTCCAGTTCAATAGCAACCAAATGGGCCTGCGTGATGTTTGAACGAAATTAGGGATCACCCGAAGATCAGGGCCCCCAGCCTCAATTACCAAATGATATCTTCTTTAAAACTAATGAAAATATCACGACTTAACCTAACCAATAGTCAAGGACATACAGTTGACCTAACTGGGCATTCAATTTAATTTATTATTATATTTGGTGCTGTAAAGCAAACAACAAGAATACATGGGGGGGGCCCTGATCTTCAGGTGATCCGAAATTAGGTTATACGTCCCAGTTATACACCTTTTCTTTTTTTTATTTTCACAGCTATAACCTTTAAAACAGTAGTTCTCAAACTTTTTCTTCTTTTGTACCCCTTGAATTCTTTTACGGGATTTTCTGGATTTTCGAGAGAGATAGACGATTTTTACTTTCTTTACGACCGTGTGACTCGTGGCCGTTTGTTAATCGTATATAAAATTAAAAGGGTTATAGTTTCAGGACCCCTTCGCGTACCCACTAAGATTCCCTCGCGTACCCCAGTTTGAGAACTACTGCAGTCTAAAGGAAAAGGGTAAGTGTTGAGTCTAAGATAGTGTGAAGTGTTGGTTTCTAACGATTATAACCTAATCTAACTGCCCACTAATTCAGTACATGGATCCTAAAGTTAGAAATTTTGCGTTCCTTTTGAGAGAAAGCTCAAGAAACGGAATACAATATTCATACGTGTGGATACTAAAACGTTATAAAATTCCATATTTTTAAGATTATGTAATGTGGTTTTGAACAAACAAATATTTGGTTAAAAGTTCGCATATGTCTTCATTCATAGCCTTTGAATATTAAATGTAACTGCTTGATTTATCTTATCATTTACTACCTTCGAGAATATTGTACTATGTTATGGCATTTATATCCTGCTAATAAAGCTTATCATTAAGTGTTTCTGAACGGTTTTTGGCGGGCCAGAGAAAAGGCTGTAAATTCATGATTTCTTTAAATCGCGCGCATAATCTAATAAATTCCTAATTTACACGGGATATAAATTAGCGAAAAACTGGAAATTTCCCAAGGGAAGTGAAGTCAGGTGAAAATATTTATCAAAGAAGGCTATACCCAGAGGCAGGTAGCCTCCTGACTTCGCGTATGCACGCTTCAGTAGAAGATTTTTGAGGATGGAGAGTACGAACCAAAAACAATAATGACTCAATAATAATTTTAATAACGACTCAACACACTTAGGCTATAATGTGATCAGAAGGAAAGCAAAGGCGAACCTCTTCATTACCATTGCCCAGATGTAGAAGAACCATTTCGAAGAAGACTTCAGAATAAGCGATTTAGATGCAAGAAGGCAAGAAAGAAAACATTTACAAGTGAAAAATAGAAGAAGAAATGTCTCTTCATTGCAAATGAATGTGAAGATTGGATCACTATACAATATATTAAGGTTTTGTTGAGCAACGAGAGCCGGATTATGCAATTTGGGCCAAAACATCTGCGTCAGGCGTCCACCCAATTAGTCACATCACCCATCCAAATATTATACTGCCATCATGAAGTACTTTCCAAAGGTCATGAGGTTAGAGGATGTTTCGACGACCACTGCACGAGAGAAATCATGGAAATCAGCCTTGCCCAAAAGATACGACCGTGAATTCCCATGCCTACTTAAACATCCCTAAATAACATACTCTGTTATTCATAAGAGAAGGCGGATATTCCTGGTTCTAGCAAGGTCATACACCTGAAGAACCACATTTTAACCTTGGAATGGCTTGGCAACTCTGAGTCTTGACTTCAGCCCGAATGAGAACCTGTAGAAATTTATGAGGGTGGAAGTCCTTGAAAAGAAACCAGGATTCCACGAAGAGCTTCGTTCTACTATAGTTTCACAGTCCGGAATGGTCCTGGAACTATGCCAAAACCTTATGCCTATGCCTAACAGGTTTTAAGTAATCACTGGTGTCAAGGTCGACCTCGTAAATAGTAAATCCACAATAAAAATATAATTTCTTGAAACTTTGATTCCAAACATTTGACCGCGACTGTAATGGAATGTAATGATGGGAGTTATTTAACCTCCTCCGCAACGTCTAAGGTCATATGACGAAGGGGACCTACAGCTTTAAGTGGGATTCGAACCATCGCTATATAATCTGTACACAGAGGACAGTCCCACATCCAACTACTACCCAGACCCAGGGCCGGATTAAGACCTTTAGAGGCCCTAAGCACTTAAAAGATTTTGGTGCCCCATATATATGTAATTCAAAATATAAACAAAAATAAACCATAAAATAAAATTTTATTTTTTGAAATGAAACAAAACTTACAGTAAGATGGAAAATAATGTTTATTTTTGTATACTTCCACTTCATTTATATTTGAAAAGTTTTCTCTACTTTTTTTAATTGCAAAGTCTTTGATCAGATCCTCAAAACTAATCTTACGTAACACATCTGCTTCTATACTTAGTAGAGATAAGGCATCCAGCCTGCCTTGTTGCATAGTTGTTCTGTTGGTATTTTTAATATACTTCAACTGAGAAAATGAACGCTCAGCTGAGCAATTTGACCATTAATGTTAAAAATATACGAAAGGCAATTTCTACATTTGGGAAGGCACACTCAATAATGTCTTCTACAATTATTTTATAAAGTTCAGCATGACTGAATCTTGTTTTTACATTTTTTTTTGCACTGAAAATTTCTGTGGTGCCCCCCTTCCCTTGATGCCCTAAGCACGGGCTTATTTTGCTTAATGGTTAATCCGGCCCTGCCCAGACCTAATGTCGCTTAACTTCGCTGATCGACAGGAAGCGGTGTTACGACATTGGGCGCGACTGTACATAGAATGAATAGCTATAAATAGAATTATGAAAAAAGATGTATGTGAGTACAAAAACGGTTTATTTTGCAAAGATTTATATCAGGGATAATCTCTAGGAGTGCTCCATTTTTCAATATTAAACATACACTCATAAAACATATACCATTTGAAAGCTCACATTTTTCTGAGTCTAAAAATGTAGTAATCCAAAAGTATCAATGCAAATAAAAAGTAACTAGATTTAATTAATTGTTTGACGCGTGACGTCATTAACTATATTATAAAGGTTGGCTAAGTTATAAATCTTCAGTCTGTGTTGTAAGATGGTATTTTTGGTAATTGTTACGCTAACCTAACCTAACGTGAATATGTTATTACATTATCATTTGTATAATTTAGGTCTCGGGAGTACGGGGGCGGAGCCCCCGTAAAGATCACGCATCACAAATTGATCGGTATAGGGTTTTATATTTAAACCTAGTTACTTTTTATTTGCTATTGATACTTTTGGATTATTACATTTTTAGACTCAGAAAAATGTGAGCTTTCAAATGGTATATGTTTCATGAGTGTATGTTTCATGAGTGTATGTTTAATATTGAAAAATGGAGCGCTCCTAGAGATTTACCTATATCAGAATAGCCACATTAAGATTTTAAACAACCATAGAGTATAAAACGTACTAACCAGTTGTATTCAGACTGCCAAATATACTTTAATTGACAGAACTAGATTGACAAATCTATTTAGTATAATTATTTATTATCTATTTATTGTGCTATAAGAAGTAATTTTAGTTTAAAGATATATTCTAGTTCAAGAATTCTTGAATCGTGGAGAATTTTGTTGTACTTTCAAAATATTCTTCTTAGATTTATAAATTTTCCTAATTTTTCTTTTCACCAATGGCTGAATTAAATATTGTCGTGCACTTCCGTATGTGCTAATCCGTAATGTGGATGTGGGTATAGGATAGGATACAGTAGAGTGAAGTATATGAATCTCAGGACTTGTTCAGAACGTACCGCAATTTGGCAAATTTGCTGCACAGATTTTTCATTGTGCTCTTTGAATGACGGGTCTGCGTTAAGGGTAATTCCCAGAAGTTTGGTTCGCTGCACGCGTTTTACAGGGATTAAAATTTTAAATTAAAGCAAATTTAAATTTATCTTTTTTATAATAACTATATAAGATAATTTATTTATGTTTAAATAATGACCCCCAAGTTCCAACGCTTATACACGTACATCGTAAATGACGTAAAATAATATTACAAGTAACCCAAAAGATAGATCAGTTACTTCATTTAAGGGTAATTTGGGATCACCTGAAGATCAGGGCCCCCAGCCTTCTTTAGTTAGCCTTATAAGGCTAACTAACGAAAATAGCACGACTTAACCTAACCACTCGTCAAGGGCGTACAGTTGACCTAACGATTGGTTAGGTTAAGTCGTGATATTTTCGTTAGTTAGCCTTATAAGGCTAACTAACGAAGGCTGGGGGCCCTGATCTTCAAGTGATCCGTAATTTGTATTTAACATGTATTTGAGTCCATTTTACCTATTCAAATTGTCTTTTTAACTACTTTTAGATAGGAACTTATTTGATCCTAATGATACGTAGAAAACTGCTCAGATACAAGCCAAAAACAACTACATAGTTTTTAGAGTATATCACAAAAACTGTATGGATTCATACCACATTATTAAGAAGTTATTTCTAATTGATATGCCTTCGAAACAGTCATATCAAAAGTATTCAAACGATGTAGTAATTTTAACTACCGTATTTCCCGGCGTATAACGCGCACTTTTTTTCCCCCCAAAATATTCCAAAAATCACCCTGCGTTAAAATTAACTCGTTAAAATTGTACATGTGAAGTGAGGTCGGAGGTATATTTTTTCCTAAATTTTTATTTTCCTAAATTTTCTCTTCAAAATAATTTTCTCTTCAAAATTAGGGTGCGCGTTATACGCCGGGAAATACGATACTTTTCGGTCGGAGCTTAATTCACAATAAGGATGAACTAAAAACCTTTTTACTTTATTGAAACAAAATATTTGTTTGGATTTTAAACGAACAAAAGTAACTTGTTCAAAATTATGAAGCTCAGTTTTGCTAAAATTGAACTAAATAAATGATGTTCAATGATTGAGGAGGGCCAGAAACTGGACACATCGCTCAGACCAACTAATGCGGCCCATTGCGCTAAATCCTGGATTATTATTAACAGCACCAATCGGGATTCGAACCCCCGACCTCAGTGTCTTCATTTCGCTTACGGGGAAACAGCGTCACCCACTGACCCGCGGACGCTGGCAATAAATGATGTTACTTCAAAATACAGGGTGTCCCAGAAGTCCGGTCTCATAGAAAAATTTATTTTAAATTAAATTTACAAAAATAATACATTAGAACTAAAACAAATATTCAAATTGACGTCTTGTTTTGGAAGCCTTTCTTTTGCTGCAGGTAGAATAACACGCAAATGTCTAATATGGAAGCGAGTTACACTGGTGAGTAAAACCAAATTTATTTAAAGTAACATCATTTATTTAACGAATCTCGGATAATAATTTTGAATACAGCATATTTTTTAGTATAAAATCCAAACATTTTCTTTGTTTAAATTTAATAAAAAAATATTTGAGAGTGGATAGAAAAGTGCCAAAATAACGAGCTATTTTTTAGAGTGTACAATTCTTTCACCTTTTCTGAAACCTTCAAGCTCTTACATTTTTTCTAAATATCTAAAGGGTCCTTCGCCCGAAAAAGTTTAACACACCCTGTCTTAAACAAATATATAAGGTAACATCCAAGAAGCTCATTTTCCCACAACGTGGGGTGTGAGTATGCCCCAAGGGTCACTTGAGCCAGAGCAGAAACAGAGTAAGTGGCCAATTCATTTCCACCCGATGTCAGCGATCGGGATCGAACCATCGCCACACCGCTCGGAGACGGCCACCATAGCCACCGAGCTACCGGATGTTTACACACACACACACACATATATATATATATATATATATATATATATATATATATATATATAAGAGAGAGAGAGAGAGAGAGTGTGTGTGTTGTGTGTGTGTCAGAGAAGATGAACGTATTTGAATGATTCGATATAGTTAAATTTCTGACCTTTGTTTACTTTCTTTGCAGGTTAATCTTTATACGATTTGGGGCTTTATCCAAGATGAATAAATGGGAAGTGGTTCACCGTACAAAGATTGTGGCACTGTATTTTCCAAGAGGTTCCATCGTGCGAGAACAACGAAAATTTCGACCTGAATTTGGGGTACGAAATGCACCATCCCGCATTGAGCTGGACAGGATTGAGCGCAGGAAACTCGAGGAAAACGATGAAAACCATTTATTTGAGACGATGAACAATGTTTTGGTCAAAGGGTCAAGAGAGCATCACTACTCGAGGAGGTTATATGGAAAAGGTTATTTTAAAAAAAGTAAATTCTGGTGTTTAAAATGTATTCCCTTTGCTTACAAATCCCCATTATTTATCTTCACAAAAAACACTTCTAATTTCCATATTGAGCCAATTATATATATATATATACAGGATGGGTAAAAAAGTGACTCCTCAGAAGTAAACTGTCATATTAAAAAAAGTAAAGGGACTAGAGCTCCCAAACTTCATAGATGCTTACCTTAGCATGTTGTTCGTCTTAATTGAGAAGTTGCTCGATGTGTCCCCTTTTCTGCCCAAGGCAGGCCTCCAAACGTGGACGCCACTGATCAATACAGCTGTTTACATATCGTTGAGACACCTTCTTCCAGCTGAGCAGAATTCTTTCGCGTAGTTCATCTATGTCTCTTATATTGGTACCATGGATGTAAACTTTGGACTTCAGGGCTTCCCAAACACTATAATCTAGTGGTGAAAGATCGGGGCTCCTCGCCGGCTGCATATTGGGTTCGATAAAATCCGGTGTTTCGTTCTCAAGGAATGTGACAGTTTGGCGTGCTCTGTGAGCAGGGGCTCCATCTTGTTGGAAAGTATATCTTTAACTTAAACTCCAAGACTATAAATTGGGAAAAAATTAGATCATACATGGCCCAAATAGAGTGGAGAACAGTTTTAGAGAATAAAACTACTGAAGAAATGCTAACAACTTTGAAAGAAAAGACGCTGAGAATTTAAGAAAAATATGCTCCGAAATCACAGCCCAAAAAGGAAAGAGGAACTGGCTCGAGAGGCAAAAGAAGGATATTCTGCAAAAGAGAGTGGAAGCGAAGTTAGCCAACTGCGGAGATAACAATGCCAGGAAAGTAATAAAAGAAAAACTGGAGGGTATCGATAGGGAAATACGAATGAACTAACCGACGATCTACAAGAAATATCTGAAACACAGAGCCCAATATGAATCAGTATTCAGTACCCAAAAAGTGACAAAGCGATACCTGACATAAATGCATTATTTGAAGAGAAATTGCAAGGAGAGTGTATAACAAACTTTCATTTTACCCCAGATGTAGCGATAGCTATAGGACAAATGAAACGACATTCAGCTGCAGGTCCGGACAATTGGAACGCATTATTGATTAAAAACTGTAAAAATGAAATAGCTACAGCTTTATACTGGATATGGAGAAGATCTCTAGACACTGGGGAAATACCGAACATCTTGAAAAGAGCAAACATTGTCCCTATATATAAAGGAGGGGAGAGATCTCAAGCAAAGAACTATAGACTAGTGTCATTGACGTCCCACCTCACCAACGTATTTGAAAGAATAATTAGAGAAAATCTATGATTTCTTCGAGACAATGGAAAGATTCAACGAAAATCAGCACGAATTCCGATCAGGAAGATCATGCCTATCACAACTAATAGAGCACTATAACAATATCCTAGATGCACTTGAAGGCAATGACAACTACGATGTCATATACACGGATTTTGCTAAAGCTTTCAACAAATGTGATCATGGTATAATAGCACATAAAATGAAATATATGGGAATAACAGGCAAAGTGGGGAAATAGATCTACAACTTCCTCAGAGAACTTCTACAGGTCGTCAAAATTCAACGTATATCATCAGAATCGGAAGTACGTAGCTCAGTACCACGAGGTACACTACTGGCCCCACTCCTGTTCATTATCATGCTAACAGACATAGACAGTGGAGTAAACAACAACAGTATAGTAACATCCTTTGCAAACGATACAAAAATCAGCAGAAAAATCAGCGATGCAAATGAAGTGGAGGCCTTGCAGAGGGACACGAACAAAATATACAAATAGTCAGAAGACATCAACATGACATTTAACACCGAAAAATTTCAACTCTTGAGATATGGTAAAAATGAGGAAATTAAACAGACTGCATATTATCCTCCAGATAGACAGGAAATTCAGAGAAGCACGAAAGCGATCGATTTGGGGGTAATAATGACCGATGATGCGAAATTCAAAACATAAAAACAGATAGCGATAAACAAAGCAAAACGAATCGCGGGACAGGTACTAAGAACGTTCAAAAGAAGGGACAGGACAGCAATGATTTCCCTGCTAAAAACACTGATACCAAAACTTGAATACTGCTCAGTCTTGACGTCTCCATATAAAAAGGAAGAAACTAGTAGACTAGAAAAAACTCACACATTTCACAGCAAAGATTGATGGCTGCAAAAGAGCTCATCTACTGGGAAAGACTACGAAAACTAAATCTGTACATCATAATCTACACATGGAAAATGATCGAAAAACTGGTACCAAACCTCAAATTAAACCCAATTACCATTCAAACAATGCTAGAAAACAGGAAAGACAGAATGTGTAGTGTTCCCAAATTAAAGGCCCGACAAGGGACCTTTTCATCACTGAAGGAAAATAGCTTGGTTTTCAGGGGGCCAAGACTTTTTAACCAGCTTCCGAAGGACCTCAGAAATATTACAGGGGTCAAAGTTGAAGTCTTGAGAAGACTAGATGCCTGGCTCAGGATGGTACCAGATGAGCCGGGTGTACCTGGCTATGTACGATGGAGATCACAAGAAAGCAACTCGCTCCTCCACCAAGCCAGGCCCAGTGGGCTCCGGGGCCACCAGCTTGACCTTCGTATGACGAGAGACCAACACACAGAACATCAACGAGATTAACGAGGTATACTGTATGTATATATATATAATATATATATATTATATATATATATATATATATAAGTAGGGAAATGGATATATAATTTCCTTAGTGAGCGGCGGCAAGTCGTTACACGTTACAGTACAAGGAGTATCTTCATCAGAATCAGAGGTCCTCAACTCGGTACCACAAGAACAGTATTAGCTCCACTATTCACAATCATGCTAACTGACATAGATGAGGACGTCAACAGAGACAGCACAGTAACATCCTTTGTGGATGACACAAAGATCAGTAGAAAAATAAGAAACCCAGAAGACATAGGATCTCTACAAACCGACATAAACAGAATCTACAAGTGGACGGAAGACAACACTATGAAGTTTAACACCGAGAAATTTCAGCTATTACGGTACGGTAAAAGAGAAGACAAAATCTAAGGAAATTCAGAGAAATTCCAGAGCAAAAGATTTAGGGGTTGTAATGACAGATGATGCGAAATTTGAAACAAAAAATAAGATAGCAGTAAACAGAGCAGAGAGAATAACGGGTCAGATATTGAGAACCTTTAAACGAAGGGATAGGAATGTAATGATTCCTCTACTGAAAACCCTATAATACCCAAATTGGAATACTGCTCGGTCCTAACATCCTCATAGAAGACATTAGACAGTGGAAGGGATCCAAAGAAGCTTCACAGCCAAGATCAATGGGTGCAAAGAACTAAATTACTGGGAAAAGTTACGAGAACTAGACCTATATTCACTGGAAAGGAGAAGAGAGAGATACACCATTATTTACACTTGGAAAATAATGGAGAAACTAGTCCCTAATCTTACTCTGAATCCTATAACTCCAAAAACAACGGTGGAAAGTAGAAGCGGCAGACTGTGTCGTATTCCCAAATTGAAGGCGAGACAGGGAACATCCTTAACCCTGAAAGAAAATAGTTTTGTAGTGAGAGGACCAAAACTGTTTAATCAGTTGCCCAAACACCTAAGAAACACGAAGGGAGTTGCAGTGGAAATCTTCAAAAGAAGACTAGACGCCTGGCTCAGAACAATCCCCGATGAGCCGGGCGGACCTGGCTATGTGAGGTGGAGAGCGCAAGAATCCAACTCACTACTTCACCAGGCCAACTCGAGAGGAGGGGCGACAAGCTTGACCTTCACGAAATGAAAAATCATCGCGCGAAACCTTTGTAAGGTTGTAAGGTAAGGTGTGTGTGTATATATATATATATATATATATACACTGTACACACATATATATATATATATATATATATATATATATATAAATATATATATAATGCAAACCCACAAGGAAAAAGAAAAATTATTCCAAGGCCTTTCGTGTATTCAGAAGTACACCCCGTCAGGGAATGAAGGGAAAAGGCGAGATGACAAAAATATATAAAATGGGAGAGAAAAACAAAAAAGATTAGCCCATGATTAACAAGAGTTGATTAGAGGCAAAAAGTATTTTAACAGGATATTGTTAATTTTATACATTCCCGCAATGTTTTTGAAATTATTTTTAAAATGGATAAATGCACATTCTAGAATATTCCTTTCAATTATATCTCTATTTTTAACGAGTGCTTTACAACTATCCCACTTGATACTATGATTATATCTATACATATGGTTAAACAATGCATTAGAATTATTTGCTGTTCTACACGCATATTTATGCTGTTTTACCCTAATATCTAATGTTTTACCCGTTTGGCCTCTATATACTGAGTCACATTGTGTACAGCCGATCGAATACACACAACCAACCACATTATCTGGGCTATTCTTTATAAGGCGTGATTTAACAGTATTATTACTTAACGACTACACTGATACCAATTGCTTTAAGTAAAGTCGGAAGATATTGAAAATTTACCTGGTAAGGTAGGCTAAGGTTATTTTTACGCTCAAATTCCTTTACAGTTACACTATTATAATACTTATTTTTGGTTTTCCTGAGAGGTAGTTATCTAAAAATGAAATAGGCTAACATAATTTAGTACCAATATTCATGATATTGCATAACTCGGAAACTAAAAATTTAGGACTGACAACTCTTAATGCTCTAAGAAACATAGCAGAGAAAATAGAAGATTTAATCGAGGGATGATGGTCAAAATAAAAATGCACATAAGAGTTATTATTAGTAGGCTTATGATAAACTTCAAATTTGAACTGATTAAAGCATCTTCGAATTTTTAGATCCAGAAAAGATAAGCTTCCATCATTTTCTTTTTCAACCGTAAACTTAATAGATGGGACTAAATTGTTGAGCCTACCAAGAAATAAGTCAACATCCAAATTATTAGGCCAAAGACATAAAATATCATCTATATACCTGGACCAAACAAGGTTAAAATTAACAATAATAGGCAAAATTCTGCTTTCAAAAAATTTCATATATAAGTTAACTAATAGCGGTGAGGGGATTTCCCATCGCCAATCCAAACGACATCGCAAGTAGTATGGGCGCGTTTGGGGAGAGGAAGTTGGGGTGCTCTGAAATCCTGCCCCTGAAGGGGCCCCCTGAAGACATAGCCTTCTGTATGAGGGGGGCCCCCTTACTTAAGTTCTTAGCCCATTTATGGGGTCTCACCGTCCTTAATGAAGGGCATTTGCCCCTTGAGGGCCCCTTTCAGGGCCCCATCCTCCTTGGGGGGGGGATCGTTTTCACCTTCATTCAAAAAAATTTAAGAAAGGATTGAGCCTCGCCTTCCTCCTTCAAAAAAGTTCTTTCATGAGGCAAACAAGAACAAACATGAAAAAACATACATACATTCAAGTACTTTCCGTTCAGGCAAGTTAGAAGACAGTAGAAATGGAAACGAATGAAAGGTTTTAATAAGCCTAACGAGATTGCACATTAACACCCAATTTTCAAATGTTAACAAATTGCGAACAATACATAAATGAAAATCAGAGTGATCATATTTTAAACCTAATACAAGTTCTTTGTTTAAGATCTGCATTATGAAAAATAAAATGAATATTTATCATTTTAATTTAAATAAATTAATTTCTCTCTTTTTTAAGGGAAACTGGCTTATTTTCAAACGAGATGACCTTCAAATACAATATATACATATAGTACACTCATATTTGTTTATACTTTTAAATATGTAGTTTTCTGTTATTTACGCTGATATACCATTACATTCACTTTCACATGCTATCTTCTGGTATGTGAATTAATAATTTTACTATACAGCAAATTTCGTTATAAAATTGCATATGCTAAAAAGAACATCAAGCTGCGTAACACAGCTTTGAATCTGAAGCATCAATTCTGTTATCCTCCGCTAAACATCCACTTAAATATTATTACTAATATTGATTTATTGTTATTATTACATATATATATGTACACGTGTTAAGAGTATTTAAATTAAATATATTGATTTCAATTCCCTTCGTAATAAAAGCATCTGGCAACTATACCCCAATCTTGCTATATATTTCTCTCAGTAATTGTTTTCAGGTTATTTGTTAAGTTTAACTTTCTTCTAAAGACTATTAGCTGCAACTAATCTTGTTATTATTATTATTATCATATATATATATATATATATATATATATATATATATATATATATATAACATCCAAATAAGTAGGTTCGGGTAAAAAAAATTTCTTATTAGATGCAATTAAAGAAAACGGGATGTCAATTTATGTGGGTTGTCATTTTTAAATAGATGCAGCGGGAAATAGGTATGAAAGTTGAGAGATTTTTCATTAAGAACCTTTCTACTTGTAGTTATAGTTAGGACTATTCACATTACTTTAATTATCATTTCTCTAATTTAACGGCTGTTCACAATTCCTCATAATTCTCATAATAAACGTATTTGTTTTCACACCAGTCAGGCCACTGTTTACATCAATCACACAGAATGTTCATGCTTATTGTTTTTGTCATTAGCTGTACCAATCATGTCTTTACAGACTGAAGCCTACCGTTACACAACGTTTAAAATGTTATAATTAATGCTTTATGATATCAGATCTCGTATAAAAAGCATTATTTTCTGTACAAATGGCCACAAAAATACTTTCAATCCTAATATATGTACGTATAGTATGCAACATACGCCTTTTCACCTGTATTAAAAACGTAAAAGTATCATCATGCGATCTTAGTTTCCGCAATGACGTGAGCCCTAACATTTAATTTAAAATTATTTAACAGATCATTCGAGGGAACTGTACATCGATCTCATTAGAACTTCTGACTCATAATAACCCGCTATGCATATTTACAAGAGTCGAATTTAAATAAATATATATATATATATATATATATATATATATATATATATATAAGGAGTTTGTATGTGGCATTCCAGCAGAAGGCAGGAAGTGTCTGAACCCTGTTTCTCCCATCACTGTCCTCTTCATCTGGCCTTTTACATGTCACGTCTACCCTGTAAACAGTCCAGCATACTCTCAAACACGCGCTTCTCACTATATCCCTTACTACACACGCATGCATCTTACACACTACACAGTCTTTTCAAAAAAGGTGTAATTTCAATAGTTTCGGAGATTCGCGATTGGCCCCTCCTTCCTGCCTGCATCGTATATAGTACCAAGCAAGTCTCTCCACAGTTTACAGGTTTCCTCATTGTCTAAAATTTATAAAGTTCTCTCTTATTGTTTTCCTTATTGTAACGGACATCACAACCGAATTTAAATAGTATTTAAGTATTATGTCGAGCAACATAGCTAGATAACCCCGCCACAGCCTAGTTTCTTTGCATAATCATGAAACAAGATTATATATATATATATATATATATATATATATATATATATATATATATATATATATATATACACGGCAAAAGTAGTTTGAAGATTTATTCCATCACACGACTGATTATAATTATACACTTTAGAGGAGTTTGCAAATTGCATATACTTAGACAAAAAGTATTAGATCTTATGATGATTTCATGTCATTATCAGCATGCTTCACTGTCCTTTCAGTCATTGTGACCGTAGAACGTACCAGAACTATGGTCTTGACAAACCACAATGTGTTAAATTTAAATATTGACTTATTGTTATTATTACATATATATGTACACGTGTTAAGAGTATTTAAATTAAATATATTGATTTAAATACATTTCGTAATAAGAGCATCTGGTAACTCTACCCCAATTTTGCTATATGAAAATGAAAATGAAAAGGTTTATTGCCAGACTATAGTCCATATGGCAAATATTATTAATACAATGACAGTTCATACACTAAGGGTAGAAATATATACAATTGATTAGAAATAATACTGCACTGTCGAAGTTAAGTGGAGCTACAGACAGACAGACGTTTTCGTACCAAGAAGTCCATAGCTTAGGCCTTAGAGGATAAATGGCAGGACTCATGGATAGCTTGGATGATCGGGTTGGTTGATTTTTTAATTCTTTGCATTAGAATGTGTTGAGCACGTCTTGTTACCTCCGGGAAGCTCGGGACATTGCGGGTAGCAAACATTTGCGAAGCTGAGCATCTCGGGGGTAATTTATGTAAGAGTCTAAAAGAACTGTTGTACAGCAAATTTAGGGTACTGCCAGAACCTTTTTTATAATTCACACAGAGCTGCAGACCGTATATATTACTGCAGAAAGTACGAAAGAGTGTGTCTTTAGCTTCACTTGTACAGAAACGAAAGCTCCTTATGGTCATATTCGCTTTAGCATACAGGCTTCGAGACTGTTTTCTTATATCCGAGTCATCACTCAAGGAGCTGGTAATAGTTTGACCCAATTACTTAAACTCTTGTACTTCCTCAATTACTTCACCATTCATTTTAAACCTTATGTGAAAAATGCTCTGTATCAATTGGTCCACAATTAACCCACCCCTTATATCCACAGTCTAACTATAGAGTAGATTAAGTCTAGCCTTGTAGGGGTCAGCCTAGAGATTCCGGAAATGGTCCAGAGCGGGCAGATAAATTGAGGTCCACAGTAGGATTCCTCACCAAATTAGGTTAGGGCAATCTACCTTCACCTTTGTTACGCTATGAGTTGATGCTAGGTCTTAGGCCACAATGTAGGCCTAATTTGTCTGACCCAGCTTAATTTACTGCGTTTACTTCTAACTGGGTTAAAAACACAATTAGTCACTTACTACTAGTTATTAGAGACCCTTTTCCCCTTTTGTTTAATTGTTGAGAGCGTACTTGCTGGTGGGGATCTTTTTTCCGTTGTTTGTTCTTCCCCCTTCCCTCGTTCCGTCTTGTAACCCCGTTCCTCGTTTTCGTTCCCCCTTGTCCACCTTTTCGCTGGGCTTTTTCCACCAGCGACCTCTTGGTTTTTTGGTTGGTTGATCGGTAATGTATATCTATTACCGAGCACGCTCTTGTCACACAGTATATAAATACTAGTGTGGAGAATAACTCTGGTGAGCAACCAATTGGTTTCATCCACCCAGTTATTGACATAAAAGGAATTTAATAATTGTTCGATTAACTACCTACCTACTCAGTGAACCATTTTCGTTACATCCCAACTACCCACACATCAGTTTTCCATATACTGGGGGCCCGGGAGATAAAATTTTGGTGTCAATGTCACCAATTTTTATGTCTGAGTATAGACTAGCTAACTATTTGACTGTAAATGCCTGTTAATCTGATTAACAGTGACTATCCTCACCATCTCATGGAGAAGATGTAGCATTTAATTAGAAGAAATATACATCCATAAGATGAAACTGTCTATGGTCTTTACCATAAGAAAAGGAAAAGTGAAAGTTAGAAGATAAATTACAATTCCCCAGCATCTATTTTTTGTTGTAAAACTAGTCGCGCCTTTAATGCTGTTTGTCGCTGAGGTCATGTGTCTGTCAATGTTGTAGTAGGATGCGTTACCACTCCTACTGTCAAGGAATAGTTACTGGAAGTTCAGTGTCTCCAGTTGTTACTGGCGGTGGAGAAGGTTCTCCAAAGTCCAGTGTTTTGGGTCCAGGCTCTAAGGGGTACAACAGAGAAATGTCTCTTGTTGTGTCACCCGTTGAAGTCCTTAATTTGACCACTCTTGTTACCCCGTCTGCCCCTGGTCTGAGTTCTAAAACTCTAGCCAGAGGCCAGTATTGTCTTGGAGTACTGTCATGTATGAGAACAAGGTCCCCTACCTTAATTGTGTCAGACCAATCCTTCTTAGTCATTTGGTTATGTCTCTCCCTTAGACCCATCAAGTACTCAATTTTCCGCTGTTTAATGAAATGGCTTTAACTCTAGTTAAATGTTGTAACTTAGTCTGGAGCTCATCATGTCGTTGAGTCCAGTTTGGGTCTTCTGAAGAGTCTTATAGTAGTACGGCAGGAGACTAACTTGTTCTCCCGAATCAAATGATTTGGAGTTAATGGTTCCGGGGTCATTAATGTTGTCACTTACATAAGTGAGTGGTCTATTGTTAATGATGTTCTCAATCTCAGCCAGGAGAGTGAGCAACTCAAACAAGTGTATCTGTTTTTTACCATTTGCTTTCTTCAAGCAGTTCTTTACTGCTTGTATATTCCTCTCCCAGATAGAAACCATACCAAGGAGAGGCAACCGGAATATACTTCCACTTTATGTTTGAATTTTGTATATATAATTGTGTGAATTCATTGCTTAACAAATCGTGGACGACTTGTTCACCAGCCTTGAAATATGTAGCATTGTCAGTCCATACTGTCTTGGGTACTAAATATCGTGCACAGAATCTCTTAAAGACAGCAACAAAAGACTCTGCTGTAAGGTCCTCCACAACATCCAGATAAACAGCTCGTGAGGCAGCACATGTAAACAGTACAATGTACATTTTTTGTTCAGTGTCAACCAACCCCACAGTCAATGCTCCTGTATAGTCAATGCCTACGGTCTCAAAGGGTCTGTTGAGAGTAACTCTCTCCTCTGGCAAAGCAGAGGATTTGGTATCCTATAGGGCCTAGCATGAATCGCCTACATGTGATACACTCACTCAGGACTGTTTTAACAGTGATCCTTCCCTTGGGTATCCAATAAGTTTTTCTTAATGTAGTTAGTGTCTGTGGTACCCCATATGATGTACATCATTGTGTGTGTTTGCCTGATGATTAATGTTGTCAAATAGCTAAATCTAGGTAAAAGGATTGGTTGTTTGCTTTTGTAAGACAGTTTTGATTTGTCTAATCTCCCTTTACACTTTAGATGGCATTCCCATCTCTGAACAAATTTAGATCCACAACTACTGATGGTACAGGTTCTTTTGTTTGTTTCCCATTAGTCAAGAATTCTAACTCTTTATTGTACTCCTTTTGTCGTGCATGCGCTATCCAGTACTTGGTTGCAACTTCTGTATAATTATGATTGTTTTTTATTTAGCTGATTGTTTATTGTAGTTAAACAGTTGTGAGCAAACCTCAAACAGTAAGCTGTGACCCTGACAAGTTTGCTGAAATCAGAATAATGTTCATAATTAGTGATTGGTTCAACCTTTTCATTTGAAAAGATTAAATTTAATGTCAAGTTAACTTGTTCCACAGGCCATTGGTATGTATTACAGAGCCACTTAGGTCCCATGAACCAAGTTTTGTTTGACTTCAACAACTTGTAGGATAAACCTCTGGTCAGAAAGTCTGCTGATTTTGTTTAGTTGGAACATAGTGAAAGTTTACTTGTAGTCTTTCATTAGCTTCAGCTATTTCTTTTAGCCTATTTCTTGCAAAGATATTCTTACTATTAATGCTAGCATTCCGTATCCAGGCAAGACAAATCTGACTGTCAAGCCAGATGTGGATATCAGTTATGTTCACAACATGGTAAGCATCCTTAAGCAATGAATGGGTTTTAATGGTTAACGCAGCAGCCAATAGTTCCAGTTGAGGTATGGTTCGGGTAGGTTTGAGGGGTGCAACTTTCCCTTTTGCATAAATTAGATGATTTTCTGTAGGACTTACAAGGTATGCACAGTACCCATAAGCATGTGTGCCTGCATCAGCAAACACATGAAGTCTCTGTGGCTTATCCCTAAACCCACAGCACCTTTGAATTTTAATGTTCTGCACTTTTGTTAAATCAGCAGCTAACTTCTTCCAAAATTTTTGCTATCCATTTGTTATTGGATCATCCCACCCAACATTTGTCATCCAAACTTCTTGGAGGAGAATCTTTGATTTTATTGTTGAAGGCAGGAATAGACCCATGGGGTCAACATTTTTTGAAGCCTCTGATAATATTTGTCTTTTAATATTTACTTCCTCATCAAGTTTAAAACCTTTAGTACAGATTGAATCATGACTGACAGAAGATGCGTCCAAATAACAGTTCATACCTAAAGTTTTAACTCTGTCTGATGGATCAGTAAGACCATTATTATCCTTTAAAATCTTTTTGTTTAATTCCTCATCATTTGAAATCCACGCACTAAGTTCAAAGTTACCTTGTTGCATAATGTTTTGAGAGTGTTCATAGACCTCAGATAATTCAGATTTTGTTGTTGTTGAGCCTATTGATTGTCTACGTAAAAATGTTCCTTGAGGAAATTCATTGTTAAAGAGTTATTAAACTGGTTCAAATGATGTCTAATTGTCATTGCTAATAGGCTAGGTGAGCAATTGCTCCAAACAACACAACATTAAATCTATAGGTTATGAGCCCTTTATTCAAATCAAATGGATCCCTGAACCATAAGAACCTAAGTTGGTTCTTGTCATATTCATTTTTAGATTTATTCTCAAAATTGCCTTGAAATGGCACTTTGTACGGCATATTTATCTAACCTGAGGAGCCAAGTGAACACCTCTCCTCCTTTCTCTCCTTTTCTCTTGGGGATAACGCCACCTCCAAGTTTCCTTGTTGCACCTACAGCATCCCCCACCCCCCCTTTGCTTTGCAATAGTTTTTGGTGAGACGACCAAAACTGTCTAAACAAAAGCACAAAGACCTAAGGAACATGAAGGGAGTAAACACCCTCAAATCACGGCTAGCACACCATGTCACGATCACTGGTTAAGTGTACAGTGGTAACAATTAGTAGGTTATGTTAATTCAATTGACGACAGTGAATCACGGATAAATGCACGAATAAAATGTGTGTGTATACGCAACGTTGCGGTTCCGTGCGTAGTTCTCTCTTCACACGAAGGTCAGGCTGGTGTCCCCTCTAGGCCTGTCTTGGTCGAGGGGCGAGTGCTTTCTTGTACTCTCCACCTCACATAGCCATGTACGTCCCGTTCATCGGGGATTGTTCTGAGCCAGGCGTCTAATCATCTTTTGAAGATGTCCACAGCAACTCCCTTCATGTTCCTTAGGTCTTTGGCTTTTGTTTAGATAGTTTTGGTCGTCTCACCACAAAACTATTGCCAAGCAAAGGGGGGGTGGGGGATGCTGTAGGTGCAACAAGGAAACTTGGAGGTGGCGTTATCCCCCAAGAGAAAGGAGAGAAAGGAGGAGATGTTCACTTGGCTCCTCAGGAAATATGCCGTACAAAGTGCCATTTCAAGGCAATTTTGAGAATAAATCTAAAAATGAATATGACAAGAACCAACTTAGGTTCTTATGGTTCAGGGATCCATTTGATTTGAATAAAGGGCTCATAACCTATAGATTTAATGTTGTGTTGTTTGGAGCCAATTGCTCACCTAGCCTATTAGCAATGACAATTAGACATCATTTGAACCAGTTTAATAACTCTTTAACAATGAATTTCCTCAAGGAACATTTTTACGTAGACAATCTAATAGGCTCAACAACAACAAAATCTGAATTATCTGAGGTCTATGAACACTCTCAAAACATTATGCAACAAGGTAACTTTGAACTTAGTGCGTGGATTTCAAATGATGAGGAATTAAACAAAAAGATTTTAAAGGATAATAATGGTCTTACTGATCCATCAGACAGAGTTAAAACTTTAGGTATGAACTGTTATTTGGACGCATCTTCTATCAGTCATGATTCAATCTGTACTAAAGGTTTTAAACTTGATGAGGAAGTAAATATTAAAAGACAAATATTATCAGAGGCTTCAAAAAATTTTGACCCCATGGGTCTATTCCTGCCTTCAACAATAAAATCAAAGATTCTCCTCCAAGAAGTTTGGATGACAAATGTTGGGTGGGATGATCCAATAACAAATGGATAGCAAAAATTTTGGAAGAAGTTAGCTGCTGATTTAACAAAAGTGCAGAACATTAAAATTCAAAGGTGCTGTGGGTTTAGGGATAAGCCACAGAGACTTCATGTGTTTGCTGATGCAAGCACACATGCTTATGGGTACTGTGCATACCTTGTAAGTCCTACAGAAAATCATCTAATTTATGCAAAAGGGAAAGACACCCCTCAAACCTACCCGAACCATACCTCAACTGGAACTATTGGCTGCTGCGTTAGCCATTAAAACCAATTCATTGCTTAAGGATGCTTACCATGTTGTGAACATAACTGATATCCACATCTGGCTTGACAGTCAGATTTGTCTTGCCTGGATACGGAATGCTAGCATTAATAGTAAGAATATCTTTGCAAGAAATAGGCTAAAAGAAATAGCTGAAGCTAATGAAAGACTACAAGTAAACTTTCACTATGTTCCAACTAAACAAAATCCAGCAGACTTTCTGACCAGAGGTTTATCCTACAAGTTGTTGAAGTCAAACAAAACTTGGTTCATGGGACCTAAGTGGCTCTGTAATACATACCAATGGCCTGTGGAACAAGTTAACTTGACATTAAATTTAATCTTTTCAAATGAAAAGGTTGAACCAATCACTAATTATGAACATTATTCTGATTTCAGCAAACTTGTCAGGGTCACAGCTTACTGTTTGAGGTTTGCTCACAACTGTTTAACTACAATAAACAATCAGCTAAATAAAAACAATCATAATTATACAGAAGTTGCAACCAAGTACTGGATAGCGCATGCACGACAAAAGGAGTACAATAAAGAGTTAGAATTCTTGACTAATGGGAAACAAACAAAAGAACCTGTACCATCAGTAGTTGTGGATCTAAATTTGTTCAGAGATGAGGAATGCCATCTAAAGTGTAAAGGGAGATTAGACAAATCAAAACTGTCTTACAAAAGCAAACAACCAATCCTTTTACCTAGATTTAGCTATTTGACAACATTAATCATCAGGCAAACACACACAATGATGTACATCATATGGGGTACCACAGACACTAACTACATTAAGAAAAACTTATTGGATACCCAAGGGAAGGATCACTGTTAAAACAGTCCTGAGTGAGTGTATCACATGTAGGCGTATTCATGCTAGGCCCTATAGGATACCAAATCCTCCTGCTTTGCCAGAGGAGAGAGTTACTCTCAACAGACCCTTTGAGACTGTAGGCATTGACTATACAGGAGCATTGACTGTGGGGTTGGTTGACACTGAACAAAAAATGTACATTGTACTGTTTACATGTGCTGCCTCACGAGCTGTTTATCTGGATGTTGTGGAGGACCTTACAGCAGAGTCTTTTGTTGCTGTCTTTAAGAGATTCTGTGCACGATATTTAGTACCCAAGACAGTATGGACTGACAATGCTACATATTTCAAGGCTGGTGAACAAGTCATCCACGATTTGTTAAGCAATGAATTCACACAATTATATATACAAAATTCAAACATAAAGTGGAAGTATATTCCGGTTGCCTCTCCTTGGTATGGTTCTATCTGGGAGAGGAATATACAAGCAGTAAAGAACTGCTTGAAGAAAGCAAATGGTAAAAAACAGATACACTTGTTTGAGTTGCTCACTCTCCTGGCTGAGATTGAGAACATCATTAACAATAGACCACTCACTTATGTAAGTGACAACATTAATGACCCCGGAACCATTAACTCCAAATCATTTGATTCGGGGAGAACAAGTTAGTCTCCCTGCCGTACTACTATATAGACTCTTCAGAAGACCCAAACTGGACTCAACGACATGATGAGCTCCAGACTAAGTTACAACATTTAACTAGAGTTAAAGCTCATTTCATTAAACAGCGGAAAATTGAGTACTTGATGGGTCTAAGGGAGAGACATAACCAAATGACTAAGAAGGATTGGTCTGACACAATTAAGGTAGGGGACCTTGTTCTCATACATGACAGTACTCCAAGACAATACTGGCCTCTGGCTAGAGTTTTAGAACTCAGACCAGGGGCAGACGGGGTAACAAGAGTGGTCAAATTAAGGACTTCAACGGGTGACACAACAAGAGACATTTCTCTTTTGTACCCCTTAGAGCCTGGACCCAAAACAATGGACTTTGGAGAACCTTCTCCACCGCCAGTAACAACTGGAGACACTGAACTTCCAGTAACTATTCCTTTGACAGTAGGAGTGGTAACGCATCCTACTACAACATTGACAGACACATGACCTCAGCGACAAACAGCATTAAAGGCGCGACTAGTTTTACAACAAAAAATAGATGCTGGGGAATTGTAATTTATCTTCTAACTTTCACTTTTCCTTTTCTTATGGTAAAGACCATAGACAGTTTCATCTTATGGATGTATATTTTCTCTTCTAATTAAATGCTACATCTTCTCCATGAGATGGTGAGGATAGTCACTGTTAATCAGATTAACAGGCATTTACAGTCAAATAGTTAGCTAGTCTATACTCAGACATAAAAATTGGTGACATTGACACCAAAATTTTTATCTCCCGGGCCCCCAGTATATGGAAAACTGATGTGTGGGTAGTTGGGATGTAACGAAAATGGTTCACTGAGTAGGTAGGTAGTTAATCGAACAATTATTAAATTCCTTTTATGTCAATAACTGGGTGGATGAAACCAATTGGTTGCTCACCAGAGTTATTCTCCACACTAGTATTTATATACTGTGTGACAAGAGCGTGCTCGGTAATAGATATACATTACCGATCAACCAACCAAAAAACCAAGAGGTCGCTGGTGGAAAAAGCCCAGCGAAAAGGTGGACAAGGGGGAACGAAAACGAGGAACGGGGTTACAAGACGGAACGAGGGAAGGGGGAAGAACAAACAACGGAAAAAAGATCCCCACCAGCAAGTACGCTCTCAACAATTAAACAAAAGGGGAAAAGGGTCTCTAATAACTAGTAGTAAGTGACTAATTGTGTTTTTAACCCAGTTAGAAGTAAACGCAGTAAATTAAGCTGGGTCAGACAAATTAGGCCTACATTGTGGCCTAAGACCTAGCATCAACTCATAGCGTAACAAAGGTGAAGGTAGATTGCCCTAACCTAATTTGGTGAGGAATCCTACTGTGGACCTCAATTTATCTGCCCGCTCTGGACCATTTCCGGAATCTCTAGGCTGACCCCTACAAGGCTAGACTTAATCTACTCTATAGTTAGACTGTGGATATAAGGGGTGGGTTAATTGTGGACCAATTGATACAGAGCATTTTTCACATAAGGTTTAAAATGAATGGTGAAGTAATTGAGGAAGTACAAGAGTTTAAGTAATTGGGTCAAACTATTACCAGCTCCTTGAGTGATGACTCGGATATAAGAAAACAGTCTCGAAGCCTGTATGCTAAAGCGAATATGACCATAAGGAGCTTTCGTTTCTGTACAAGTGAAGCTAAAGACACACTCTTTCGTACTTTCTGCAGTAATATATACGGTCTGCAGCTCTGTGTGAATTATAAAAAAGGTTCTGGCAGTACCCTAAATTTGCTGTACAACAGTTCTTTTAGACTCTTACATAAATTACCCCCGAGATGCTCAGCTTCGCAAATGTTTGCTACCCGCAATGTCCCGAGCTTCCCGGAGGTAACAAGACGTGCTCAACACATTCTAATGCAAAGAATTAAAAAATCAACCAACCCGATCATCCAAGCTATCCATGAGTCCTGCCATTTATCCTCTAAGGCCTAAGCTATGGACTTCTTGGTACGAAAACGTCTGTCTGTCTGTAGCTCCACTTAACTTCGACAGTGCAGTATTATTTCTAATCAATTGTATATATTTCTACCCTTAGTGTATGAACTGTCATTGTATTAATAATATTTGCCATATGGACTATAGTCTGGCAATAAACCTTTTCATTTTCATTTTCATATAGCAAAATTGGGGTAGAGTTACCAGATGCTCTATTACGAAATGTATTTAAATCAATATATTTAATTTAAATACTCTTAACACGTGTACATATATATGTAATAATAACAATAAGTCAATATTTAAATTTAACACATTGTGGTTTGTCAAGACCATAGTTCTGGTACGTTCTACGGTCACAATGACTGAAAGGACAGTGAAGCATGCTGATAATGACATGAAATCATCATAAGATCTAATACTTTTTGTCTAAGTATATGCAATTTGCAAACTCCTCTAAAGTGTATAATTATAATCAGTCGTGTGATGGAATAAATCTTCAAACTACTTTTGCCGTGTATATATATATATACAGTGCCCGCGAAAAGTATCCGATCACCCTTGAAATTTGTATTTTTTACATAAAAAACAATGTTTAAATGTATACTTACCTTATATTAGTATTTTGTCATCTGTCCTTTGGTTTGGATGACTTGTTCTAGACGTTTTGGCATGGATTTAATCAAGTTTTGACAAACTTCCACTGATATTTCCTTGCACCATACCTTTTGATGGCCTCTTGTAATTTTTCGACTGAGCCAGTGTCGTGGCATTCAACCTTATTTTTTATTATTAGCCACAGATTTTCTATCGGATTGAGATCTGGACTATTACCAGGCCAATCCAAAATATCAAATTTATTGTCAGTAATCCATTTTGTCACTATTTTGGCCCTGTGACATGGTGCACCATCATGCATGTATGTTTTTGTCCTTTGGATTGCCATTGCCATTGGAAGTTTATCCTGTAGCATTGCTAAATACCGTGCACCATTCATAGTTGTGTTCTTCGGAAGAAAATATAAGTTTCCACACCCATAGTAACCGAAACAACCCCAAACCATCACACTTGGAGGGTGTTTCATTGTCTTTAGGGTGTATTTAGGGTCCATCCTATTTGAGCCAATAGGCCGGCGAACCTTTTTTGGACAACTTCTGAATGTCAAAAATGTCGACTCATCGCTAAATAAAACCTTCTTCCAGTCATCAACAGTCCAATGAATGTATTTTTTACAAAATGTGACACGTTTTTTACGCATTTTTTCATTAATGAACGGTTTCTTAGCAGCATGGCGAGATGGTAATCCGAGTTCTTTTGGAGCCGCTCCTGGATAGTTCGTTCAGAAACACCAGATAACAAATTATTCATATTAAATTTTATTTCTTTCGCAGTTATTGTTGGGTTTTTCAATACTAAACGTTTCATAAGTTTGTCTGTTCGCGAATTTGTTTTTCTCGGTCTGCCAGATCGTTTTTTAGGGACTGGCGTGGTTAGGCCACCATTGTTCTTAGCCCGTGAAACCCATAAATTAACGGTACTTTGGGATATGTTTAATTCCTTAGCTATCTGTCTCTGTGATTTCCCACATGCATGCAAAGCAACAATAGCACCTCGACAATCACTCTTAAGTTGTTTTTTAGCACACATTATATATAAATTTTATTTACACCACTTTCTGTAAAAAAAAAAAAATATCAAGAAATTTACACAAACAGTGAAATCTGACAAATTTGAGACACAGCCACCCGCAACGAAGGCTACCAGAACACTAATTTGAGAATGCGTTGGATAGCTCTCATATCAGCGAGCAACCTCAAAGTTACCAGATGTCGCTAGAACAAATAGAAAGTGAATTACGTGTCTCTGAATATCAAGGGAAAATATTGTATTTTCTTGAGTGATCGGATACTTTTCGCGGGCACTGTATATATATATATATATATATAATCTTGTTTCATGATTATGCAAAGAAACTAGGCTGTGGCGGGGTTATCTAGCTATGTTGCTCGACATAATACTTAAATACTATTTAAATTCGGTTGTGATGTCCGTTACAATAAGGAAAACAATAAGAGAGAACTTTATAAATTTTAGACAATGAGGAAACCTGTAAACTGTGGAGAGACTTGCTTGGTACTATATACGATGCAGGCAGGAAGGAGGGGCCAATCGCGAATCTCCGAAACTATTGAAATTACACCTTTTTTGAAAAGACTGTGTCGTGTGTAAGATGCATGCGTGTGTAGTAAGGGATATAGTGAGAAGCGCGTGTTTGAGAGTATGCTGGACTGTTTACAAGGTAGACGTGACATGTAAAAGGCCAGATGAAGAGGACAGTGATGGGAGAAACAGGGTTCAGACACTTCCTGCCTTCTGCTGGAATGCCACATACAAACTCCTTATATATATATATATATATATATATATATATATATATATATATATATATATATATATATATATATATATATATATATATTTATTTAAATTTTCGACTCTTGTAAATATGCATAGCGGGTTATTATGAGTCAGAAGTTCTAATGAGATCGATGTACAGTTCCCTCGAATGATCTGTTAAATAATTTTAAATTAAATGTTAGGGCTCACGTCATTGCGGAAACTAAGATCGCATGATGATACTTTTACGTTTTTAATACAGGTGAAAAGGCGTATGTTGCATACTATACGTACATATATTAGGATTGAAAGTATTTTTGTGGCCATTTGTACAGAAAATAATGCTTTTTATACGAGATCTGATATCATAAAGCATTAATTATAACATTTTAAACGTTGTGTAACGGTAGGCTTCAGTCTGTAAAGACATGATTGGTACAGCTAATGACAAAAACAATAAGCATGAACATTCTGTGTGATTGATGTAAACAGTGGCCTGACTGGTGTGAAAACAAATACGTTTATTATGAGAATTATGAGGAATTGTGAACAGCCGTTAAATTAGAGAAATGATAATTAAAGTAATGTGAATAGTCCTAACTATAACTACAAGTAGAAAGGTTCTTAATGAAAAATCTCTCAACTTTCAATACCTATTTCCCGCTGCATCTATTTAAAAATGACAACCCACATAAATTTGACATCCCGTTTTCTTTAATTGCATCTAATAAGAATTTTTTTTTACCCGAACCTACTTATTTGGATGTTATATATATATATATATATATATATATATATATATATATATGATAATAATAATAATAACAAGATTAGTTGCAGCTAATAGTCTTTAGAAGAAAGTTAAACTTAACAAATAACCTGAAACAATTACTGAGAGAAATATATAGCAAGATTGGGGGTATAGTTGCCAGATGCTTTTATTACGAAGGGAATTGAAATCAATATATTTAATTTAAATACTCTTAACACGTGTACATATATATATGTAATAATAACAATAAATCAATATTAGTAATAATATTTAAGTGGATGTTTAGCGGAGGATAACAGAATTGATGCTTCAGATTCAAAGCTGTGTTACGCAGCTTGATGTTCTTTTTAGCATATGCAATTTATAACGAAATTTGCTGTATAGTAAAATTATTAATTCACATACCAGAAGATAGCATGTGAAAGTGAATGTAATGGTATATATCAGCGTAAATAACAGAAAACTACATATTTAAAAGTATGTAAACAAATATGAGTGTACTATATGTATATATTGTATTTGAAGGTCATCTCGTTTGAAAATAAGCCAGTTTCCCTTAAAAAAGAGAGAAATTAATTTATTTAAATTAAAATGATAAATATTCATTTTATTTTTCATAATGCAGATCTTAAACAAAGAACTTGTATTAGGTTTAAAATATGATCACTCTGATTTTCATTTATGTATTGTTCGCAATTTGTTAACATTTGAAAATTGGGTGTTAATGTGCAATCTCGTTAGGCTTATTAAAACTTTTCATTCGTTTTCATTTCTACTGTCTTCTAACTTGCCTGAACGGAAAGTACTTGAATGTATGTATGTTTTTTCATGTTTGTTCTTGTTTGCCTCATGAAAGAACTTTTTTGAAGGAGGAAGGCGAGGCTCAATCCTTTCTTAAATTTTTTTGAATGAAGGTGAAAACGATTCCCCCTCCGAAGGAGGATGGGGCCCTGAAAGGGGCCCTCAAGGGGCAAATGCCCTTCATTAAGGACGGTGAGACCCCATAAATGGGCTAAGAACTTAAGTAAGGGGGCCCCCCTCATACAGAAGCTATGCCTTCAGGGGGCCCCTTCAGGGGCAGGATTTCAGAGCACCCCAACTTCCTCTCCCCAAACGCGCCCATACTACTATCGCATAAAACTTATTTTCAGACTGAAATTTACAATCTTTGACGCAAAGCTTAATTAACTCAATAAGAGTGTTGTGTTGAACAGGGAAAGAATATTCAGAAATCTTATCTTTTAAAAAATAAAAGTAAGTCATCAACAGGGACTTTTGTGAATAACGAGCAGACATCAAAACTCACCACTTTGAAATTAGGGTAATTAGGAAACTTCAGTTTGGTTTGTCAATAAGATCCATGCTATTTACAATATGTGACTTGGAAATAGAGCCAACTAACGGCGTTACACCCTGACGAGGTGTAAGTACTTCTGAATACACGAAAGGCCTTGGAATCATTTTTCTTTTTCCTTGTGGGATGCATCATTCACTCATTACACGTGTTTAATTGTGAAATTCATCCCATATATATATATATATATATATATATATATATATATATATATATATATATATACCGTATATATACACACACCTTGGTTGAATGGTTTGTTCTTAGGGAAACGTAGCTTAGCGAAGAATAGGAGGACGAAAAGATGGTACATGTTTATTTACAGATGTTTCGGAAAAGTTCAATTTCCATCATCAGTGCTAAAAAGTTTAAAATCTAATAGAAATAAATGAGTATAATAAACAAAAACGAAATACATTAAAATGAACGTGCGACAATGGTGACAATATATATTAAATTAAAATTAAAAGATTAAAAATGAAATAATATAAAGTATAAGAGTGTGGACACAGTAAAATATAAAACGTTTAAAAGGTGAATCAGAATTAAGGGGAGGTCTTACCAAGTTGTTAACGTAGTGAGAAACTAATTGTACAGAAGATTGGGGATGGTTGCTTGTTGAAAAAATCCATATTAGAAAGATGGAACCAGGCGGAGTGATGGTGGATTTCTTTTCAATATGGGAGTTTATTTGGCGATGTTTAGGTTGAAAGCGGAACTATAGTCGTTGAGGGTTGGCTGAATACTGAGTATATAAAGGGACTCAAGTATGTGGAGGTCGATTAGTTGGTTGGCTGAATTAACGATTTTGAAATTGGAGGGAAGTAACGGTGGTTGTGAAGGTGGCAATGATCCCTTATTGCTGATTTGGAGGGTTTGTTCAATGGCTGCGAACTTCTGGTAGAAATACCAGGATGCTCGTCCACTCTTGTTTGGTATTGGCTGATGGTACTGCCAATATAGTTCGCTTTGCAGCGAACACAATTAAAAGCGTAGATAGTGGACGAAGTGTCGCACGTACGTTCATTTTAATATATTTCGTTTTTGTTAATTATACTTATTTATTTCTATTTGATTTTAAACTTTTTAGCACTGATAATGGAAATTGAACTTTCCCGAAATGTCTGTCAATAAACATGTACCATCTTTACATTCTTCTATTCCTCGATATATATATATATATATATATATATATATATATATATATATATATATATATATATATATATATATATATATATATATATATATATAACAGTACTAATGTTAATGAAGAAGTACGCAGCTCAGTACCACAAGGTACAGTGCTGGCCCCACTCCCTGTTCATTATCATGCTAACAAGCATAGACAGTGGAGTAAACAGCATCAGTATAGTAACATCATTTGCGGATGATACAAAGATCAGCAGAAAAATCAACGATGCAAACGAAATAGAGGCCTTGCAGAGAGACACAAACAAAATATACAAATGGGCAGAAGACAACAATATGACATTTACCACCGATAAATTTCAGCTCTTGAGATATGGTAGAAATGAGGAACTTAAAAAGACTGCATATTATGCTCCAGATAGACAGGAAATTCAGAGAAGCACGAAAGCGGTGATGCCAAATTCGAGACACAAAATCAGATAGCAATAAACAAAGCAAAAAGAGTCGCGGGACAGGTACTAAGAACGTTCAAAAGGAGGGACAAGACAGTAATGATTCCCCTGCTGAGAACACTGATCATACCAAAACTTGAATACTGCTCAGTTTTGACGTCCCCATATAAAAAGGAAGAAATTAATAAACTAGAAGAAACGCAGAGACATTTCACGGCCAAGATTGATGGCTGCAAAGAACTCAACTACTGGGAAAGACTACGCAAACTAAATCTGTACTCCCTGGAAAGAAGAAGAGAGAGGTATACCATAATCTACATATGGAAAATGATCGAAAAACTGGTACCAAACCTCAAACTAAGCCCAATTACCATCCAAACAACGCTGGAAAATAGGAAAGGCAGAATGTGTAGTGTTCCCAAATTAAGGGCCCGACAAGGGACCTCCTCAACACTGAAAGAAAATAGCTTGGTTGTCAGGGAACCAAGAATTTTTAACCAGCTTCCAAAGGACCTCAGAAACATTACAGGGATCAAAGTTAAAGTCTTCAAGAGAAGACTAGATGTCTGGCTCAGGACGGTACCAGATTAGCCGGGTATACCTGGCTATGTACGATGGCGAGCGCAAGAGAGAAACTCGCTCCTCCACCAAGCCAGGACTAGAGGCGGGGCCACCAGCTTGACCTTCGTGTGAAGAAAGACCGACGCACGGAGCCCAAACAAGGTTAATAAGATAAGTTATATATATATATATATATATATATATATATATATATATATATTAACTCTCCGTCTATGGCCTTGGGTGGTTCGAGGCTGACGGGGGTTCTGGTTAGGTGGCAGCAACGGATTTCTCACTCTGGGGTAGCTGGTACCGTGTAGGGAATTGCAGGAGTTTCTTTTATACTACACTCCGATTTCTTCTTGTAGCGGATCGGAGGATTCTGTGAAAACTTACTAAATTATCTAACGGTTCCCAATTCTTTTTGTAGCGTATCGGAGAAGTTGGAGAGGCAAAACTGGTCTCAGACTTAAGACTGACTGATTTCTAACTTACTGCTTCTTGAAAATGTAGTGTTATTTTAACAATACTCTTGGAGAATACGGACTCAAGGGTGAAGTAAAATTTACTGATTTTTACTGCTTCTTGATATTACGGGTAATGCTTTCAGCCTCTAGGTCAGGTTAGATAAAACAAATAATAATTTCGAAGATTATAATGGTTTATATATGTTTTAAATTGGTGATGTCATTATTATTTAATGTTGACCCTTTTTTTAATTCTCAATACGCCGATTTTTTTTGCAAAATACTTGAAGATAAAGGCAAATTTTTTCTGTAACAACATATGACAGATAAGCAAGATACAGTATTTGAAGATGAAGGCACATTTTTCTCTTAAACAATATATTGACAGATTTGATGTTATCATGATGTGCTGAGCCAACTAAAAATGGAAATTGAAATATACATTTTATTATGAATTAAACACGCATATGAACCAAAATTAAATGCTTAAAATTTAAAATTAAGTGTTAATTTAGAGTTTCGGCAAGACATGACTTCAGCTTTCACACCTAAGAGAGAATGTATAGAAAAATGAACATCGCAAAATTTAACAAGATTATATGATTAAATGAGAAAAATAATTAGGTAATCATGAAAGAAATGAGTCATGAAGTATGAGAAGATATTATTGAACCAGAAATTACTTTAGCAAAAATTAAATGATGAAAAACAGAAAAAGAAAAAAAAAATTTATTCTCCACACTCCGCATGAATATTATTTACAGTAGCATGTCATGCGAGTTTGGGCCTTATATGCAAAAATGAATGTTAGAATTATTCATTTTTAGATATATATATATATATACTGTGTGTATATAAAATAGACGTTTTCTAGTCCCGCACGAAGGTAGCCTGAATAAGTGTTTGAGACTCAAGTAAGTGGGTCATATGGTAATAAAAACCCACTCTAATAGATAGAGTTTATTTCCACAACAGTTTTGATGCCCACTGGCATCCTCTTCGGGTGGATACAGAAAAACGAATGAACCAAAAACAAGAGGGAAAACAGTCCAGGGACCATTAAGAAATTCACACCTAGGTTAGATCCCGTTCTTCCAACACTGGAAGGGCATTTTTATTAAAGGGACCCGCTTATAAGTACATTCGCACAAATTTAAAACTATCTTGTTCTATACATACAGATTCTATTATTTTTTTACATAATTATTACATTTATTATTAAATTTATTACATTTAATATTGCATTATTATTTATTACAGAAATTATAAATTTATTATTACATTGATTATTACATTGTCGTTTATTACACAGAAATTATAAACCGAAAAACGAATGAAAAAGGCGAGAAAGAAACAATCCAGAGACCATTAAGAAATTCGCACCTAGGCTAGATCCCGTTCCCCCGACCCCAGAAGGGCATTTTTATTAAAGGGTCCCGCTTAATAAAATGCCCTTCTGGGGTCGGGGGAACGGGATCTAGCCTAGGTGCGAATTTCTTAATGGTCTCTGGATTGTTTCCTTCTCGCCTCTTTCATTCGTTTTTCGGTTTATAATTTCTGTACAATAAACAACAATGTAATAACCAATGTAATAATAAATTTATAATTTCTGTAATAAATAATAATGCAATATTAAATGTAATAAATTTAATAATAAATGTAATAACTATGTAAAAAATAATAGAAGCTGTATGTATAGAACAAGAAGATAGTTTTAAATTTGTGCGAATGTACTTATAAGCGGGTCCCTTTAATAAAAATGCCCTTCCAGTGTCGGGAGAATGGGATCTAACCTAGGTGCGAATTTCTTAATGGTCCCTGGACTGTTTTCCCTCTTGTTTTTGGTTCATTCGTTTTTCTGTATCCACCCGAAGAGGATGCCAGTGGACATCGAAACTGTTGTGGAAATAAACTCTGTCTATTAGAGTGGGTTTTTAGGTGCTCTTCCAATATGTGCTCTACCGCGAAACTGTGATCTACCATATTCCAATACGTGCTCTACCGTGAAACTAGCCTTATAAGGCTAACTAACGAAAATATCATGACTTAACCTAACCAATCGTTAGGTCAACTATACGCCCTTGACGATTGGTTAGGTTAAGTCGTGATATTTTCGTTAGTTAGCCTTATAAGGCTAACTAACGTACCTGCTGCTAATCCGAATAATCTAAGGTAGATCACGTATTGGAATGCAAATTTTAAGGTAGAGCACATATTGGAAGAGCACTGGTTTTTATTACCATATTTTGACCTTCACGTAGAAAAAAGTGAAGTTTTTTGCATTTAAGTGGGTCATGTTTGCAAGTATGCAGAATTGGCGAGAGTGAAATGCAAGTCCCGCTGTCATAGTTTGAGGTGATATGTTATTCAGGGTACAGTGTTTGCAAGTTTTGAAATTTGGAAACTTTCAAACTTTGTCGACAATGTTTGTAAGTGATATATAATTGAGCGTGCCCAAATGCATACAGTAAAGTCTCGTTCGAACGTATCTCTGGGGTCCTTGCATTTTTCTACTTTATATTAAAACTGCTTAATACGTGTGGAGAAGAGAGAGAGAATAAAAACGGAGCTTTACCATATGTAATAGTATTATTTTCCATAGTTTGGAGAAGATTACTCGCCACTGTTCACACTTTTAACACAACCATTTGGGTTTGATCCCAGTGAAGCTAGAATCGAATTATGAGCTGGATGCTTGGGATAGGTACAGTTTTGTTCTTTGGGAAGTTTAGATACGATTACCAAAAGGAGGATACATTTACCCAAAGAACTACTTAGTCGTGACGAGTGTGGCGTGGTAAATGAATAAAATTTATATACCGGGTGATTACAAATTATCTTCCCGATTTTAAACATTTATTATGAAAAAACTAACAAAGCAACAGTGAAAAGCAAGATCTACAAATAAAGTAAAACTCAAAAAGTTTTATTTACAAGTTATTGAAGTTCAATGTGAGCTCTTTTTGTGGTTCTGCAGACATCAAAGCGGTATTCTGTTTCCCTTCATATATTTTGTAGCATATCATACTAAACTTTTCTAACAGCCTCATGTATCCTTTCCTTAAAATGTTCCAAAGTTGTTGCCATTGGTGAAACAAAAACTTCATTTTTGACATAACCCCAGAGGAAGATGTCAAGGGTGGTTAGATCGGGCGCGAGCCGACCAAGGAATGGGCTCTCCACGCCCGATCCAACTATCAGGCAATTGCTCATTCAGGAATGTTGTAACCTCATTGTGGAAATGGGGTGGCGCACCATCCTGCTGAAACCACACATCAGCTTTGTTCTTTAGCAGCTGGGGCATTAGCCACAGCTGTAGCAAATCGCGGTAAATTATACCATTAATTGTTTGTTCAGCAAAAAAGAATGGACCGTAAATTTTCCCAGCGGTAAGAACACAAAATACGTTAACTTTAGGGTTATCTCTGATGTGTTCAATATTACAAATAAAAATTCCCTAAAATATTCTTTATTTGTATATCTCGCTTTTCGTTGTAGCTTTGTTAGTTTTTCGTAATAAATGTTTAAAATCGGCAGAGTTGGGCACATTACTTTCTATAAGTAAAGGCGTTACCGCTACCGTTACATTGATAAAAAGTAACGTCTTACCGCTTCAGTTACTTCTATAAAAAGTAACGCGTTACCGTTACCGCTACTGTTACTTTTAAGAAAAGACTAAGGAGTAAAAATGCCTTAATAATACCAAATTATACTCTTATATGACAAAAAAATCAAACCACAAACTCAACTAAAAAAAATTGCCTGTCAAAAAAAACTAAACTTACAGATTTTTTAGGAGTGTGTTGTTCGATTTCAGGAACACTAGCTAGTTTTTCAAAATTGGCATCTGATAGTCCTCGTTTAGAGGAGCTAACAGCTAATTAACAGCTAATAAATGATACTTGTCAAATGATCAGTTTGAAAGTAACGAGTAGCGAGTAACGATTGAAATCGCTCTAAAAAGTAGTGCCGTTACCAATTTCGTTACAACATCTCAAAAGTAACGGCGTTACCGCTACAGCTACTAAAAAAGTAACATCGTTACGTAATGGGGTTACTAGTAATGCCGTTACTCCCAACCACTAAAAATCGGGAAGATCATTTGTAATCATCCGGTATGTCCTAATACTGTATACAGTATGTCCTAAGTTCTCTTTGGGCTTTAAAGCTTTATATAAATTTTCAGATTAAACCTAAACTACTACTACTACTACTACATCATTTGCTTCAACATCACTTGATATGGCAAGTTTGAATGGGCAAAGTAGAGTGATCTGCTGAATTTGTTTCGACTTCTTTTCTAAACAAACTACTGTAATAAATGTACATAAAAAGAAATAAAATACAATACAAGAGGTAAATTTACGCTTAGAATAGTGTCAATGTAATTTTACATTACCATCTTACACTGAAATCCAGATATGTTCGGTCAGTCTAGATTTGTTTATGTCTGAATATAATATGATAATGAAAACACACTCTAATGACAGAGTTTATTTCCACAACAGTTTCGATGCCCACTGGCATCCTCTTCGGCCAGTGGACTTCGAAACTGTTGTGGAAATAAACTCTGTCTATTAGTGTGGGTTTTTATTATCATATTTTGACCTTCACGTAGAAAAAAGTGAAGTTTTTTGCATTTGTCTGAATATAAATTGGAGCAAAATCGGAAGCATATGAAATTATTCTCACGAAATTTCTCCCTTCAGCAAAACCATCCAACATTATACAAAAAATAAACTTTATTCCTTGTTTTTCACATGCTTTGATCTCAAAACCTCAATTCATTCTTGCTCTAGAAAAGCAAGACTGTTTCAATTTATGTTGTTTGTACAAAAATGTCCTAGGTATTAAGTGTTAGTTTTATGAAATGTTCTCTCTCTCTCTCTCTCTCTCTCTCTCTCTCTCTCTCTCTCTCTCTCTCTCTCTCTCTCTCTCTCTCTCTCTCATTGGCTACGCCAATCCCAAGTCGGACTACTCCATGTTGGGGAGTAATATCGAGGCTACTAACTTGGAAAAGGACTTGGGTGTGCTAATTAGCAGTGGCCTTAAGTTTACCAAACAGTGCGTAGAGGTGGAAAAGAAAGCTCAGAAGTTGTTGAGTTATATCAGGAGGCAATTTCGATTTCGGAACAAGGAGATTGTGCTCTCTCTGTACAATTCCCTGGTTCGGCCGCACCTGGAGTATGCTGTGCAGTTCTGGTCGCCCACCCTCAGAAAAGATATTGAGAGGCTGGAGCGAGTCCAGGCGAGGGCCACAAAGTTAATCCATTCTGTTAGGCATATGGGCTACACTCAACGCCTGCACTCCGTGAATATGTTTTCGCTGGAAACTCGGAGGCTGCACGGTCAACTCATCGAGGTTTTCAAGCTTTTACACGGGTTCAACTATGTCGATTTTAGAAGCATGTTTAGTTTAAATGATAACTCAACTCGCAACAATGGTTGGAAGTTGGATTTGAAATGGTTTAGCACTAGTGTGTGTGGGAATTACTTTACTTATAAAATCTGTGACACATGGAACAAGTTACCTTCAGAAGTTGTGAACAGTTCCTCTGTGGATCAGTTCAAGAAAAGATTAGACCGAATCTTGTACACTATTTGAGGGTGTAGGAATTTTTCCCTGGCACCCGTTGCCATTGGGACAGCCTCGGTATGGGCCGCAAGGCCTTTTGATGTACTTCTTTTCCTTGTAATTCCTTGTAACTCTCTCTCGCTCTCTCTCTCTTAAAAGAGTTTAAAAGCCTAACCGATAAGATTTAAAAAAAAGACTGACATAGGAATAGTTGTAGAAATTCTTTCAAAAATGCATGCTAGTGGTTGTACCTTAAGTAAAGCTATTAGCATAAACAATATAATACGATTTACATTTGTGAGAGTAAAGGAATAAAATTTGTCGCTTGTTGGCCTACATTTTTCGATAGCAGGGAATACTATGGCTCGGATTGGATTCATTTTAACCAAAAGAGCAAGAAGGAATATAGCGATCTTCTGAACATTAACTCGTATAATCTTTTTAAATTAGGCCCCCCCTAATAACCAGTAGGAGAATTCGAAATGGTAGGTTACAAAATGTTTCACAAAGAAAGGAACGGAAGAGAAGGTGACTTCCTGCACCCGGTAAATAGTAATATTGTTTCTGCTCATGAAATCTTTGGAATTGAACTAGATTTGAACAATAAAATAGGGCATCTAGTTCTAGTATATAGGCCACCTCACTAACATGTTGATAAGGATATAAACTTGTATAATCAATTAAACAGATTAATGAATAATAATAGTGGAATTTTTGGTGATTTTAACTGCGGTAATATAAATTGGGGAAACCAAACAGCTGATGCTCAGAGTTCTAGACTCATTAGCAGATAATAATTTATCAAGTCAATGGGTTGACGGTCCTACTCGGGGATCTGGTCTTCGACTCGCCAAAAATGTCTTTATCCGACAAAAATGTGAAAATGTATCCAATTCTAATTATTCTCGCTCTTTCTGGCATCTAGCTAAGAACCTCTTCAACAACTTTACTTCCTCTTCTTTCCCTCCTCTTTTCAGTTCCGACGGCACAGTTGCCGTCTCTTCTCCTGACAAAGCTGAACTCTTCGCTCAAACTTTCGCTTACAACTCAACCCTGGACGATTCCGGTGCTGTTCCTCCATCTCCCCCCCCCCCGCCTCTGACTTTATTATGTCTGAAATTAGAATCTCTTCTAAAGATGTTTTTTCTGCCCTATCTGGGCTCAACTCTAGGAAGGCGTATGGTGCTCATGGTGTTCTTAAGAACTGTGCTTCTGTGCTTACACCCTGCCTAGGCAAACGCTTTCATCTTTGTCTCTCATCTGGTACTTTTCCTTCCTGCTGGAAGTTCGCTTTCATTCAGCTTTTTCCAAAGAAGGGTGACCGTTCTCAACCCTCCAACTATCTTCCAATTGCTTTGATTTCTTGCCTTTCCAAAGTTTTTGAATCTATCCTTAACAGGAAGATTCTTAAACACCTTTCTTCTCGCAATCTTCTTTCAGATCGTCAGTAAGGATTCAGCAAGGGACACTCGACTGACGATCTTCTTGCATATCTTTCTGACTCTTGGTCATCCTCCTTTCGGGATTTCATTGAAACTTTTGCTATTGCGCTAGACATATCAAAAACTTCTGAAGAGTTTGGCACAAATCTTTAATTTCAAAACTGTCCTCCTTCGGTTTCTATCTTTCGAGTTGTGCCTTCATCTCTAATTTCCTTTCCTGCCGAGCTATAGCTGTAGTTGTATATGGCCACTGTTCTTCTCCTAAACCTATTAACAGTGGTTTTCCTCAGGGTTCTGTCCTGTCACCCACTCTTTTCCTTTTATTTATTAATAACCTTTTAATTCACACTTCCTGTCCTATTCACTCCTATGCCGATAATTCCACTCTTCACTTCTCCACTCGTTTACCAAAGCGTCCCTTTCAACAGTCACTCCATGATTCGCGTAGTACGGCTATGGAGTACCTGACCTATGATCTTTCTGCTAACTCTGGTTGGGGCAGAGAAAACCTTGTGGCTTTCAATGCCTCGAAAACCTGGTTCCTCCATCTGTCTACTCGTCACAATCTTCCACACGACTATCCCCTTACCTTCAACAACACAACTGAATCCTTCCTCTTCTCTTAACATTCTTGGCGTTTCCTTTTCTCGTGATCTTTCCTGGAAAGATCACATATACTCTCTTTCTAAAACAGCTTCTAAGAGGTTAGGTGTGCTGTACCGCCTCCGCGGTTTCTTTACCCCCACTCAGTTGCTGTCTCTGTACAGGGATTTTGTTCGCCCGTGTGTGGAATATGCTTCTCATGTGTGGGGTGGTTCAACCCACACAGCCGTACTTGACCGGGTGGTATGAAAGGCTTTTCGTCTCATCAATTCTCCGCCTCTTAGTGATTGTCTTCAATCTCTCTCTTTTCGCCGCAATGTTGCTTCACTCTCTCTTTACTATCGCTATCATAACGGACATTGCTCTTCTGAACTCTCTAACTGCATGCCTCCACCTTTAAGGAGAGCACGCAGTACCAGACTTTCTACACTTTCTCACTCCTCTCCTGTCCAACTATCTAATGCAGGGGTTAATCGGTATTTTCAGTCCTTCATCTACTCAACCGGTCAACTCTGGAAAAATCTTCCTCAATCCATCTTCCGTCCTGTCTATGACCTCCCATCTTTCAAACACAGAGTGTCTAAGCATCTCGAAAACCCCGGACCTTGACTTTGGTTCTCTTCTTCTTTTATTGGGGGAGGGGCGCTTTTGAGGGCATTTGCCCTTGGCCTCTCCTTCCTGCATAAAAAAAATAGCAAACCAGATTTCATATTTACGCGCGAAGATGACCTAGTCTCTAACCTGACTATTGGTGAAACTTTGAATGACAGCGACTACAATTTGATTAAGTTTGACCTCAGAGTTCCAATTAATACTCGAGAAAAGACGCGCAAAAGTTTAGATTTCTCTCGAGCAAATTTTGAAAGTTTTCAAAGTAATTCAGATACTCTTGAAATTCTAATAAATGAGGATGTCAATGTCACCTGGAGCTCATGCAGGGGTCAGTTGAGAATATTACAAGACACCTTTGTACCCACTAAAATAGTTTCCTCCTTGTCAACCAAGACGCCGAAATGGTTCAACAATAAAATCAGCAATGCTTTTACGGAAAGAAATAGAGCCTACGAACTACTTAAGTCACATTCCAACCAGACTGATTCAGAAAATTATACAAACCTAGGTCAGAGGGTTAAATCCTTAATAAGATCAGCTGAACGTGAAGAAGAAGCTAGAGTTGCCTCACTCTGTAAAATTAACCTTAAATAGTTTTTTACCCATGTTAATAGCAGAAAGCCAATTAAAAATTCCCTAGATCCCCTAAAAGATAGAAATGGCATACCGAAATTCAATGATATAGATATAGCCAAAGGTGGGCAGTTGCGCCGCAAAAAGTTGCGGCGCAACTTGCGGCGCAACATTTTTGGTTGCGCTTGCGCTTGCGGCGCAACTTTTTGAAAAGGGTTGCGCTTGCGCGTGCGGCGCAACTATTTCAGCAGAGTTGCGGTTGCGGTTGCGGCGCTACAAAAATTGTTGCGCGTGCCCACCACTGCAGATATACGTTAAATGCAAAGGTGGGCAGTTGCGCCGCAAAAAGTTGCGGCGCAACTTGCGGCGCAACATTTTTGGTTGCGCTTGCGCTTGCGGCGCAACTTTTTGAAAAGGGTTGCGCTTGCGCGTGCGGCGCAACTATTTCAGCAGAGTTGCGGTTGCGGTTGCGGCGCTACAAAAATTGTTGCGTGTGCCCACCACTGGATATAGCTCACACGCTAAACGGGTCTTGTCCGCCCCTGTATGGAGTACGCTCCTCATGTGTGGGGTGGCTCAACCTACACAACTCTACTTGACCGGATGGAATCAAAGGGTTTTCGTCTCATCAATTCCCCACCTCTTACTGACTGTCTTCAATCGCTCTCTCTTCGCCGCAATGTTGTCTCACTCTCTCTTTATTATCGCTATTATAATGGACACTGTTCTTCTGGACTCTAACTGCAGCCTCCACCTTTAGAGGAGAGCTTGCAGTACCAGACTTTCGACATTCTCATTCCTTTTCTGTCCAACTTTCTAAGGCAAGGGTTAATCGGTATTCTCAATATTTCATCTACTCAACCGGTCAACTCTGGAACAACCTTCCTCAATCCATCTTTTCCTTCGTCTATGACTTCCAGTTTTTCAAACGTAGAGTGTCCAGGCATCTCGAAAACTTTGGATATTGATTTTGACTCCCTTTTTCTATGGGGGGCATTTTTGTGGGCATTGGCCTTTGCTTTTTGCATAAAAAAGGAAAAAAAGAGATATATAACTTTCAACCTTTCAAATGTTCCGCGCGATGAGTCCTCATTTCATGAAGCTCAAGCTTGTCGCCCCTCCTCTCATACACATATATAATATATACACACACTCGTATATAATATGAAAAAGCTAGGATGATACGATGCAGTATTTTTTTTTTGTATCATCCATATACTGTCCATATTGTAGACATTTCGAAGTATTACTGCCCACTCAATGGCATTCCCACTCGCATTCGTGGTTTAAAAGTGAGAATGTACAAAAGTGAAAAAGTTCACATTTGAAAAAAACGTGTCTTGATTTGGGAAACGATGTTTTCGTCGCTGAAACGGCGCTGAGAGGACCGTTTAATACTTCCTAACCTAATTTATTTTAACCATTCAGAACTTAAGCCAAAATTAGCCTAACCAATCGGAACCTACTATACCGTATCGTAATCAATCATAACCTAATCTAACCAATCGTAACCTAACCGTGACCAAAGTAGGAAAGACCGTGGATTAGAATGAGAATGACGCGAATTTGGAATAGACCGATTTGAAAATACCTCGTTTGAGATTCTCACTTTCTCTTTTTCCCATTCTTGGGCGTTGAATCGAATGGGAATGAAGGTGAATGAGAGTAAACCGTTTCGAAGTCTCACCTTATCATCAGTACAACTGCAATAATTAGAAGAGAAACTTCATTACCTTGATAATTATACAGTTTTACTACTACTACTATTACTACTACTACTACTAATAATAATAATAATAATAATAATAATAAATAATAATAATAAAATACTACAATTTACGATCTTAAAATAATTTTTTTACAGAACATCTTTTTATTTTTATCCGAGTAGTTCGGCTCTTAAATTTTAGGCTTTTCTCGACTCTCAAATTAATTATAAGACAAAAGCATTTCATATATTCGTAGTTACGAACGATTTGGTAGTGTAAACATGACTATTAATTGTTATATAAAACAAACTTCTTAGTGATGATTAGGAAATATATAGAGTAAATATGATTGATTATGATTATGATTACATTATAAGATAAAACCTCGGGTCGATCCTGAACCGTCGTTCAAACTCGCATAAAGTAAGTATGTAGGGCAATTTTTTAGGACACACGGACATAGATTACTTTCCACTCAATGTCATTCCTATTCCTATCCATGGTCCGCAAATGAAAATGAACAGAAGTGAAAAATCCACATTTGAGAAACAATATCACTCCATTCCCAATCGCGGAAAAAGCGCCAAATGGGAATGGCTAACATTTCCTAACCTAACTTAATTTAACCTAACCTAACCTAACGTACCGTAACCTAACCAATCGTAACCTAAGTTAACCTAATCCGGACCAAAGTGGGAAAGTCGTGATGAGAATGAGAATAACGCGAGTTGGGGGGCGGGCGGAACGATTTGAAAAGTCTCGTTTAAAATTCTCACTCTCGGCTTTCCCACTCTCGGGGGGTCGAAATGAAATGGGAATGACGTTGAGTGGGTCAATATAATAGTCCTGAAACAAGAAACAAGAAAAAGTAAACACAACAAGCAGAGAAATAACGCGGTATTTAATTCCAAAATATATTCATATGATTTCAGTATTCTTTTATTAAGATTGATTTAATTTTGCTTTTAAACGCATTTACATTAAAAATATTTTGAAAATTTGCGCTTAAATCATTATATAATTTTAACCCTACGAAAATAGGTGTTTTTTCGCGATGAAGACAATCTAAGCCATTCTAAGGTGAGGAACAGCGTGCCTGTTTCTACGCTTAGTCTGGTATTATAAGTGAATGCGCCAATTTGATTATATCTTTGAATCTTAATAACTTTAACTCTTTGAAGAATGTATTTGTATGATCGAGAAAATCTGCATCGGATAGTATCCTTATTGCTCGCTTTTGAACAACACAAATACTTTAATGCGTTATCAGCGCTATTTCCCCGCGCAAAACTGCAATACATCATAGTATGCTTACAACTTTTTTCCAAGACTGCGAGTTTGCTTTCCTTTTAAATTTTTAAAATAATTGATTTTCCGACATTGTTAATTTTAAATAGGTTTTATTAACTCTGCGTCATACTTTTGTTCTTCTTTATATTATACATATAATTCTTCTTTATATTATAAAGAAGAACGGAAGTATGACGCAGAGTTAATAAAACCTATTTAAAGTTAACAACGTCGGAAAATCAATTATTCTGAAAATTTAAAAGGAAAGCAAATTTACAGTCTCGGAAAAAAGTTCGTACACAAACGTAAAACGAAAATCATAAGAAATTACTAATTGGTAATATTCTGATTTTCTTTGTGGATATTTTATTATTTTTGGTCACAGTAATAAAGTTTGAAGACCAAAGCCAAATCTTTAAAAACACTGGACAACAAATTAAAACTTTTTTCCTGTTCCTCAAGTAAAATAGGGTTATTCTGCTACATTTTGGCACAAAGAATACAAATATGGATACGAAATGTTTCCATCACCCACACTTTTTAAACAAATTCAATTTTATTTCAAAAACAGGAATATGTAGGTATAATTGGCAGCATTAGAACTACACTTTTTGGGAGGTACTGGGGCCGAAGATGATACTGTGGTACTGAAAATGGCTAAAGTAGCAGTTAGATGAATTGCACTTAATGGGGAGACTAGTGGTTTGCCAGCAAAGGCGGGGATACAACTAGAAACACTGGAACGGGAGTGGTCGTGAGGGTATATATATATATATATATATTATGTGTGTGTGTGTGTGTGTGTGTGTGTGTGCATTAAATATTAAGTTAAAATTACTAAACAACTACACATTAAACTAATGTTACGTCCAGATGTCTCAACTGCAATCACTGATCGACAAATCATTAAAGTATCATCAGTAAAAATGACTGGTACAGGATCCAACAAATCATATAATATTGGATGTCGCTTCAAAGTTTGATCTCTGACTGCATTACACATAAACACGCCTGTCCAGTCAAAACTTGTCAAGATTTGTCAGGCCGTGACTCATGCAGTTTCAATCAGTGTATGACATGCTCGTCTTCTACAAAGTTTTGTGTTGTGAAGTGCATTTCACGCATTTGTTTTGTGTTGTATATTTAACTGTACAAATATTTCTTATGTCTCTGGCAAAATTTAAACACTAAATCTGATTTTTCGAAATGTCCCGGAAATGTGTGAATGAACCTGACTCTTTCTGTTATGTTTGTGGAAAATTAGCGTTGAAAGCTCTGAGAAGAAGCATTACTCCCCTAATAAAGAAAGGTTACAAAATTTATTTCGGATGTGAAATTGGGGATCAGGATAAGAGTTAGGCTCCTCATATCTGTTGCAGACGTTGTGCGATGACTTTTGGAGCTTGGATAAAGCTTCAAAGGGCAAGCGAAAGTCGATGGCATTTGCAGTTCCCATGGTGTGGAGAGAGCAAAAAGATTATGTAACCGATTGCTACTTTTGCTTAGCTAACATTTGTGGTTTCAACCCTAACAGTAAAAATAAAATTCTGTATCCGAATCTGCCTTCGGCTGTACGACCGGTAGCACATTGTGAAACACTTCCAGTTCCAAAACCTCCCGAGTCTTTTACTTTAGACAATGATGACGATGATGATGATGAAACAGCTGATGATGTGCCACACAAGGATGAAGAATACCAACCTCGTACTTCGTCAAAAGAGCCTCATTTAATTACTTAGCCTGAACTAAATGATCTGGTACGAGATATAAATTTGTCTAAAAATTAAGCAGGTCTCCTAGGGTCTAGACTACAAGGCTGGAACTTGCTAGCCAACGATGCTAATATTTCTATTTTCCAGAAACGCCAAAAGAATTTGGGTATACATTTTTCTACGAGTGGAGATCTTTGCTTTTGTAATGATATTGATGGTTTGATGGTGGCCTTAGGGCATGAGCACAACCCACAAGAATGACGACGGTTCACTGATTCATCGACCCATCAATTCCTATCGGACGCAGTACACACGAAAGAGTCGTATGAAAATATGGAATTACTTCTTCGCAAAATCGGATATGCAAATTATAACTGGCACATTTGTGGAGATCTCAAGGTAATTGCGCTACTTCTTAGTATACAACTCGGATACACAAAATACTGCTGTTTCCTTTGCGAGTGGGATAGCCGGACAAAGCATTCTCATTATAATGTTAAGAACTGGCCACGGCATCTAGCTTTAATTCCTGGACCAAAACACGTTACGCATCGAAATCTAGATGATCCCCAAAAAATCTATTTGCCACCTCTTCACATCAAATTAGGTTTAATGAAAGACTTTGTAAAAGCCATGGACAAGGAAGGAGCTGGCTTCCAGTATTTGAAATGAAAATTTCCCCGTATCACAGAAGCAAAAATAAAAGAAGGTATTTTTGTTGGTCATCAGCTCAATGAGCTAATGAAAGATACTGTTTTGATGGAACCTTAGATGAAAACTTGAAAATAGAGCCTGGACCGCCTTCAAAGCAGTTACTCAGAACTTCTTAGGTAACCGTTGATCACCAAATTATGCTGAATTGGTTGATGAACTCCTTCAGGCTTACAGAATACTGGGCTACAACATGTCTCTTAAAATACATTTGGATTTTTTTCCCACCAAACATCGGAGACATCAGCGACGAACACGGAGAGCGATTCCACCAAGATATCTCTACGATGGAAAAGCGGTATCAAGGCAAGTGGAATCCTAGTATGCTTACAGATTACTGTTGGATGCTCATCAGGGAAGCCAAAGATGTATCATATAAGCGTAAATCATCAAGCAAGAAATTTTAGACGAATCTGTAATATTTGTATTATCACTCAATTAGCCTTATTTTCATGCTTTTTGTAAAATAAAAATGATCATTTTCTCAAAAACTGTGGGTGATGGAAAAACTTCACTATTATTTTCGAAATCAGCACTAAAAGGTCAATAAACTCAACACTACCAGAGGAACAGAATCTTTGTCGAACAGTGTAATTAGTAACTTATTTATGCTTCCAAGGAATTTTGTTTTTAGGCGAACTTTTTTACGAAACTGTACATCCATACCATTTTAAAAACTGGTCAAAATTTTCAAATCAGTTTTTACGCGATCGAGTACAGTTGAGGAATGAGTTCTCGAAAAGGACTAGTTGGATCAACTTGACCTCTTCTCACTCCCAGCATGCTGGTCGACATAGGTCTTTGCAATTTCCTTGACTGAACTCATAGAGGTACCGCCTCGTCCAATTTACTTAAGAGCGTTTACATAAGCCGTTTACAATCCTTATAAATTTGGTTTTGTAAAATTTTTTAGTTTTCAAAAGTTTATTTAGAAGTTAAATGCAATATTACAAAACTAAATAACTAACTTAAACTTAAATATTTTATAACTTTAAGCCTTTCAGTTTAAGCCTTTCAGAATATTTTTTCACGTTTTGCAAAGCAAGATACTCATTGTTTTAAAGACCTTCCTTCTATAGCGAATAGTATATACACATTTTGGATAGGCCTTCTTACAACCAATTTTTTTTGTATGGAAGGATGAGCAGCTGGGTGAGCTGATAATTCTAAATTTCGAAAGATTTTTCCTCCGATACTCTCTGTTATTATTAAAATTTAAAACAAGATTAATAGGTCTCTGGAAAATTAAAAACCTCAACGTTTTCGATGGCAACACTTTTTAATAGAAAGTTTGTTTTGAGGTTCTTTCTCTATAATTATCAAATATAAAATGTAATGGTTAGGGGTTGCTTAACCTCCTTCGCAACATCTAAGGTCATATGACGGAGGGGACCTAAGACTTTACGTGGGAACCGAACCACGAGTCGCTACATAGTCTGGACGCGGAGGAGAGTCCCCCATCCAACTACTACCCAGACCCAACGTTGCTTAACTTCACTGATCAACGGGAAGCGGTGTTACGATACTGGCTACAATGTAGCGCGGTATAATTATAACCCCCCCCCCCTCAATTTCATAAAGCAGGACTTTCCTCCCCAACACACACACACACACACACACACGCAATTTTTGTCGCATACGCAAAATCTAGTGTTACCGATTGTCCAAACTTCTGGCTCCAAAATGATCGAAAAGGGTGTTCCAAAAATAGTTATTTCTGGGAACACCTTTTTAAACCTCCCTGTATATTCCCTTTAACGATTAATGAATTCTAAAACTTATTTTCAATTTTTAAATTGAATCACAGCTTCTGAGAGTGCCGATAATTATTTTATAGGATATTTTGATGTGAAAAGTCTTTTACTAATAATTCGCTCAGTGAGAAAATTCACATATTTTTTAGTAATCTTTTCATTGCCAATAATTGTACTTGAAGTTTCGCTAAATCTCTTTTTAAAAGCCTCCTTCAAGAACCGTTTTAAAACTCTTATTTTATCTTTGACAACCACTTGTACGAGCAGCTTGAGGTGGGGTAGGAATGGGTTTCTCCCCCTCAGTCCCGCGTTGGCAATTTTTATTTTGGGGTGGGTGGGTCCACCATCGGAGAAAAAGGTTAGAACAATGTTCTATTGATCTCGGACTTTTTTTTTTCAGCGTTGGTACGTCATCGATACGTTAATATCGTTCACGAGTGAAGCCACGGTGAACAATTTTTAAATTATTTAAAATGTGAGTATCCCACCATTAAATTCATGATGGGAATTGTAAATAACGGTCGACTTTCCTGTCTTGATATCGTGATTGATAAGAGTAACTCTCACTCATAGTATAATTTTATCGCAAGCCCAAACGCACGGGGATGAACGTAATATCAGTACATCACATTTAAAAAATAACAGTAGTATGATGACAAAAAGTCGGATTGCAAATGTTGCATGTAACTGTAAGCTCATGTCCATGGATGACCTCCTCCTCCTCCTGCTGCTTCTTCATATGCAACATTGCAATATACAACTTCAACGTTTTCGTTCAATTTTCTTTCCCTAACGAAGAATGTTGAAATTTGATATTATCAGTATGACTGAAGAAAAAAGAAAGCGTTTCCGTTACAAACTACACGATTGAAATAAATAACGAGCAACTAGATCATCACTGCTCCCCATACTATTTCTCATTTTGGTTTGTAGCATACCTCGAAACGATTTCCCTCATATCTAATAATGAATCAATCGGTTGTAGATGTTTCGATAAGATATTTTTTATACGCGTTTTGCTATTTCGGCAATTCATTATTATTGAAGCAATATATATTTTCACTTTCGTTATTCTATTTTATACAAACTACGCTTCTCAAAGAACCAACTTGCTTTTTCCTGTTTAAGTTTCACGAACAGGTAAACGAATTTGAGCGGAAGACTCGTCTATTCTCGCCATGTAGCCAAAAATCTTTGCTTCGCAAATGGATTTCTTCAAGATAACTTCACATGTTAAAGTGCTTGGCATTAATTTAGACGAAAAACTAAATTTCAAGTGATGTACAACATATCAAATACAAAATATCAAGATTTCTCTTCATACAGGGTGTTCAAAAAGAAACGCAACCCAAATAAGAATGAAAATGGTTAGATTATAATGATATATGCATTCTCCAATGGGTTGCGTCTTTCTTTGTGAAAGACCCTACCTCAAAACGCACCCTTTATCTTATATTATTCTTTCATCCATCCACATTTATTATATTGCATTACAACAGGGGTTAGCTCAAAGAAATATATAAAACGTCCTTTGGAATTAATTGATAAGAAAATGTCTGCGAACTCTCGCGAATAATGACAACAGACAAAGTCACACTTCTCCAATGTTTAAAGAGCTAAATATTTTAAAAATAATTCAATTCAATGTTGCTGTCAATATGTTCAAAATCATTAACAAAAATCAATATACATTACCCATCCAAAGAGCAATCATCCCCACCTCCCCCTCAAATGCACCATCGTTATAACATCAGACTACCCAGTGATTTTATACACAAACCTAACTATACAATAGAAACTGCAAGAAATGTACTCTCTTTCAAAGGAGCAGACGTATGTAACGCAATTCCCGTGCGTATCAGGCAGGCTTCATCACTAAATGTATTTCGCAGATCACTAAAAAAACACTTCATTACCTCCTACTCGTGTATAAGTTCACTACGGCAATTTTACCATAGTAACGAAATTCCCATTTTATAATCAACTATTTAAAATATGTTAATTTCATTAAGTAATTTCGTAATTTATTTTTTTAATGTTTTTATTAAGCATCATTTATTTTCTATTAAAATTATACACCATTTAATTGAAAATTCTGTAACATTTTGTAAATTTTATATTGTATTTATTAATATTATTATTATTATTGCTATTATTATTAGTAGTAGTATTATTTATTATCAATTATTATTATTTGCCACTTGCACTTTTTATGTAATAAATAAACTAAATGCCATTAATGTTGCCTAAAAAGCTTCAATGCTTTCAACGGCATATTCAGGTAAGAATACTATGAATATATTAATGTATGTCATATCAAATATCTAAATATTGTAAAAACTCTGTCATTTTTATTCTTTTCTGAATAAAGATTTTTTAATTTGAATCTTGAATGGGTTTTTCGGGTTAGATAAGACCCTGGCCAAATTATTAGAATCGTCAGTCAAAAATTACTTTTTTTTTAAATTTTAGGGGAATTCATTCATTATTCTTTAAGAAATGAATCAGCCAAAATAAAATCAAGTTGTCTTAAAATAACTTTTATCTAATAAGTACTCTAGTTTTAGTACTGCTATTAGATAAAGGTTCTTAGAAGATAAACTGCTTTAAATGCAAAAAACTTCACTTTTTTACGTGAAGGTCAAAATATGAGAATAAAAACCCACTCTAATAGACAGAGTTTATTTCCACGACAGTTTCGACGCCCACTGGCATCCTCCTCGGGTGTTTCTGTATCCACCCGAGGAGGATGCCAGTGGGCGTCGAAACTGTCGTGGAAATAAACTCTGTCTATTAGAGTGGGTTTTTATTCTCATAAACTGCTTTATTGTTACTGATTCATATTTTAATAATAAATTAATTGCCCTAAAGTGTATAATGAAAATGTCGCCTTTGATTTGTGATTCTAATAATTTGGCCAGGATATGAAAATTTACAAGAATGACCAGCATCGGTTACGCGAAAAACGCAACCACTAAATTAGGGACACAAGCGTGCGCACACACACACACACACACACACACTAACTTCTGTCTCGCTATTTATACTACTGTGTTCATAAGAACTCATGTTTAACATTTGTTCTTCATATAATGCCTCCATCGCGAGGTTGATTTTTTAATTTTTTAACTGAAAATGATTGATTTACTCGTCCATTTATTTAAGAAATCCGTTTGTTAGTTCTTACCGAAAATATATGCTCCTAATGAAAGTGTGTGTGTACACTTCCGGAAAAAAGGAGCCTATTTACCCAAAACCAAAATTTCTAAGAAGTGTATAAAACATTACTAAAAACTAATGATAGGATTTCGTCTTTGAAATTTTATTATTGTCCCCCAAAAAATAAAGTAACCGCAAAAAATATAATATTAACAATTAATAATTTCTTATTATTTTTTAGAAATTTTATATTCGTAGGCGAACTTTTTTCCGAGAATGAAAATTTAACTTGAATTGTATTAAAATTATTAAGTTTCCCAAACTCAGTGTAAGGATTATTAAATACGTTTTCTCTAAAAATTTCGGGTTAATTTTTTACTTCCCGACATTATTAACTTTATTTAAAGGAAAGACTTTTGTAACAATTCAAGTTAATGACTGTTTTCCTCTATTTACTTGTTCCAGTTGTACTGATGATGAGGTAGGACTTCGAAACGTCTACAAAATGTATAAGGATTAAACGAAAAAAAATTGTACTTCGTATCATCTTGGCTTTCTCCTTTATTCTGAAACTTCGATTTTCAAAAAAATTCAACAAATGAAGATACTGTGTATATATATATATATATATATATATTATATATATATATATAATTTTAATGTTCTTAAAAATGCAGCTAAAGTGTCCACGACGTGAGTCGAAAACATAAAAAAATTATTTCCATTGAAATAATTAATTATGAATTGTATACCGGTGAAGAATATTTCGTACTCAATTACAAAACTTCTGTCAATTTACTTCGGAATTAATGTAATATTTACTGAATTATAAGTGAAGTTAGCAAAACCAATTCACCATTTTAGTCGAACATCAGTTATTAAAATATTAACAACGAACACTTTGATCACTTCAATTTTCCATTAAGAAAATACGCGTGAAATCAGCCAAACTAAGAAGTTTCCGTTTTGGCTCATCAAAAATACACTGTAAATACTTCTTGTCGAAAATCGTAATAGATGAACGGGAAATAGATAACTGGAGACGGTGATAAGAATTTTTCCGAAGACTAGGACAAGAATACCTATTTCCTCTTCCAGTTTCTTATGTCACTATTACTATTCTTTCTTATTCTTGCATCGAGTGAACGGGATTCCTTCACTCGACACTGGAATAAGGACGGAATATGTTACGTAGGTACTAAAGAGCTTTCACAAAATTCAAATATTTTACGAAACCTTCGTTAGATATTGTACTTAAATACGTAACGTAAATATTACTTTTTAATAATTCTTGCTATAAATTAAGCGTTCCGCGTAACCCTAAAAGCCATATTTGTATTAAGTAGTTATTCTTTTAGATAATAAATAGCCTTGCATGCGCGGCTGGTAATACGAACTCCTCCCTACTGCGCATGACTCCATTACGAATGCAGTGGAAGAATTTATACTTGTTGGAAACGAAGCTGCATGAATGCATTAACTTACGGCTTGTGAAGCACCTTTTTCTTTTAGATTAAAAGGACCTATTGCTTAAAAGAGTGAACTACTCTATATATAGTTCGGGCTGTTTATTCCGCATGGTTTCATATAATTAAACTTTAAACGGAGCTGCGGTCTTTTCAAACGCAAACATTTTGATCGTCGAATCAAATTCTCGAAACGACGAGAAATTTTTTCTCGAACGCAAAAGTTTTTGACCAAAAAAAAAAAAAAATTATTGAGCTTCCCAAACAAAGACCACGGAACATAAAACGATCTAACTTTCCATAACCTAATTAAATCGAACCTAGCGTAACCTAACCGGGCATAATCTAACCTAATATAACTTAACCTAACGATACCTAACATTCATTCATAATGAAATATTAGTAATTTCACATAAAAAAAGACCCCGAATACTGTTTCTCGGCACCTTTCAAAACAAAATTTATTCAAACTTTTTTTTTTGCTGTTCAAAACTTAATACTCCTCCTTAATTTATAAGGCTTCCTAATTTCAGTGATCCACTAATATATATATATATATAACACCATTCTCTATACAACATACGGGGAAGAAGCAATTAGTGCATTGATTGAACAGACTGTGGTTCGAGTCCTGTACGTTAAGTGCCAAACTATTTCATCAAAAATAGTTGATAAATTCTGCGGTAGGTGGCACCATGAGCTTTTATACTTCATCAATAAAAAAATAAAAAATAATGAGCCGTGTTCAGAACTCGTGACCCTTTACAAAACAAATCGTGGCCAAAATGAACAGGAAAATTTATATCGTTTTATAGTTTTCCTATTCATATCTGCAGGAAATAGACAGGAACTCACTAACAAAAAGTATAATTTATAAATAAAAATGCGTGCTTACAATATATTTTTTTTTGTGAAACACATATTATGAAGGTATATTACCTTTTAATTATTATTTATACAATGTAATAGTGTTCCATGCTACGAAAGGGAATTCAAAATACCATTTAATATCTGGAACGTCGCAAAATAGCTTCCAAGGTAGATACGCCTACTTTCTGCTTTCACAGAAATGTGGGTGGAGTTTCATCATTTTTCGAGAGAGAGAGAGAGAGAGAGAGAGAGAGAGAGAGAGAGAGAGAGAGAGGGGAAATTCAACCAAAAGCAGAAATAAGGCAAAAATTCTGCCGAATGAGAAACTCGACAATGATTTTATTGCATAAACAAAAAACGGAGAAACCCAAAAAAAAATTTAATGAGTTATTTTCGTTTAAAATGTAAAATATTTGACATTCGTAAATGTACAACAAAGACAATTTTTTAAAATTTCAAGTCTACTTTACGTTAACGAATAACGTAAACGTTAAAGAAAATCAAAGAAAAATTCAACCCACCAATAACGAGTATATAAAAAAAAGTGCCAAAACGTTTGCAAAGTGAAACAAAACAAAAAAAAAAAGGATTTCCAGGATATAATTTTGTGTACGTTCCTCAGTGAGAGAAAGAGAAAGAGTGTGAGTGAATTGGGGTTAGAGAGACTGAGTGATTTAGAGAGAGAGAGAGAGAGAGAGAGAGAGAGGGAGACGAAGAAGAGAGTATGAGCATAGGGAGAGGAAGATCAATACGAGGAACCCCAGACTAGCGGCCGGCGTCAGGCATGAAGAACATCTCTTGCCTTTTTTCCTCCCTCTGCTTCTCACTCGTTCATACATTTTTTAACTCTGTCCATTTGCGTCATCATTACAAATTCTTTACTGGCATCGTAATGCACCTGAATAACCATTCGGCAACCCCTTTTTAATAACTTATGGAAGTATTTGTTTTACCGCGTCGGAATTCAGTTAGAGGCTTTTCAATAGTGGAAATCTATCGAACCTTTTGACGCTTCGCTGTCAATCACTATCAATAGAGTAAGATAAGACTCAAGAATGTTTTCCATAATTCCAAACCGTGTCACACTAAGAGTTCCAAAGGGATTTCGTACCGAAGGAGAAACGCTCTCTCACATACTACCCTCAACGTAGTCTGACACTTCAAAGAAAGTTCCTCTTCAGTTTTCGGTGTGTGAAACTGTTTCTTGTTTCCATTTCGACCGTTCGTTTTGGCATCTTTTTTGCCGGTCCAAAACGAATCCTTATAAATTTCCTGTTGAATGTACTGATTCCAGCTTCTCTGAGGCGATCTTATAGTGATCTCTTGAGAGGGTCTGAGGGAAGAAGAGTCAATTCTCTCTCTGAATTCTCTTTGTCTATTTTTTTACTTCATCTCTCTCTCTCTCTCTCTCTCTCTCTCTCTCTCTCTCTCTCTCTCTGAAAGAAAAAAAAGGGAGCACAAAATTTACAAGAGCGGATACCAAGAGAAAGAGTTTCTGGGTTCGAGAACCTAAAAAAAAAAAATGGAAGAAAAAGTATTAAAAAAGAGAGAAAATAAGAAAATAATTGAAATAGAAATAAAAACAACATAAAACTAAAAATAAAAAGAAGAAAAGGACGAACTCCTCTGGTTAATGTTTGATGTGATTTGAAATAACGTCCTGCAGATAGTATGAATTTGGAGTCCATTCGAATTAAATGGAAGAACCGTACCTCGGTACCAATTTGTTAATAGAACGCTGTGGCAGGAAAATATCAAAAAGGGAAATGGAGAAATTAAAATAATTTAAAATTGAAGGAGATTTTGCGTTTGATTACGAGAGTAAATTTAATATTGAAATTAACGCAAGGAAATATGTTATCGTTTTGTGGTGTAGTTTTTATATATTAAAAAAAAGAAGTTATTTTTATTTTTTTTAAAGAATATAAAGTTTTTAATACGTTTGTCAAAGTCAGGAACAACTTTTACGTTTGCATTTCATCCGCACTACTTATTTAGGGTGTCCAAAACGAAAATACTAAAATATTTTGGAGGATTTTAAACGCCATTATATTAACATTAATAAATAATTTCTGTTAAAAAATGTTAATGAAATAGGGATCGCTATACGAGATATTGTATTAGAAATATTAACAATATCATTTCGGCTCTAATATATTAGTTTAAACCTAATTCTTTAAGAAAAATATACAATTGTTTTATCGTCTTTTATGAAAAAATTAATGATAATCTCTAAAAGCAATTGATATAAAATTAAATTGTATAAATAAAAATCTTAAATAAAGGGGAAAATAAAAAATACAGGGTGTCCGATAGTCAGAAGACATGGACCTATGCTTTTCAATATATATATATATATATATATATAATAATATATATATATATCCCTTTCAGACCCATCATTACGAGATAAATGTTTTTATAAAACCGATAACTGAAATTTGTTTAGTTTAGTATCTCCTGAAATATTTTTTTATTAATTTTTTTTAGTGAAAATTGTAAGAATAAAAAGTGTATTTCGTAGCTTCCAAGGAAAAACTGGATTTCCAATCATTAGGAAGTACAACTCCTGATCTAATATAACCTTCAGGTCTAAGAAGTTACCACTGTAAATGTAGTTGTGAGCATGGCTTTAATGGTAACAAATGATACCGTCAAGTGCGAATGGGTATATATATATATATATATATATATATATATATATATATAGTGTCCCGTAAGTCTGGAACCATAGGGCAAAATGATAAAAACGGCAATAAAAAACGCCGAAGAGACGTTTGGGGACTGTTTGTGAAATGAACGAGGATGGTAGCGGCTGTCTCATCGTCGGTGGATGTCCTCGGAGGTCCACTGCGTGGTTTATCTCCTATGGATCCCGTTTCTCGAACCCGGGGCCGATGGATTCGTAGTCAGCGACGCTAACCACTACACCACCGAGGTGTGTGTGTGTATATATATACACAGAAACATGATATTCTTTTTAATGTTACAAAAACTAAGGTTATGCAATTTCATCCTAAAAGTGTGATCATCCAGCTGATATAAGGTTTAAAATGAATGGTGAAGTAATTGAGGGAGTCACGGATTTAAGTATTTGGGGTCAAACTACTACCGCTCCCTTGAGTGATGACTCGGATATAAGAAAACAATCTCGAAGCCTGTGTGCTAAAGCGAATATGACCATAAGAACTTTCGATTCTGTACAAGTGAAGCTAAAGACACTCTCTTTCGTACTTTCTGCAGTAATATATACGGACAGCAACTCTGGGTGAATTATAAAAAAGGTTCTGGCAGAACCCTAAATTTGCTGTACAACAGGTCTTTTAGACTCTTACATAAATTACCCCCCCCCCCGAGATGCTCATGCTCAGCTTCGCAGATGTTTGCTACCCGCAACGTCCCGAGCTTCCAGGAGGTAACAAGACGTGCTCAATACAGTCTAATGCAAAGAATTAAAAAATCAACCAACCCGATCATCCAAGCTATCCATGAGTCCTGCCATTTATCCTCTAAGCTATGGACTTCTTGGTACGAAAACGTCTGTCTGTAGCTCCACTTAACTTCGACATTTCAGTATTATTTCTAATCAATTGTATATATTTCTATCCTTAGTATATGAACTGTCATTGTATTAATAATATTTGTCATATGGACTATAGTCTGCCAATAAACCTTTTCATTTCATTTTCATATACATATATATGGTGAAGCAAAAGTCACTGTACAGTTGTGTAGTGACTTTTGCTGCGTCTCTTTTTAACTGTATACAGTTGTATATAGTCAAAAAGATTTACTCTTGTAGAAATGGTTTAATATTAAATTCTGTCTTTGTAATATTTTTTTTTACTGTAAATAGGTATGTAAATAGGCATAATTCTGTTTAATGGGACAACACTAATCCTCATGTGACCACTGAACAGCAGCTGAAGCAATTTCAACCTCAAGTGTCATTGAGCCTTATTTCTTTGACATAAGTGCAACAGGACAGTCCTACCTTGAAATGTTGAGAACCTATGCCCTGCCGCATCTGCAACAGCGTGCTAATTTTGATGAAGTGTACCTACAGCAAGATGGTGCACCACCTCAGTTTGCTCTTGTGGTGCGCAATTTTCTTGATGAGACTTTTCCGAACCGTTGGATAGGTCGTCGTGGAAGTGTGGCATGCCCCCCTCAATCCCCTGACTTAACGCCAATGAATTTCTTCTTGTGGGGAGTGGTGAAAGACTTGGTGTATGCCAAAAATTCATGCTCTCCACAAGACATTAGGGAGTATGTATCCGAAGCATTTGCCACCATTAACGGCAACTTACCTCTGTGCAGTCGTGTTTGCCTCTCTGTGACAGACAGATCTCAGAAATGTGTTAACACTGATGGTCGACAGTTTGAACATTAAATTGAAGAACAACATAACAATGTGTTAACTTCATGTCTGTAGTTAATAGAAATGGCTTGTATTATGTTATTATGCTTCAGTTTCTTTGGCTTGTTAAAAATGTGCAACTGTATAATGACTTTTGCCCCACCCTGTATATATTATTCATTAATGCATTCATAGTTTAAGTGGAAGTATGAAGAGTTAAACATCTTTTCACATAGTGCATCATTCTGCCCATACGCACATTTCAGGGTACGAACAGCTCGTAGCAGTATTGCTACTCAAATAGGAAGTCAAAGTACTGACGAGGCTTCCGTACGTGGTTCATCACCACTGAAAGCAACAATGCTCTGTGTTAGTCAAGTCAAAAGAACATCCATATCCATATTCAATTTATTGTAATTTTCGTTAGTTTGTATTGCAAATACTTCGTTATTATCAGCCCTAGTGCATGATTCTTCAGGAGCATGGGCGTCGATTGCGGAGGGGCGACGCAGGGGACATGTTACCCCCACTTTCGTGGATGAATTGCTATAAATGCTAACTATTAATGGCACCTAATAAGACGTTATATGTCGTATTATATGCATATGCAAATGTAACAGCAATATTATAAATTATTGTCATGAACAATATGTTAAATAAACGGTTTTGTTACTTATTATTTTCAATATCAAAGTGTGATCAAAGTGCAGTTTATTTGTCTTATATTTCACGAACGTATTTTGTTATCAATTTATGTACATTGACCTCTGTTGTCTGCAAGTAATAAAAGATTTATTTCGGTTAAACGTATGTGTGATATTATGTTACATGAAAGGTTAAATATTATAAATAGTTTGTATTGCGTTTCTTATTTCTGCAAAAAAAATGTCTAAATAAAAAAAGACATAAAATGATTCAATACAATTGAGTTTTTTCAACATGCTGAGAAAAATACAAAAAACGGGTAAATGGTAAATTACGACATTGATATATTACACGCAACAGCTACTCAGAGTATTGTTTGATTCATTCGCTGTTTGAAGGCGAAGTGTCCCCCCCCCCCAGCACTATTTTAGAGCAATCGATGCCCCTGTTCAGGAGCAAGATGCACCGCAAGTTTGTGCATTGAAAAGTATAGTTCCTATGTTTCCTGATTTATCGGACACTCTGTCCATGAAAAATTTAAACAGTAAAAAAAAAAAAATTCTGAATTCAATTTTAAGTATATTTTTTTTATGCAGGAAGGAGGGGCCAAGGGCGAATGCCCTCAAAAGCACCCCCCTCCCCTATAGAAGAAGAGAGCCAAAATCAAGGTCCAGAGTTTTCGAGATGCCTAGACACTCTGCGTTTGAAAGATTGGAGATCATAAACAGGGGGAAAGATGGACTGAGGAAGATTGTTCCATAGTTCACTGGTAATTAATCAATGATACAATTTGAAAGTATGTTAAAACACTATTTAAAAGACATCTGCAGACATCAAAAATAAGCTCTTCACTTCCGTGGTTCAGATAGGAAGGATTACCTCAGTTTTGAATGGTCAATGACGGTCACACTTTTTAACGCAGTGACTTCTCTGAAACACATTTTAACTGGACATCTCGATGGATTATGTAATTATTCATATTTCGTTTGTTTTGAAAACTTCTGTACAAAATTCATTTTGACTTCTAAACCTATTGGCTAATGAGTTTCGTCTACAATAAGCACTAGGTCATGTCATGCTTGACTATCTTCTCAAATTTTAACTATCAAGTTTGCTGTTCACAAACTATCGGTAGGAGAAAATTTGTCCGAATAATAAAACCAAGAAAAATTTGAACAATCACAGTAATTAAAGTTCCACAAGAAGTGGAGAACGGACCTACTGTATAACTACTTCGTTCACAAAAATATTCTATCAACAGTCCAATAAACTAACCTAACCTAACTTAATCCAACCAAAAAACTTTACCATTAAATCGTCACTGTTTTCACAAACCGGCGAATACGCAATTTTGGCCAAATTGAGATAATACCACTTTGCTAGTAACCAGATTTGGATCTTTAACTTGTAAAATTTTGAGGATTGTACTCTAAGTACTTTTTAAGATACGGACATTATAAATTAAACGGTGCAAATGCAATTGAATGTAGGGGAAATCTTCAAAGATGATTTTCTCAAAACTGAAAAATTGCAGATTCGCCAGTTTGTGAAAACAGCGACGAAATGTTTCGGAGGAAGAATGACGTTAGCCCAGTGAAGAACCGTAATGAGATACGAGAAATAAAATAAAATAAGAATTTTAGGAACTCATGAGTAGTATAGTGACTTTTAGGCTTTTCTTTCATTAACACAATCCAATTTTTGCAATTACAACGCAACATTGTATCCCTGCCCCATTGTAATTTTCCTTATGTAACTCAATCTTTGTTACTCATTTTATTTGACAAACTCTGTATATAAATGCTTTCCATGGTAACCGTTGTTATGGTTACATATGGGAGAGGAGATTGCAAAGGGGGTTTATGTTTTGCACTGGAGGTTGCAATGTTGAACTACAAATGCAAAAATGGTTTGCATTAATGAAGATGAAAGATAAAAGAGCGTCTTTCGCTTCTCTATAATACTTCCATCAATCGCGTGCGCGCGAGAGCGCGCACACACCCACACACACATATTATATATATATATATACACACACGGATCTTTTCGATTTGGCGGACTGCTACAGATTTTTATGAAACTTAGCAAATCAATTATTTACAAATTTTGTCCTAAGGAAATGTCTAATTCCTAACGTAACCTAACCTAACCTAACCTACCCGACCTAACCTAACTTACAGTTCTTTAGGATAAAATTTGTAAATAAATGATTTGCCAAGTTTCGTAAAAATCTGTAGCAGTCCGCCAAACCGAAAAGATCCCCCCCATATATATATATATATATATATATATATATATATTATATATATAATAAGCACACCGGACAAAAAATTAGTCACCCCTCTCAGAATGTACCTAATAACGTGTGACGGCGCCTCTGGCCTTGATAATCGCACGAATCCGGCGAGGCAGAGACTCTACGAGGTTGTGCATGTACTGAACATCGATTTGCTGCCACTCGTTCATCAGCCGGTCCCGAAGTTCCGCCAGAGCCGTGGGTGTCTATTCCTGCGCTTCACTTTCTGTTTCCAGCCTGAACAACACCTTCGACGCATTCAGGATTAAAGGCTTCATTGGACCTGCGATGTACTCGTCGCTCCCATCATTGGAGAACAAACAAAACGGGACTCATCGGACCAAATTACACGTTTCCAATCTGCCGCAGTCCAGTTTTTGTGCCTCTGAGCCCATTTATAACGTGCCAATTTGTGACTTGCTGTTAACAGCGGCCTCTTCCGTGGTACCCTGCTCCAGATGTCCATCGCATGCAGTTCTCGTCGCAATGTCCGTTCGGAAATTGGTCGCTGGAGAACCTCATTGGTTTCTTGGAGCAATTGTTCTCTGGTTTGAAAACGATTTGCAGTTACTAGACGAGAAACATGGCGGCGGCCCCTATTGTCGAGAATTGTTTTCCGGCCACAGTTACGCCGTCGATTGTCAGTTGATTGCGAACTACACCACTCTTTGTAAACTCGCTGGACAGTACGCGTTGACACACCAACAAATTGGGCTACTTCAGACATTTTGTGTCCGTGGGCTCTGCCAAACACGATGGCTCCTTTTTGCCACTGAGTAACGTCTGCCTCACGACCCATTTTGCAGACTATATCCAACACACTTTGTTCTTCACCACCTCACGAAACAGATCTGACTGATCCTGTGTGCTACGTCACCGCTACTTGTCACTTACCAATGCTACATCAGCGCCCTCTGTGTGACCTTGAACTTCCTACTATTGGTGCTATTAGGGGTGACTAATTTTTTGTCCGGTGTGCTTATATATATAATATATATATATATATATATATATATATATATATATATATATATGCACACACACACACACACACAGCATATTGTTCATCTTGACAGGATGTATTATTAGATTTAATGTTATACGCGATAGGAAAATGAGACTAGAGTTTGCCAACGTTTCTTTATGATGACTATAACGTCTTCAGGGTGAATATTCGCAAAGGACGCAAAGATTTAAAGGTATGATATAAGTAGAATAATAAATAATTAACAGAACTTGGAGAAACTAAAGTACCTCATTTGTCACGTGATAAGTGACGTCACCAATGAAATCATGAAGGTCAAGAGGTTAGTTTTTCCGAAACCTTTATACAGCCCCCAAATCCACTCCCCTTTTCCCCCCATAACCAGTAAGCGAGCAGTAATTAATTTTATTCTTTCGTAATCTAATTGAACTTAACGTAACCTAACCTAGCCAAGTTTAACATACCCCCTCCCCATTCCGTGAATTAACATACCCTCTACCTCAAATTATTTCCTTCTGCCATCACCTCAACCCGCGGGCAACAAAACTCATCTGAGGGTAGGTGGAGTGTATGTACGCAGTGGGCGCAACATAAAACTTAGATCTGAAGACAGGACGCGGCGCAAACTCCATACCGCCTCTATGACCCCAGCCTCAACTCCACACCTTTGGCAACCAACCTATCATCCCCTTTTATCGTTTCCTAACCAAATGTAAAGCGGTTCCATGAATTTCCGTGAAGAGTGTAACTTTCATCGCTATCAACTAATGTTTGCTCAATAAGGAGAATTGTGAATCAATACAAGCTGTCGTGTATCACGTTCAAATGATATATTCTCTAACGTCATCTTTACTATCTTACATATCTTAATTATTTATTTTCAGTGAAAATTTTACACTTTCATTATATTTGTTTTAAGAAACAATTAAATAGTGTTTATGTGTATTAATAATATATTTTTCAGTTTGGTCATTATTATATTGCAAATTTTTTTTTTTCTTTCATTTAAAAAAAATTTCTTAGATTTTTCATTTTTCACCTTTTAAAATTTTAAATTTTCTTTCATTAATTTTAGATTTATTTTTATTTGCTCTTTATTTTTCATCATTATCTTCACTCATTTCTATACTATATTCATTTTTAACATTTCACCACCTAGGAGGGAATATCCTGTGTGTGTGTGTGTGTGTGTGTGTGTGTGTGAGCGCGCCCGCGTCTATATATTTACCTGGTTTAAAATGTATTTGAAAATAGATTACAGTTTATATGTTTCGCTATATTTCTTTGCTAAATGCATATCTATCTATTTATTTATCTATCTGTCTGTCTCTCTTGGTGTAGTTGTGTGTTTGTTTGCCTGTCTTTTTCTGTAGCTGCGTATCTATCCATCTGTCTATACATTCCTTTGTTAGGCTATATATATCTGTATTTTGAGTTTGTTTCGTCGGAGTAACACAGTAACACGTGAGTAGTGGCGCTTCTCATTAATATGTATATTTACAGTTAAAAACTATTTTAATAACATGGGGACACTAGGCTCAAACTGACTTCTCGCCTCCCTGTGTGTAATAGTACTTGGGAATTGGGCTTCAGTCGCATCTCTGAATAAGCATTCTCTCACGTACCATACGATGCTAAGTGTCCCGGACTTGGGCAGCGCGACCGCCAACGCTGCTTTCGGGAGTTTTTGAGAGCACGTGCGGGTGGAATGCGAAATGTTAAAAGGTATAAATGAGCGTGCAAAGAGGGTGACAGTGTGAAATACTGGAAGTATAAATGAAGGTGCGAGTGGCCAAAATTTTTCAACTTACTTGGTTTGGATGAAACGAAGCTTAAAGGGAATAGTGATGTTCAGTGGAAGGGGTTAAAAGGTGAGAATTCAGGTATGGAGGGAGTGGGAAGAGGTCAGAGGGGTATTGCCACGCTAATTAAAAATTAATGGAATGTTTATACGAGGGAATATAAAGGTATTAATGATAGACGTTTGTTTAAGAGATTAAAAATATTAGTGATTGTATCATACGTGTCATGTGATGATAGATATATAGAATAAAAAGATGATTTCTGGAATGTGCTAAATGGTGTGGTTGAAAGCGTGTGGAGTGCATATTGTGTTTATAATGGGCGATTTGAATTCAAAAGTGGGTGTTGGCCCTGAGCCTGGGGTGATTGAAAAGCATAATGTACCCTGAATGAATAACAAATGGCGATAGAATGAAAGAATTGCGTGGAAGAAGATCAATGGGTTACAAATGCAAACTTCCACAACAGAAACATATCCATACGTATACGGTATATAATGAGAAGGAGTGGAGAAGGGGATGACAGATTACACTCTAAACAGAAGCAGACGTTTCGTTGGACGTTTCGTTGTCCCAATTTTGTGAATTTTGAAACGTGTAATGCATTAGACATTTCACATTAGTTAAACATTTCGTTAGACATTTCAGTAGATCAATTGAAATGGCTAAATTGGGATCTTTCCGGTTTGACGGCCGGCACTAAAATCAAATAAAATATACATTATTCTACTTCTTTCGACGTTTTTATTACTATTCAATACATTTTAACTTGGAGAACCTAACCTAACCTAACCTAACCCAAACCCAAACTAATGAGGAGGCAAAGACACAAAGTGAAAGCCTTATTCAATGACATTTCCAATTTCCCCCAAAATCTAAAAAAAAATAAAACTGACTAAATTTAGGTTGGTTAGGTTAGGTTAGGATTAAGTTAGGTTGATTAGATTAGTTACGGTTAGGTTAGATTAGTTGATAATGTAATGTCATCTAACCTCTCTCAAGTAACAATTAAAATTCACTATTATGTTGTGGTTTGTTTCAACTTTATTTTCACAGGGTTAAGTTAGGTTAAGTTAGGTTAGGTTAGTTTCTCTAAGTTTAAATGTACTGAATAGTAATAAAAAAGTCAAAAGAAGTAGAATAATGTAGATTTTATTTGATTTGAGTGTCGGCCGTCAAACCGAAAAGATCCCTAAATTGTCCCAGTTTTTTTAAACAATTCAAAAGACTAACCTGAAATGTCTAATGAAATATTTAATGAATTATCTAACAATGATATGCCTCAATGCATGAAAATTTAAGGACTTTAAGTTTATATGAAAAGAATTGCTTCACAGCATTAATCTTAAAAACTTTTAATTTTCAATTTATAACAATTTCTGGAGCAAGTGTAGTTTACGTTCCCCTACATTATCCTAGTGTAGTTTGCGTTCCCCTACATTATCCTAGTGTAGTTTGCGTTCCCCTACATTATCCTAGTGTAGTTTGCATTCCCCTACATTATCCTAGTGTAGCTTGCGTTCCCCTACATTACCCTAGTGTAGTTTGCGTTCCCCAACTTTGTCCGCGTATACCTAATCAAATAAAACGTTAAAACTAACGAAAATATTACGACTTAACCTAACCAATCGTCTATATATATATATATATATATATATATATATATATATATATATATATATATATATATATATATATATATATAGACGATTGGTTAGGTTAAGTCGTAATATTTTCGTTAGTTTTAACGTTTTATTTGATGGATTCATTTAAAAAATTTCTCCTAAAGATCCTAGTGTAGTTTACGGTCCCCAACTTTGACCTAGTGTAGTTTGTGTCTCCTTTTGCGTCAGGGGGACGTAAACTCCACTTGCTCCCAATTTCTTCTTGTAATTGACTTTGTATCCCTATCAGATAACTTCCTCTAATTTACATTATCAAGGCCAATTATCACTTTTAAATACTCGAATTAATTTCCATATGAGTTGACCCTTTTCAAATTAATTTATATTTACAATAGTTCAGCTAATTTTTCCTCATATTTTACTTCTCAGTTCTAGATTCATTTTCGTTGCTCTAGCCCGAACCCTTTCTAGATTATCAGTATCTTTTCTCAAGTATAGGCTATCTAACTTAAGACCAGTTTACACTGATCAAAGTGGGCTCGTAAAAGTAACTTGGATACGAAATTGGACGCTACTTTGATGAGTGTAAACTGGCTACTTGTACAAGTAGCTACTTATACAAGTAGCGCTCTCCCATCCAAGTCGACTTTGAACTTGTTTGAAATCTGTCCAAGTAAACCATACGAATAGTCACATCCAAGCAGCCGTTGGGAGCAGGACGTCGGTGTTCCCGCTCTGGGACTCGCGCTCTTTGTTTGTTTTCTGTGTTTCTAGTAGGCAGACTGACAAGGCCTTCTCAAAGTGAAACGATTTCACTTTGATAAATGTAAACACTTCATCCAAATTCGTATCCAAGTAGCTATCAAATTACTTTCATATGAGTAGCTTGTACAAGTGCACTTGGATGTCACTTGGATGCTACTTTGATCAGTGTAAACTGCCCTTTAGAGATTGAACCTAGGGTAGGCCTACTGTATATCAAGAGGCCTAGGTTTGAGATTAGTCTCAGAGTCACGGGCTGGCTCTTAATCTTAAAAGCCATCTTACTAGCCAAGGCCTAGTTAAGTAATTAAAATTAATAAATGCATGAAAGACACTTTGAACACGTAAACCTACAAGACATAAATGAATAAATGCACAAATACAGGCCCGTAGCCAGGGGGAATCGGGGGTCGAACGCCGCCCCTTGACAGGAAAGGTCCACTTTTGTAACCATAGTTATAACCAGTGGTGGGCACCGTTAACCAAAAAGTTAACTCCGATAACGATAATCCGATAATTTTACTACAAAGTTAACGGAAGTTAACGATAATCCGTTAACGATAACTATTTTTTTACTAACATTTAAAAAAATCAAGGGAAAAGCTTTAAAACCCATAGAAAATGTTTATTTATGCAAAATCCAACAATAAATAGGTATTTAACTGTATTTTTATCAAGTTTTGCAACTTTTTTGCTTAATAACTTTTTTTTTATTTTTAATAAAAAATGTACTGATTACATGTTTTGAAACCCTTGTAACCACTAACCATTAACTAAATTTTAATTTACCAGGGAATTATTATGGCGGGAACTGAAAGGTAAAATTAAATTTTAGGCACATTTATTAAAGACTATGACACAATGTGCTGGTTGCCCTTCAGAAAGACCAACTTCTCAAAGTTAGGCCCAACTGCCAGTCTTGACCTCTTGGGCCTCCCCAACCTCCCCTTGCGAGATCTGGAAGCAGACTGAAGTTATGGCGATTTGAATTCATTCGCGGAGCAGGTGATCTTCCGTGAATGACTCCTCGCAGTTAACGTGTTAACGGACTTTAACAGACTAAATATCGAGTTATCGGAAGTTAACTGGTCCGATAACGATAAATGGAAATTAACTTCCGTTAATAGTCCGTTAAAAAAAGTTAACTTCGTTAATTAACTGTTATCGGATTAACGCTTTAGTGCCCAACACTGGTTATAACTTATAATGTGATATTATAATATACGAGTACAACATCATTTAGTAAATAAACACTTGCACTTTGCACTTTTTTTTTTTTTTAAACTTCACAAACTACTATAAATTATTCTAAACTACTCTGAACCCCCTCCGCAGTGACTAGGTCGTTGCACCAAAAGGTCCGCCTTTCTACATTTTCGCCCCCCCGCCCCACCTTGGGAAGTCCTGGCTACGGGACTGAAATATAATAATTGTTTTCTCCTCTTTTCGAGGTAGCCAATAAATAGGAACACTAAATAAACTGCGTCACAATTTCAAAATATTTCTAACCCCAGTGCGCATGCGTCTAGGCGTAAAAAATAGAAAAATAACTTATTATACAAATTAAATGTTTAATTTCTATGCTTTTTATATTTTAAACAGTTAAGCACCGTTATCAGATATCTGAAATATCTAGTAAACATTTCAAAATAGCTCTTATTTATTTCAGGAAGCTAAGTTCATTATGAGATAATCTAACGCTTAGTACCATTTAGAATGTATGAGCCAACGAGTGAGAATATGTTGAAGGATGTGTACGATACAGAAATTTTTCCTGGATTGCGTGGACGTTTGTCAGACCATATGACTGTATTGTGTTAATTCATATTTGGTGATATTTGGTATAAGAGGAAGAGACAGAGACAGAAAATAAATGTTGAAAGGCTGAATTCAAATGACCTGACAGCAAAGCATAAAAAAATAGAGCAAGCCCTTAGCGAGATAGACTGTGAACGAATGTACTGTATGTACAGACTGTGGAATGTTTATGAGGCATGCTAAGTGAAGACAGCATCTACATATATGGGTATTTACGAAATGGAGCGAAGAGAAAAGCAACAACGAGGTGAAGAATGTAGCGAAAGGAAAGAAGGAAGTCTCGGAAAGTGTGTTACAAAATCATCCTGGCAGCAGTGTTTCCACATGCAAGGAAATTTCCTGATTTCAAGAAATTTGAGGCTTTAAAATGTCTTGAAGGAAATCAAGAAGTGGAAGAAAATTTAAGGAAATTATAGGTAAAAAAGACAAAGTTTTTCTATCGATATTCAAAACATTAATTATCGTTATAAACTCTTATTGTACACTTTAGTTGTAATTTAGTTGTAATTTGTCAAATCGGTAACTTTTATTATATTTGGCAACTCTGCTTATCTGAGGCTTCTGAACAAGTTCGTAACTTGTAAAACGGTCTAATATTTCATCGGTCGATTAATTATTATTTATTATATAACAGTTTCCTCTGTGCTCTTATTGTTGCTGGTGCCTTGCCAGTCTTGATGAATGTTTTAGTGCTTTCGTATTTATCATTTAGTTTATTTATGTTGATTTACCTTATTTTATGTTGATTTCAGGTTTACCTTATTATTTTGTGTAGATTTACCGTATTCAGACATTACTTACTGTTAATAATGACATCAAGTAGTGAGGAATATGATACTGATAAGGAAAAGCCTAAGCTTCCAACCAGGAAAAAAGCTCAACTTTCGCGTAAAAATCAGTTAAACTTTGTCGAAAGCTGGCTCTTAGACCCATTATTTAATAAATGGATGAAAAAGAAGACAGTGAATGGAAAAGACGTGCCATACTTAGAGTGACCAGACGTCCTGCATTTCGCAGGACTGTCCCGCAAAAAACATTGACCAATGCGGGACAATGCAATGTCCCGCATTCTTGTATTTATGCAATTTTCGTACAAATGAAATGTAATTTGTATTCATTATCGTAGATCTGGCATCCGCGCATCCCCTCATAAACGTTTTAAAACGTTTTTGAAACCTCCAGTACGACAGACCTCGACGGCCGACGCTCGTCAGTTGAAATTTTGAATTATAATGGTGTTGACGTGTTATTTAATTATCAGAGTACCCATACATTTTAAAAACGACTTCAAAAAGAAAGTGCACTTTCAATGAAGATTTAGAAAAAGAATATCCTTTTATTAAAAAAGCAAAGAGTGAGAGCATGGTGAAATGTTTTAAATGTTTTTCTACTTTTTGAATTGCAAGTGGTGGGAAATGTGACATTAAACGTCATTTAAACTCTACTAAGCATAAACAAGCTGATGCCTGCGCTTCATCAAGTAGGCCTTTGACAACGTTTTTACAGAGTAAGGATTTTGATGAAGAGAAAAAAAGTGTAGCAGTAGCTAAAGGAACTTGGACTTACCATTCAATCAAACACGACCTATCTTTTCGATCTACAGACTGCACTTCAAAACTAATCAGAAGATGCTTCAGTAAGACATTTTCTTGCGCTCGTACTAAAACAGAGGCAATTTTAACTAATGTCTTTCAACCTGATGTTCTGCAATCATTAAAAGACGACCTTTCACTTTCCAACTGCATAACAATTTACAGTGATTGTACGAACCATGGAAATGTCGAAGTATGCCTTTTATTGGTTAGGTATTTTTTACCGACAAAGGGAGTTAAGGTAAAAATCCTAGAGGTGACAAGTTTAGCTGGAGAGACATCTGAAATAATATTCAATTTCATACATAGAACTTTAGATTCTCATCAGCTGACAAATAAAATACTGGCATTATGTGCTGACAATACAAACACTAACTTTGGGGGGTCATCAAGAGGTGGCAAAAATAATGTTTTCTTCAGGCTAAAGTGATAGTTGTGAAAATCTACTCATTCTTTTACATTTATACAGTCAGAGTGGAAGAACTGAAAGATATGTGATTTTGTTGGCGTGGAGTTTCAAAATATATTAGGATACAGTAAGACCAGGTGGCTGGCTTTGAGGCCAGCCATCGAAAGGGTTCTTCGGCTATTCAAACCTTTGAAAGTGTATTTTCAGTCTCATGAAAAATGTCCTACTATTCTCAGACAGTTTTTTGAGAACCCTTATGCTGAGGCATTTCTGTATTTTGTACACAATCAGAGTTCATTATTCCATGATTGCATCTTAAAAGTTGAATCTCAAAAAGCTTCCTTGCCAGAAATAGCCTGTATTCTTAATCCTTTAAGCCCTGAATTTTTTGTAGGGTTAAGTTATGAATGCTTGTATTTGAAACGTTAGCAATTTGTACCTTCAGTCCTTAAAGGGTTAATGACTTAAAGCTAAAATTAACTGAAAGAAAACAGGAGTCATTTTTACCCTTAACTGTGGATAAAATATTAAAGGATTTAGAGAGACAAGGAAAGGATATAGAAAGTTTCAAAAATACAGCTTCTTCATTCTATGCTATATGTGTAGAATATTTGAATGAGTGGTGTCAGCATTTTGAAGAAGTAAAAATTTTTAATTGGATTCTTCTTCGCAACTTAATCTCCTGGAGTGAAGTTAAAGAAAGCATCGAATTCATTCTTGAAAGGAAGTCCGATTTCCCTTTAAATGACAGTGAACTATTTGATGAAGTAACTTGTGTAAAAAATTTTGTAACATCAGAAAGAATTAAAGAATGGAATGACATGGAACTGGAAGTTGACAGTAGGTGGGTAGAAATATTTACACATTTCAAGAGTCAGAAAATTCCCTTTGAAAACATTTCCAAGGTAATAGAATTCTGTTTGAGTTTACCTGGATCAAATGCTCCAACAGAGAGGGTATTTTCCACAATGAATAACTTTTGGACAGAAGAAAAAGTCGGTTAAATATAAATACTCTAAAAGCAGCGTTATTAACGATATGTAATTACGAGATGAGTTGCCTTGAATTTTGTGAATATCTGAACAAAGAAATACCTCTCCTTAAGAAAATACATTCCAGTGTCAAGTACAATTACTGTAAATAAAATGTTTTTCAATAAATTAGGTAAGTAAACTATATAAAATTACTTTTTGGTAGTACAATTATTTGTCCGTTATATATCTTTGAAAGATAAAGTAAAATGCTTTTAAAAGGTATTGGTTGACCTGTGGAGTGTTATCGAGATATCATACGAGTATATTAGTGTACCAATGGATCCGTCCCGCATTGGGATCGCAAAAATCTGGTCACCCTAGCCATACTGTGAGTTGTGCAATGTCAAAATTACCTGTGCAAAGACTGCCTTAAAACGTCATGGTGAAAGTAAATCTCATAAAGACAATGACACTAGGCTTGCTGCTGAAAATAAATTTCAGCCCAGTGTTAGGGAATATTTTGGCCACATCTCAAGTAAATGATGCAGCAAAAATAGAAATAAAACTGTGCAGTTTTATTGCAGAAAACAACCTTTCTCTCAGTCTTTCTGACTGTTTGCTTGCCTTAATTAAAAGCTTATTCCCCTCGGACGATGCTTTGAAAAAAGTCACACTAGGAAAACAAAAGGCTGCGAACACAATACGACAGGTATTAGGTTTTCATTTTATGAAGGAAAACATGGATATCTTAAGAAATAATAAATTTTCCCTCATTATTGATGAGACTACTGATCGCTCAACAAAATCACAGTTGGCATTACTCGGAATGTTTTTCGATGTGGAAAAATTTGAAATGAGATCTATATTCATTGATTTTGTTAAGCTTCATGATGGGAAGGCAGCAACAATTTTTGCCAAGATCCCAAAATCATTAGAAGACCTATGCAGAAATGTACCAAGTCATTTTCACATGTCACCAAAAAGAACAGAACATTTCCGGGAATTTCAAGAGTTTTTTGACACTGAAACTCATAATTTTTTAAGTCTTGGACAAACCAGGTGGCTTTCTATGAAAGCATGTGTGGATAGAATTTTAGAACAGTATCAGGCATTAAAACTTTACTTCACTCAAGTCATTATTGAAGATCCTACATATACCAATGACAACATTTTTAAAAGCTTGAATAACAAATTTACTGAAGCTTATCTAGAATTTTTATCATTCAATCTTGGTCAGCTTACTTCTTTTAACAAGATGTTTCAGAGTGTAATGCCATTGTTGCATGAGTTAAAGGATGAAATTTCCAGCCTTTTGAAGTCAATATTAATGAATTATATGGAGATTGGATATGTTAAGCAGAATGATGTTAATCTAATTGATCCACGAAACAAAAAACACTATGTCCCACTCAATAAAACTTATGTTGGTATAAAGGCCAATGCTACAATTACAAGCATAGCTAGTGACCTGGGTTATGAACATAATGATGTAAATATGTTCTACACCCACTGCAGAGAATTTCTTATTGAATGTGCTGTTCAAATTCAAAAGAGATTTGATCATATCAAACATCTTGATTTTTTGTCATGCTTGTCGCCTCAAGTTGCAAACAATTTGATGGTGTCAACCCTGGCACCTGTCATGGAGAAATTGCCATATTTATCTGATATAGACCTTCAAGAACTTGATCTTGAGTGGAGAAAACAGGCAATGGAGACAAATGTAAATGCAGATATGGATTTAAAATCATACTGGCATACAATTTTGAATGCCAAAAATGTAGAAAGTATTTTTACATATCCACATTTACGCAGGGTAATTACAGTTTTGCTATCATTTCCATTCTCCAGTGCATCAGTCGAGAGAATTTTTAGCCAGTTAAAACAAATAAACTGCACTTAAACATGAGAGTTTAATTGGCCTACTAACTACAAAACTGGCATTTCAACAAGGCACAGGTATGGCCGCAAAACTGGATCCACCAAATCAGATGCTTAAGTTACATCAACAAATGAATACCAGGGCTGATGATGCAGAAGTTGAAAAACTGAGAAAATCATTCTTAACAAAAAACTGCAGTGCAAGTGAGCACTGATGGCTAAGGTATGTAATCAATACTGTATGTTTCTTGTATAAATCTGTTTTCTCTATGCAGGACCGGATTAAGGGTTTCGTAGGTGTTTCGTAGGTTTTTCACCCTGATCTAGGAACCCTGTCTGCTAGTGAGGTTGAATTTTTTTTCGTAGGCCACACTTTTTCGTAGGCCAAGGCTTTAAGCCTTTTAGCCTTCGGGTTAATCCGGCCCTGTCTCTATATTGTTTTCTTGCAAAATAAACTAAACCAAACGCTGCAAATATGTATTTTCTGCAGTAGGATATACTTATGAATGTTGGAGTGGACAGCAAAAATATAATCATTCATATCATAGCCCCCTATCCAATCATTATGTTTTACTTTTGAAGGATAACTGTAAGGAAATTTGTCTTAATTGCAAGGAAATTTAAGGAAATTTCATAGTCTTGTTAAGGAAATCAAATTTAATTTTGTGGAAGCACTGCCTGGCAGTTACGGAGTTACAGGCTAACAAAGACCCTAAAATCCGGTCTAGACTAGCCCAAAAAACAGCAGAAAAGAGAGAGAGAAAAAAAATTACAAGACAAGCAAATGAAAATAAAGAATGTTGAAAACTCTCATGCCATTCTTATACTTATAAAGTTTCACACAGGAACAGTAGTAGTCAAAGTATAGAAAAGACAAGGCTTCCTTTCCTGACAGAAAATAGTTGTGAAAGAGCTATAGAAAAGTAGGAAAAACGAAAAGTATAATGAAAGTATAGTGAAAAGCATAGCTTTAGAGTTCATTCACACCATGCATACACTTATCTCGTATTCCTAATTACGCATTAGAGGACAATGGAAAATAAACAATAGCATGAAACACAAGGCTACTTAGTCTAATCTAGAGTATGCACTTTTTAGATTTTTAATTTATTTATTATACATAAGAATTATAATTTTATCGCCGCATCATTTATTCAATGAATGCCAAAGGCCACCCTGCTGAGAGACTGATTTTTTTAAATTAAATATTTATATTGCACCTTCCGCATTGGAATTGCTTATAGTTAACCCTTTCATACCGTATGGTAACATATGTGAACATTAACGCCCATGGTATCTTCGCCCCTATGAAATAGTAATTTAGAGATGATTTTTGTACCACATTTTTCAAACCTTTAAGTATACTTCAGGTATGAAAGGGTTAAGGGAGCATTGATCCAGGGGCACCTCCACCCTTATACTGTATCTCCAAGTAGATTACCTGAAACTGAAAACTTCTGTTCGAAGGTATTGGCTTCCGAAAGTCCCCCATAAGCTTCCGTTCACTACCAATGGGGTATCATCTGAGAACCCCTAACGCTTTGATACCAGATCCGACCGCAAACCCCACCCCTACCCCCAACCTACTCCCCCTATATTCCTCCTTTATAGGTTTATTCGGAGGTTTTGACTCCCAAGCATTCAAGCTTTTGGAATGAGACAGCGGTGACGTGACTAGCTCTCCCTTGTGGCAACGGCTTAGAATTATGATGTCAGGGGTAAGTTGTTAAATGCATCGAATTTTTATGTGGATAATTGTATTTGTGTTAGAATTAAGGGTAAGTTAAGTGACTGGTTCAGTATTAATATCGGAGTTTGACAGGATTGTGTAATGGCGTCATGATTGTTTAATGTGTTAGATATGTAGACAAGAATGGTAGAGAAAGGAATAAATATGAATTTGGAAGAGAATGAGTGGTTCCTACCAAGATTTATTTATGTGATGATGTACACTGCTGGCCTTTGGGCAAAGCAAGCAAAGCGGCTGCTATGGGCCCCACGCTATTAGGAGCCCCGCAAATATATGAGTACAGTATAAAAAAATATTTTGGTTTTGAGTGGTAAATTAAATACGGCTTGTCATAATAACTCTTCATATACAGTAGTATTCATATACAATAGTATTCCGTATTAATTATATATTTTGTTATATTTCAGATATCGACTGACAGTGATGTCTCCAAAGAGACTGCGAGATACTGCTCGGAAATATCTCAGCGGTCACCAGAAGAGACAGCGTGAAGCGAAGCAGAAATCAGAACTTGAGCGTATGTATGGGTCATTTGAAAAATTTCTACAGAAACGCGATCCACAGGCTGAAACTGAACAAGATGTGCCTGCACCGTCACATGCTTCATCATCAGCTTTGATAGATGAAAATGAACTAGATGTACCTGCGCCGTCACATGCGTCATCACCAGCTTTGATAGATGAAAGTGATATTCAGAGGGGAAGAAGAACCCATGGATCAGACTCCAATTCTGCAAAATCAGCCTCTGGATACACTCAAAGATCCAGGTCAATGGCCTGAAACTGTCAGCACAAAAGTCAGAGATTTACTAGTGAGTAAAGGCCCACCACAGTGTGAGGAAGACTATAACTTTCCCATAGATGACAATGGCCGCAAGTTTTCAAAAGTCATTACAAGAGACGGATGAAAATGGAGAAGGTGGTATACGGAAATGGCTGATTTATTCAATCTCTAAGAATCGGATATTTTGTTTCTGTTACAAGTTATTTGAAAAAGCTAACAATGCCTTGGGATGTGGAGGATTCGGTGACTGGGAATACTAGTTCTAGACTGTCTGAACACGAAAGATCACAGGGCCATCTGAAGGCGACTCTCCAATGGATGGAACTCGAACAACGTTTGATCAAAAGTTGCACTGTGGATCAACTCAGTCAGGAACGAATCAATACGGAGAAGCTTAGGTGGAAAACTGTGTTTGAGCGCCTCGCCATTGTACAGTACCTCGCTGAACACATGGCATTCCGAGGATCAGTAGATACAATCTTTAGACGGAATAATGGCAACTTCCTTGGACTGGTTCAGCTTATCTCAAGATTTGATCCCGTCATGCAAGACCATCTTAGAAGAATAGTCAATAACGAAATTCTTGATCATTACCTGGGAAAACGAGTCCAGAATGAACTCATCTCGCTCATGAATAACAAAGTTCGAGCAACCATTGTACACAGAATTAAAATGGCAACGTATTTCTCTGTGATCCTTGATTGCACACCCGACATTAGTCACAAGGAGCAGATGTCCCTTACTTTGCGACATGTCTCTGATGGATCATCAGGTATTGAAAGTGGAATTTTTGAACACTTCATCAAGTTCATTGAGGTGAAGGAGACCACAGGAGAAAACCTACTAGAGGTATTGATGAGAGAACTTCACGAACTTGGACTGAAAATGAGTGATATTCGTGGACAAGGATACGATAATGGTGCGAACATGAAGGGACACTCATCAGGCGTTCAAGCGCGACTTCTGGAAATGAATTCAAGAGCATTCTTCACTCCATGCGCATGCCACAACTACAATTTGCTACTTGGGGACATGGCAAAATCATGTGTTCAAGCCATCTCATTTTTCGGGGTTTTTCAACGCCTGTATGTCTTTTTCTCAGCCTCAACCCATCGATGGTCACTCTTCTGCAAGTATGTGAAAAAGTTCTCAGTGAAGCCCTTGAGCGAGACAAGATGGGAATGCCGTGTGCAAAGTGTCAAAGCTGTACGATATCAAGCTGTCGAGATCTATGATGCACTTGTCGAAATTGCTGAAAAAGCAAAAGATCCTCAAGGAAGAAGCGAAGCAGAATCATTTTGCAAAGAGATGAAGAATTTTAAATTCATTGTTGCTGTCATATTCTGGTATGACCTCCTCTTTCAAGTCAACTACGTGAGTAAAGATCTTCAGAGTGATTCAAAGCATCTGGCAAGTGCCATCGAGAGTTTGGAAAGAACATGCAAGTGGATGAAAGAATATCGGGAGAGTGGATTTCAAAGTGCTGTAACAGATGCCAAAGAGATTGCAGAGCAGCTTGAAATCGAGCCAGAATTCAAGACAACACAGGTCAGACGAAAGAAGATGTTTTCCTATGAAGGTCAAGATCAGCCAATTGAAGATGCTAAAGAAAAATTTAAAATTTTTGTGTTTAACGCAATTTTAGACACTGCCATATCCTCCCTGGAACGACGATTCGAACAACTGAGAGAACATCACTCAAAGTTTGGCTTCATGTACATGTTCACAAAGATGTCCAAGACAGACTTACGTAAGCAGAGCAAAGATCTCGAACTTGAACTGGCTGATGGAGAAGACCGCGACATTGATGGATTCATGCTTGCTGAGGAAATGGAAGCCTTGAAACCAATTCTTCCAGAAGATATACAAAGTGATCCACTGAAGATATTGGGCTTCATCACTTTGAACAATCGTTCTGTGGATTTCCCGAATTGCACGACTGCATTGCGAATACTACTGACTATTCCAGTTACTGTTGCATCTGGGGAAAGAAGTTTCTCAAAGTTGAAATTAATAAAAACGTATTTACGGTCGACGATGCTGCAGGATCGACTCAGTAATCTGGCAATCCTTTCCACTGAAAACGACATTGCGAGAAACTGTAACTATACACTACAGACCTCATTGCCGAATTTGCCACTATGAAAACCAGAAAGGTTTCCTTGTGATCACATCCAAAATAAATGATATTTGTTGTTGAATCATTGTTTTTTTCTTTCAGTAAGCATACACCCACTATGGGTAGGTAACTTTAACCTTAGGGCCCCACTTTAAAAATCTAGAATTGGGCCTCGCATTTGTTAGGGCCGGCCCTGATGATGTAGTAATTTTGCGTGACTCGGAGAATAAAATAAGGAAAGTAGAGAAGTTTTTTTTAAATTTGTGAAAGGATCATTGAAAGTAATTGTAAATAAATGCGAGATTCTTGTCGTTGAAAGGGTATAGTAATATAGTGGTAAATGGAGAAAATTTTAACGTACGTACAAAACATTAGAGGTTGAAAGTAGAGTGAAGCAGGACAAACAAGTCCTGGGCGCGATAAAAGCCTTGAAAGGAAGGAAGTGCTGAAGTGTAGATGCAACAAGAGGTTTACACAAAGGTGTCAACTCTGATATATGTATGCGAGACGCTTGTTTGCTATGAGTGTTCGTTGTGAAAAGTGGAGAAGAGATGAATAATTTAAGAACAACAACTCGTGCCAAACGGGATGACCATATGCGAAATCAGGATGTTCGGGAAAGGTGCGGAGTGAAATGGTCATTGAAAATGAGAAAAGATGAGATGAGAATACTACGTTGATATAGTCATGTGGGGAGAATCAATAATGCTAAATTGTGAAAAAAAGGAGGTCAACAGAGTACGTAGGTGTAGAAGTACGGGAAGACCGCGTAAAAGATGAAAAGATCAAAGAACCTCGAATCCCCACTCCAGTGTGGGTTCGTAATTCGGATTTAGTCTTCTGTGGGCGTCTTTTGTAAGAGACGTTCATGCGGTGGTTTCGACTAGGGATGAAATAATACCGACAATTTTTAATACCGGTATTTAAACAATTATTTTACTAATACCGGTGTTGATACGGTTTTATGCAGAGAATAATTTATAATAATTTTTTTGGTGTCACCCTGCCAAGTGCCAACCCTCCCACAAGCCTGCAGGACCTGTACTACTCACCACATTAACGGCAATAATAACTGAAGTTGCTTTTTAAATTCTGTCACCGACACCAAAGGGAAAATACCATTGATTGAAAAAAGTTTGAACAGCAGCTCCTAGGGAAAGGCAGGAAAAAGGAAGGACTATTTATAATGATTAAGTATATCAGATAACCAAAGGTAAAAGGGAAAAATAATTTAAAAAAAAGAAAGTTTATTAATTATTTTGCATATTTATTTCTTATTTTGGTTTTGGAAGTGTTGATCTAATTTGAGGCCATAAGCATTTAACCTTTTTTTTACAATTTCCACTGTCCTGGTACTGTCAAGGCTTCCAAATATTTTGATTAATCCCAAGGACCAATATTGGTCTTCTTGATGAACATTTATATTCATATATCTCTTATTCTGAAATGAGGTATATTCATCAAAGGTTTATAGAAAATCGGGCTCCTTTACTCACTAATTCCCCAAAGTGATCTATCAATTCAGCCTTCTTTCTTTCATGAAATCTAACTACCATATGTTTGACACCTGAATGTGAAGTTAGATGAGGCTTATCATATTTATTTTAACTAAACTCTCTTGAATGAATTCACTTGTGGCAATAGAGCGGAAGCTAAATCCATCAACACATGCAAATTTTGCAATTTCTTCTTCAATAACTTTTTTGTTAATAAATGTATCCAAAGTTTTTTGTTTTTTATGTTGTTGATTTTCACCTATCTTGATTTCAGCAACATTTATATTATGAATTGTTTTCAAATGAACAGATAATCCACTAATTGAGCCCCCACTGCACTTTATAACTTTTTCACACTTTGAACATTCAGCTTCGTCTTTATTTTTCTTAATAAAATAATTCCAAACGATTGATTTTTTTGACATTCTTGTAATAGATTCGAAGGGCTAGATTATTTAAAGTAAGAAATAGCTTATTCCCATATCGCAAGACTGCAATGCGCACGTAACAAAATTACAAAATTTAACTCGTGAAATATGCGCATCAATCAACCACTGCAAGCGTCTAGTACGAAATTCGAAATCTGAATGAACTCAATAACGAATCTAAAAAAGCAACGCGAGGTTTTGGAATCGTGTAAAAACGTTTTTGAACGTTTCAATACGTATTGATACGATTTCAAATGTTTAAGGCGAGAGTTCTGGATGATAGTTTCCCTTTTCAGAAAAACGGACACATCATATAACGTCAATAACATAATATAACAAATGATAAATTGTGACATACACTAATGACGCCCCTCAAAGATATACTGCATGTGTAAGTTATGTATGAAGATAAATCATTATTTCTACTCACATTGGCCACAAAATCCTACAAAAAACAAATCTTTGTTAACTTGACATTTGCTGATTGCTCCCACAATAAAGACAATAGGCAGTTCTTCAATACCGAAAACCCGGTATCGATAATCACGATATCGGTATCGTGTCTGTTGTCCAATACCGGTATAAATACCGGTTTTTCAATACCGGCTTTCATCACTAGTTTCGACTTTGCGCGTCGCCATAACCAAAAGGTCTAGAACAGTCTTTCTCAAACGGTGGGTCGCGAAATGTTTGTGCCAAGCCAACAGAAAGGTAGCTCGAAAAACTAAGTGCATGTTGAATACTATTAAGCCTTTATACTACTGTTATATCCTGCATTATATTGCTTTAAAAAAATAAATATATAAATATAGGAAAAAAACAATATATAAAATAGTAGTATTCCAGAATATTCGCCACTGTCCTTGTCCTTGAAACAGAAACAGGCTGATTGATGTCGACAGCGAGCTGCGATGCTCGTTGAGCAAGACCAAACCCAGAATTGATATGTTGTGTGCAAAGAGGAAATAAAAATGGCTCCTACTCCATAGTTTGTTTATCCCTGTAGTAGTGATTTGTGCGCAATAAAACAAAAACAACCCCACTCCTTCAGTTTGTTTACCCCCTGTACGGATAATAAGGGGTCGCGCCGACCTAAGACCCTAACACGGGGGTCATGGGGGAAATACAGATGAGAAATACTGGTCTAGAACCATAGACGTAAGAGGCGGGGGTCAGGGGGGGGGCAACTGCCCCCCCCCCCCCCCAAAATTCAGCCCGACTGAATTTTTTCGGGCAATTACACCCGAAAATTCGGGCAAAACCTCAGTACAGATAGTTTCAATCACCACGATTTCACCCGAAACTTTTTATGATTTTCATATAGATATCATCTCTTTGCCCGAAATGTATGTCTTCAGATCTTGAACCACGCAATATTTGATTATAGAAAGGAAAACCTTTCGCAAAACTGCAGTATTTAAGCACCCCATTTGATATAACCCGTTACAACTTATTTTATTGTTGTAACTTGTTTGGTGCTCAGCCTTTGTACAGTTTTGTATACCTGCAAATAATGTTTAATAAAAATATGACTTAAAAATCGATTTTCGGTTTCGCTTATTTTTTTGGGGCAAAACTTGCTTGCACCCCCCGGTCAAAATCCAGCCCCTACGACTATGTCTAGAACTATGATGTTAGTGACAGAGAAGAACACGTGAGGAGGTTCTCGGGAGTCTTCCCTTCCGTGTGTTCTTTCACTGTCGATTGGAAGGGCGGTGTGTCGGCAGAAGACACTGAGCGTACACTACAAACACTGCTTCTCCATTGCTGAGTTAAAACTGCTGGTGGTGTTTTTATTTGAGGAATCTTGTCAGATCCTTCGGGTTCACAGCGCCACATCCGGAGTGGAGAGGGTTAGGTCCGGTCGGAAATAGTTTTATTATGAGAGCAATCTCACCGTTTATCGACTGTCTTATGTAAATAGTGGGTTCCATGGCTTTTTTTTAGGGGAGGGGGGGGGGGGGTATGACGAATGTTATGGTAAAATCTGTATAATTACTTTATGTTACTTTATGAGGGTTTGAACGACGGTTCAGGATCGACCTGCAGTCGACCCCTCTGCAGCATCCTCCCTCATTTGCGGGATTTGGTGAAGGAGAGAATTGCTTTCCGATCTCCTCCTGCCCTCGTAGCCAGCCACGCATGGTTGGTCAGGGACTTTGCACAGGAATCTGCCCCAGCTGATTCTTGAAGTTATTCAGGTCGGTGTGTTGGAGATTCCTCACTTCTTTCGGCAGGGCATTAAAAAGCTTTGGGCCTCGTATTCTGAGGATATTTTCCATCCTCGTTTTCAGGCCCCCCTGTCCCACCGCAGCTGGGACGTAAAAGTCCTTTGTATAGCTTCAATGTTCGCAATGTCTCGTTTTCTGTATGGGCTTGCGACTACAAAGCAATACTCAATTATTGGTAGGACTAGACTCTTCCATAACTAATGAAATGAGAAAATTTTGACAATTAGATAATTATTATTATTATTATTATTATTATTTTGGCATAAGTCATGATAAGCTGAGATTAGCATAAAATAGGGTAGGATAAGTACGGAATTTTTGGCAAAAATAAAACTGCATAAAGAAGGAGAGTTTAGAAAAGGATACGATAGGCAGAGAGGTCCAAGCGTAATCTCCGTCGTACAGAAGTCTAAGTTATCCTACCATGTCTATCCGTTTCTAATTTTCTTCTCCCCTCTCTTTCCCATCCTTCATGTTCTAAACCCTTTTTAAACCCTTTCTTATCCCCATTTAACCCTTTTTCCAGAAATTTGTATTATTGCAATTCACTGTTGTCTTTTTAACATTATTTTCCGTAATTTCCTCATTTTCCTTTGTTTCCCTTAATATGGCGCTATTATTTTCAGTATAGTGGCACTGATGGCATCATTTGCAATTTTGCGTTGCAACCAGAATCCCCGACTTTTTTCCACCATACTACTAACCTTTATACTATTAAAATCATTTTTAAAATAATTTCCACCCACAGAAAGACAATTAAAGGAAAAATTAATAGCTATTTTTTAATCATTTGGAGATTGATGTTTAGATCGTTTAAACTCCTATATAAATTACCCCCCAAATGCTTAGTTTCGCAAATGTTTGCTATCCGCAATGTTCCGAGCTTCCCGGAGGTAACAAGACGTACTCAATACAGTCTAATGCAAAGAATTAAAAAATCAACTAACCCGATTATCCAAGCTAATCATGAGTCCTGCCGTATGTCTTCTAAGCTATGGAATTCTGGTATGAAAGCGTCTTTCATTTAAATCAATACTTACATAACTGACAAACAAATGGTTTTACTAAAATTAACGATTACTTTATAGAGTTCAACGAACAACAAAGGGTTTAAGGGTTATGCATTTCCAAGCCAGGATCTAAGAACGTACGTTCATCTTATTGAGCCACAGAAAATGTTCGGGTGTAATTCTTCAATCCTTGAGGATCATTCATTCAGCATATATATATATATATATATATATATATATATACAGTGTATATATATATATATATATATATATAAACTTTGTTAACCTTGGTTTTGCTTCCGCTCGAATTGTTCATTCTGATGAAGGTCAAGCGTGTCACTCCACGTTAGACCTACAGTTTACCGTGGAATCCGAACCACGCCCACCAGCAGCCCAGCGTCTTAACCACTAGGCTACTCATTCATCTACCAACCAATTTCTTTATTGCGTGGGAGGATGAACAGCTGGGTTGTGCTGTGCGCCGTCTACCGTCACCGGGTCTCGATCTCGGGCCAATGGATTCGTAGTCAGCGACGCTAACCACTACACCACCAAGGCGTGTGTGTATATATATATATATATATATATATATATATATTTATTTATTTATTTATTCTAAACTAAATACAGGCCTGTATACAGACAGTTTACGATTGCGGACACTAGTGGTTTTTGGTCCAGTTGGTGTAGAGCAAGCCTGAAGTAGTACGAGTATGACTGTGATTGGTACAGGTAAGTTTGTGCTGCCTTAAGGAGGAAACACAAACTTGCGGTGCATCTTGCTCCTGAAGAATCATGCACCAGGACTGATAAATACGGGGGGGGGGGGGGGTCTGCAATACAAATTAATGAAAATTGCAATAAATTGAATACGGATATGGATGTCCTTTTGAGTAGACTAACACAGAGCATTGTTATTTTCAGTAGTGATGAGTCACATACGAAAACCTCGTTAGTACTTTGGCCTCCTATTTGTTTTTCAATGCTACTGCGAGCTGCTCGTACCCTGAAATGTGCGTATAGTATAAGGTGGAATGATGCAATATGTGAAAAGATGTTTAACTCTTCATACTTCCACTTGAACTATGAATGCACGGATGAATAAAAATAAAATTAGGGCCTATATATTATACCAATGCGCCTCGGTAGTGTAGTGGTTAGCGTCGCTGACTACGAATCCATCGGCCCCGGGAACGAGACCCGGTGACGGCAGGCGGCGCGCGGCAAAACCCAGTTGTTCATCCTTCCGCACAATAAAAATTTGGTTGGTAGATAAATGGGTACCCTGGGTAGCCTAGTGATTAAGACGCTGTGGTGCTGGTGGGGCGTGGTTCGGATGCTACGTTAAACTGTAGGTTTAAGGTGGAGCGACAAGCTTAACCTTCGCCAGAATAAACAATTCGTTCGGGCGGAAGCGAAACCAAGGTTATGTTATTTTTTCGTTCGTCTTCCTTTCATTTATAAAATTACAATGTAATAATATTTATGTATTTAAAAAAACGGCAAAGTTCCTTTTTTTTTTTTGCAGTATGATAAATGGCAACCCCGAATGAACGTCTACTGTTTGTAAACAAATAATCATGAATGAAGCAGCATTATTACATTCGCTGTGCGTTATTGCTGCTCCACCCATCCTGTACAGCAGACTGAATTGTATAGTTGATCTCAAGTGTGCCTCGCGGAAGATAAATAGTCGTGTAATCTCTGTTCGCATACGACAGGTTGCCCACTTTCAATAATTGCTCGTCCTTTCGCCGTTATTTTATTAGCATTTTAATTAGGTTTTTTACCTTCGTGAGTTTGTTGGCATTCCTTGACTATTTTCATCACTCAAACCTCACTTTGTTACGTGCCGTAATTTTAAAGTATTAACAAGCGAATGATAAATAATCCCTTTATACGTTTATTAACAATTGAAATTTGATTTATTGCGCAACCTTTATAGTTTCTAAAAATATTCACTGAAATTTTGAGCACTTTATAAACTCGGTTGAAGGTGGAGATTTATAAGACATAAATTATCTCAAATTATAGAGATATTTAGGTTAGGAATTTAGGAGGATTGATGTGTTCGATTACGCTCCATCGAAAGAAAATGTCTAAAATTTTGTTCGCTAACATCTGATGAGATCGGTAGAATAATTTCAAAACAGTAAGTGGCATTTTGGGTAATTTAAAATAATCAGTTTAGTAAATTTTAAGTTTATCGGCTGTTCGTTTCTGTATCGTTTCCTTTGTGCCTCATGAAAGAGACATCCTTTTACAGCTATGTTAGGTAGGTTAAGCTCGTTAGGTTAAATTTGGTTAGTTGAATTAACAAGTAGATTCATACCGTATTAGAGCCTGAAAAGATTAGCGCAATCGAATACCAAACTTAACCTAACGAGCTTAACCAACGTAACATAGCTGAAAAAGGATGTCTCTTTCATGAGGCACATGGTGCAAAAGTTAAATTTTTAGCGCAGACGCTATAGCCCGGCGTGGGAACATACTGGCGTTAATGTACTTGGTTAACCCTTTGAGGACCAAGGGACATATTTGTCCCAAGGAAATAATAATATAAATTGTACAATGATGCAACGTTTCTACAAATACATCTACATGTTTATACAGGTATCGTTTAGTTGTCGGAAAATTAACCCAAAAATGGGTCATTTAAGTGACTATAGTTACTAATATCTAATTGTAAAACACAATAAAACTTAAACTTTTAAGTTCAAAGAAACGTATACTGGTCGTCAAAGGGTTAAGTCTAACCTTTTAATACTATTTAAACGGTTAAATTTCAAAGAATCTGAACATAAAAAGTCAGAATATCTTTAAAGAAACTTGGAAAAAAACTTCATTATTCAGTGGGAAATCCCCTTTAGAGTATAACAGCGACAGATAACGAACGATGGAGTTATCCTTGGATCGAACTGCCGATACGCAATATTGGGCAGTCTCGTCAAGACAGAGTGACCATACATTACCATAAATCATATTTATTTTCTTTTTCTCCCATGAGGCACCGTCATTATTATATTAGAGTTTCAATTTTGTCTTGCGAAACACTAGCATCCAACAAGCCTTCCGTTTTCACAGAAGTTCGTCAACAAATTATCATACGTTACTGATGTCCTTCCTTCCTGCTAACCGTAGCATCATCATTCATCGTACACCTGTCCTGGTTCATTACTTCACTTTGGGTCAACATTGAGATGCGCGTCGCAAACCTTCAACAGGACAGAATTTTTATTTTGAACCTTCAGTTTTCTCCAACTTGATCGCATCTAACTTAAATTAGTGTATCTTTGCTACAAATAAATCCAAGGACACTTAATCTAACGGTTCACATTCTCTCTTCGAGTAAGGTCGCATTGACACATTGACCTACTTCCACTCAAACGAAGAGTCAGATGTTCAGCGCGGACTTCATCTAGATTGTATTTGACACGCTCGTTACACACTGGATTCTCTTTTAGTTACATACGAGTTCTGTTATTAAACATTCTTTAATATAATGTAAATAGGAAATGACCAATTTTGTTGAAGACGTTGTATTTTATATATATGATGAATTTCACGCTTAAACACGTGAAATGAATGAATGATGAAAACCCACAAGAAAAAAGAAAAAATTATTCCAAGTCCTTTCGTATATTCATCAATACACCTCGTCAGGGAATGAAGGGAGAAGGCGAGATGACGAAAAAATATAGATATGTAAAACGGAACAGAGAAATAAAAGATTAGTACATGGTTCACAAGCGCTGATGAAAGGCAAAAGACATTTTTACAGGATATTGTCAGTTTTATACATTCTCGCACTGTTACTGAAATTATTTTTAAAATTAATAAATGCACATTCTAGAATATTCTTTTCAATTATATCTGTGTTTTTAACGAGCACTTTAGAACTATCCTACTTGACACTATGATTACATCTGTACATGTGGTTAAACAATGCATTAGAATTATTTGCTGTTCTACACGCATATTTATGCTGTTTTACCCTTATATCTAATGTTTTACCCGTTTGGCCTATATATACTAAGTCACATTGTGTACATCCGATCGAATACACACAACCAACCACAATATCCGGGCTATTCTTTATTAGGCGAGATTTAACAGTATTATTATACTTAAAGACTACGTTGATACCAATTGTTTTAAGTAAGGTCGGAAGATATTTAAAATTTACATGGTAAGGTGGGCTAAGGATATTTTTATCATCAAATTCATTTGCAATTCCACTATTATAATACCTATTCTTAGCTTTCCTAAGGCAGTTGTCTAAAAATGGAATAGGATAACATAATTTAGTACCAATATTCATGATAGTGCATTATGTTATCCTATTCCATTTCTCGATAATTACGATATATATATATATAATATATATATATATATATATATATATATATATATATATATATAATGCAAACCCACAAGGAAAAAGAAAAAAATATTCCAAGGCCTTTCGTGTATTCAGCAATACAACTCGTCACCACCCTGACGAGATGTATTGCTGAATATACGAAAAAACCTTTGGAATAATTTTTCTTTTTTCGTGTGGATTTGCATCATTCATTCCTTTCACGTGTTTAAGTATGAAATTCATTCCATATATATATATATATATATATATATAGTTGTAACATATATTCTGCTCGAATTTTTAGTTTATTCACAACAAAAATTAAATGACATAATGACAAATTAATCATCAATATAATTCCCTTCTTTTTCTATAACCTCCTCCCACCTGTAGAAAAGTTTTTTTATGCCACGTTCGAAGAAATTCCTTGGTTTCGAGTTAAAAAAAGCGATCACTTCGTTTTCGATAGCTTCCCTGGATTGCAACTTTTGTCCATCTAGGTGGTGTTGCAGACTTCTCAATAAATGGTAGTCTGAAGGTGCGATGTCCGGAGAATAAGGTGGATGAGGCATTTTTTCCAACCAAATGCCTCCAACTGGGCAGTGGTGATTCGAGCAGTGTGAGGGCGCGCGTTATCCTGGTGGAATAAAACACCTCTGCGATTAATTAATGCGGGACGTTTTTCTTGTAATGCCATCTTCAATCGTTGGAGTTGTTGGCAGTAGACTTCAGCTGTGATTGTTTGGTTATCTGGCAGAAGCTCAAAATGAATAATTCCTCGCATATCCCACCAAACGCATAGCAAAATTTTCTTTGGATGGGGTCCATTCCTTGGCTGAGGTTCAGGCTTTGTTTCACGGCTAAGCCACTGATGTTGACGCTTAATATTGTTATAGAGGACCCATTTTTCATCTCCAGTGACGATCTGATTCAAAAACGGTGCCTGCAGTTGCCGAGAATGCAGTGATGTGCAAATATCGATTCGATGTTGAAAATTCGCTCGTGACAAATCATGCGGAACCCATTTTCCAACCTTCACTCCTTTTCCTAACAGCTTCCTTCAAATGACGATGAATGGTCATATGGCTAACGCCGAGTTGCAGGCCAAGTTCTCTTACAGTTACCGTTGGGTTTTCCTCCACTGTTGCTTTCAGCAACTCTTCATCTAACTCATTTGGTCGTCCTGTTCGTTGGCAATCTTTCAGACTGAAGTCTCCATTTCTGAACTTCTCAAACCATCTCCTACACATCCATTCGCTCACATGTCGAATATGCTCATTCGTGGGATCCATGTTTTTTCAATTACTGTAATATCGTAGGGGGTGGCGTTGTAACTGTATAAAAAACACCAGAAAAAATATTCATTAGCCTAATCTAACACTAGCCTAAGCCTACACTAGCCTAAGTCATTCTGTATCATTCTGTATCGTGATGAAACCTGTGCAAACCTGTCGCCGCGTGTATTTTGCAACATTTCTAAAACTATTCACATTATCTTGAGGTTATTCTATTATCTATCGTCCGTTTTCTAATCGAGCAGAATTTGTTACAACCTGATATATATATATATATATATATATATATATATATAAGCAAACAACCACAAGGAAAAGGAAACACAAAGTCCGAGCGCTTTCGTGATATATTCACATTATCAAGGAAGAACAGAAAATATCACGAAAGCGCTCGGACTTTGTGTTTCCTTTTCCTTGTGGTTGTTTGCTTATTAATAAGGTCACGTGTTATTTTGTGATTCTAGTGCATATATATATAATATATCGTAAAGAACGACGCTTGTATAGGAGATATTCCGCGCAAGACGAGAAAGAGAAAACAACAAATGAAAAAATGAAGTACCACATACTTCTAAGAATCAATATATATACAATACAGTATATATGACTATCGGTTATCTACATTTCCAAATTGGCAAAGTTTAGAAACACTTCTAAATGATGACCATCATTCGCCGCTACAGCGCGCATTCTACGCTTGAACTACATTAGGACATTAACCAAATGCTCTTGTGAAATGGATCCAATAATCTGATTCTGATTCTTTAACCGAGTTCTGCCAAATTCGTAGGTTTGTCACGATACACGAGTGTTTTATGATGTCCCCCATAGCTAAAAATCGAAAGCTATTATCGTAACACGCTTCAGACATTTTTATCTCTCTCAACGTAAAACTATTGGAGTTAACATGAAGAATGTAATCTTTCAACTACGTCGTTGCTATTCGCAACTTTCTAGAAGCAATCTTTCTTCAGTGGATGTAATAACTTCTACCGAGAGACACGTGACCACTTCCTTTATTTAACATCTTTCTTCATTCCTACAAAACTTACTGATATGCATAAATAAAATATCATTCCCTGGGTAGAATCTTTTTTTAGATAACTTTAACAGTCAAAAGTTTCGACCTCTTTAGTAAGAATCTAGATTTACTTAAAATACGAAGTTTGTACACCTTGACCCTATATTAATAAAGGCCAAAAACGAAACGCGCCCAGTACAGTAAAAACGAAGCGTATACCGAACAAAAGACTACAAAATCCATGGCTTACCAGTGGCTTATGAAGGTCACTCAACCAAAATAAAAATTTCATAAAAGTGCGAAAAACGACATTATTCCTCGTGCGTTTTACGTTAGATGTAAAAACAAACTCGAAAAACTAATCAAAAAAGAGAAGCAACAATATTCTCACGGAAATTTCGTATATCAAATTGCGATCCAAAACCGAAATGGAAATTCATTAACAGGACATTAACTCAAACAGTAAATAAATGAGAAAGATTTTCCACAGAAACTTCTTATAAATAATAATTATGTTAATGATTTAATAATTCACCGTGTAACACAAAATTTGTCCATGAGTTAAAACTATTATTTTCTGATTTTTTAGGGCATAAATAAGTAAAAATGAGCAGTCACCAAGTTCAGACTTCGGTTCTGAGTTCATGAGATCGATTTATTGATTTTTTGCCATTTTTGCTTATTAATTTAAGGGTTTTTCACACTATCTGCTTTTAAATCAAATGAATCCTGTTAAGTATAATTTTAATTGATGTTAACACGATTATTATGATAAATCAATGATGAAAAATGAAGTTCTCCAGGCCCCGTCTTTAGAAATGAAAATAAAAAGAAGGAAACGAGTAGGGAATAATTATGTATTATAATATGTTAATACACAGACAGTGATACAGTGCAGTGATGCAGAGCGTTGATAAAGAGTATTGCTACGGAGAATTGATACAGAATTGATACAAAAATTCTAGCGTTATAGTTTAATCAAAAAGAAGTTTGTCTACGAGATTGGAGATTGTATTTCAGTTCACTCTCACGCAAAAGGTTCCAGATATAGTCCCCCATCATACTTTCATTGTACTGTCCCTTGTAGCGTTCCTCGAAAGAGCTGACATCCTGGTGAAATCTTTCACCTTGTTCTTCTGAGTAGTCTCCCATGTTTTCTTTGAACTCATCAAGGTGGGCGTGTAGTACGTGCAGTTTCAGCGACATCCGGCAGCCATGCTCCGGTACGTGTCCACAAGTTCGTCAACGATTTCCCTGTAGTTCTCTGCCTTGTGGTTTCCGAGGAAACCTTTGACTAGAGAAACGAAGCTTGTCCAAGCTGCCCGCTCAACCTCAGACAGCTTCTCAGGAAAGCTGTCGGAGTCAATAAGTCGCTTCACCTGAGGGCCCACAAATACTCCTGCTTTGATCTTCGCCTCCGACAACTTCGGGAACAGCTCCTGGATGTGCTTCAAGGCCTCACCCTCTGGATCCAGCTGTTTAACAAACTGCTTAATGATGCCCAATTTGATGTGCAGGGGTGGCATCAGCACTTTCGTTGGCTCCACCAGCGGCTCTTGCTTCACGTTATGGGCCCCAACCTCAAGCCGGTCCTGAGGGGCCAGTTCCTCTTCTCGTAGTGAAGGGCTGTATTTCGGCTATCCCAGAGGCACAGATAGCAAGGGAACTTGGTGAAGCCTCCCTGAAGCCCCATCAAGAAGGCCACCATCTTGAAATCGCCAATGACCTCCCAGCTGAATTGGTCGTACTTCAGTGCACTCAGCAGGATTTTGACGTTCTGGTACTCTTCTTTCATGTGCACTGAATGAGCCAGAGGAATCGAGGGCCACTGATTTGTGTTGTGCAGTAAAACAGCCTTGAGGCTTTTAGATGAACTGTCGATGAAGAGCCGCCAGTCAGAGGTGTTGCAGGGAATGCCCACAGCGTCGAAGAGTCCTCTGATGTCATGGCAGTAGCACAACCCATCTCTAAAAGTGAAGAACACTGAAAAGCCGCGATGCCGCTTCCTCTGGGAAGTAATTCGAACGCTGTCGTCCAGTAAGTCCCACTGCTTCAGTCTGGAAATGAGCAGCTCGGCGTTGGACTTTGTCAAGGCCATTTCCCTGATGAGGTCGTTGATGTCCTCTTGGTTGGGGTAGTAGGGGCACCTTTCACCGGCCACCCGGCGTCGACGGCGCGCAGCAGATGACGCACCTTGCTCCTCCTCGGAATCATCATAGCTTGCTTCTTCTGCTGGACAAGATTGATCTCTCAAGGGAGGCTGTGGCACAGGTAGGTCCGTCGCGTTATGGGGAACAGGTGCAATAGATGACGGAATGTCAGGGTACTCAATGGGAGGCGCATTCCTCCCCTTTCTTCGTTTTGTTGGGTCCACCATACAGAAATAGCAGTCCGTGAGATGGTCTGAGGGCTCACGCCAGACACGGGGGATAGCGAAACGCATTGCCCTCTTCTCTCCTCTAAACCAACCTTCAAGAGTGCGGGGGAAGTAGTCACAGATGACATGTGGTGCCCAGCGTTTGTCTTGGTCACCGACTGGCATTCCGAAGTAGGCATGATAGGCTTCCTTTGCACGGGTGCAACTGTCCAAGCAGTGTTTTTTAGCCGTCTTTGCGAAGAACTCGCCGCACACGTAGCAGAAGGAATCCGCTGGGTATTTGCAACCACGAGCAGCCATAACTGTAACTTCGTCACACGTCACACGTCTGAAAAAGTAAAAATAATGGCTTAATTTAACCCTATATGGACATAATTCTTATTTTTGTCTTAAATTTTTTTTTTACCTATATTAAACATTCATTTAGAGTACTTTGAACATAAATATGTGATTTTTAATGTAATATATATATATAAAATAATATATATATAAATAATATATATATAATATATATAATATATATAATGTAATATATATAATACAAATTGGACAACCTTATACGACGTGGCAAAGAAGGCATGGATGTCAGAGCCATCAATATTGTTACGTTTCAATAAAATATTCTAGTGCTCAGTTTATCAGAATTGTTTTATATTACTTCAGCCACTCTAACAACATATATTGAGCAATAAAAAATTATTCAACTTACCTTTAATCAAATAAAGTGATAAAAAATAAAAAACGAACTGCGTAACCATACACTTTTACTTCTACTGACGCACTAACTTATTTTTTTCATTAAAGCTCGGTTTTCTGCAGTAGGAGTTGCCAATTCGTGATATAAACTCCTTGAACCATTACAAATTTGACGATATCGTCATTTAAGTTAAACTGTACTTGTTTCGGTAAATATATAGTAAATTTTGAAGCGTTTACAGATCTGTCGCAGATGTCCATATAGGGTTAAAAAATAATAATATTCTTATTTCAACAAAATCGATGTACTGACAACAAACCCGAAGTTTAAAATCACTGACAGCTTTTTTCCAGTGATTTGAAGCATAATGAATCAGAAAATAAAGGTTATTGCCCAGAAACAAAGAAAAAAAATTTTTGTTACACGGTGATAATCATCGAGTTCACGGCAGCTTAGTGGGGTACGGTGTCGGACTCTGGACGTTGAGGCCCCATTTCATTCTCAACTACTAGCACCAAGCTGGAATGAGCGGGCCCATCACCCTGGAAATGCTCGGGGCTCAGGTGACTATGGGGCACACTCATCCTTACAAGTTGTACAAGTTGGGGAAATGCGTTCCGGATGTTACCTGTTTTTCACTCAAAAACCATAGCAAACTAATTTAACAAATATTTCTCAGAGGTAGGGACACCGGCAACAGAAAATGTTACCCTACTCCACAATTCTTTCAGAGATTTCATGAGGGGAGGGAAGAAAATCCACAAAGTTCCTCCTTCCTCCCACTAACCTCGATTGACGTAAAGAACAGCAATGAACAGTGTTAAAAACAAAAGCTACGCTATAGATTCCAGACAAAACAAAATATATAGCTTGCTGTCCTCTGTAATTACTCTCTTCAGACCGGATACTGTCCGGATCTATTAAGCATACCTTCAAGACTTTATTATTATTAGGTATTATTATTATTTATTATTATTCGTAAAATTTTAAACACATTATATCATATACCCAAATACATTCTCATCACGTTAAATATGAATCAAAACAACTGGCTTACCTTGCATTTTGAACAGCTGTTAAAGTTTCTACTCTTTTAGGCGATCCCAGGCCCGCAATAAGCCGAAGTTAGCAGATGACCGGCCACTCATTTAGACAGGGTGTCTATTCCAACCTATAAACATTTCGCCGATTAGATATTTAATCGTCATTCCATTAAAATGACTTATTTATCAAGCCTAACCTAACCTGACTGAATCGGACCTATACTCATTTTTTCGACAAGACCAAAACATTGACACTCTAAAAAAACTAACAACCTAACCTAACTTAATCCAACCTAATAATAACTTGTCCATAGAATGTCCAAGTCGATCAGATGTCTAAGGCCGACTGAATTTAACAGGATTACGACATCTAATTGACTTGACATTCCATCGACAAGTACATTGTGGGTTAGATTAAATTAGGTTAAGTTAGTTTTGTAGATGTCGATGTTATGGTCTTGTTGATTCGATGATGGGTATAGGTCCGAATCTATAGTAACTCCCGTAGAAAACCTTGTCAATAGACTGTCTTGTCGACCAAATGTTAACTTGACTTTTTCAATATATATATACGGGTGTACATAAAGTCAGGATCTATTTTTGTGAAATAATTATTTTTTCTATTTTTCTTTTCAGAAGCCCTTAGAATGAATATAGAAGAGCGTGTGGCAATAGTAATTTGGCGAATCGAGGGAAAGAAATACAATGACATCAGAGAGAAGTTTAGAAGATTTCATAAGCCGGGGCCAATAGACAAGACAATACGAAAATTGGTGAACAAATTTAAACGAACGGGATCTGTAAATGAAGCAAGATCAGGACGACCGTGTATGTCAGATCTTACCGTGAATGCAGTACGCGGAATTATCACTGAGGAGCCACGTACGTCCGTTCGTGCTGCATCACACAGACTCGGCCTCCCGACGTCATCTGTGCACAAAATTCTGAAAGTTAATTTGCAGAAGAAAAGCTATCATTTGCGGGTTTTACATGATTTACATGAGGAAGATTTCCCTCGACGAAGTGCTGTGTGTGCTGATCTCGTAGAAACAAATCTGGAGTGATAATTTAATGGACAACATTCTCTTTAGTGATGAAGCCACTTTCCATACGTGTGGAAAGTAAATCGCCATAACTGTCGAATTTGGGCAGATGAAAGACCGAATGATTTCGTCCAAAATTGGGAAAGAGACTCACCTAAAGTTAATGTCTGGATGGGTTTAACAAAATCTAAGGTTTATAGTCCTTTTTTCTTTGCTGAAGCTACAGTTACGGGGCTTATTTATCTGGACATGTTGCAACAATTCCTTGAACCTCAGCTGATTGGGGATAGGATTGTTAGTACCGTCGTCTATCAACATGATGGTGCTCCTTGTCACTATGCCAAAATTGTTCAGGATTATCTAAATGGACGTTTTCCAAATCGCTGGATCGGACGCGGAAGCAACAGACCTTGGCCAGCGAGATCACCAGATTTAACCCCTTTAGATTTCTTTGTATGGGGCTTTATCAAATCGCACGTCTATCAGACGAAGATTACGAGTCTTGAAAACTTACGTAAACGTATACGAACTGCTGCAGATAACATAACCCCGCAAATGCTCCAGAATGTGTTTAGAAATGCTGCGGAACGATTTGAGCTGTGCAGGGATACTGATGGGCGTCACGTCGAATCCTACTCTTAATTATTTAATAAATGTTACCACTATCATTTTATGATTGAATTCCATATAATTTCCAAGTGCTTCACAAAAATAGATCCTGACTTTATGTACACCCTGTAATATATATATATATATATAAACTGGGGACAAAATAAAGCTAGGCTCATATCATTTTACACATTAATTAACAGAAAGCACCTTCAGGTGACCAATCAGCAATCTGTTTAGGGACTAGATCCATGAATTTATCATATCGTTTTTTAAATTTAATGGGTTTTAGTAACACATTATATAATTTTGTTTTAATATGGTCCATTATAATTATTATCTCAAACGAACGTTCATGAACTAATTTTCATATTGGCATGTTCAGCTCGGGATTATTTAAATTTAATATATGCACCAGCACGAACAATAAATTACACACTAACTAAATTACACACTAACAAGCTATGGAGCTGAAAAACGAGTTACAATGCCTTACGTTATTTTCAATATATTTTTGTAATTAAAGACAGTTTATAAACTTTTCGAAAAAATGTCTTATGTTCCATACTAACTTAGCTATTATTCACATTATATATATTATATATATATATATATATATATATATATATATATATATATATATATATATGATGCAAACCCACAAGGAAAAAGAAAAATGATTGCAAGGCCTTTCGTGTATTTAGAAGTACTTCTGAGTACACGAAAGGCCTTGCAATAATTTTTTTTTTTCCTTGTGGGTTTGCATTATATTCATTTCACCTGTTTAATTGCGAAATTCATCCCATATATATATATATATATATTATAATTTTCTAGACTTGAGTATCCGAATTACAAATGAAAAATTAGTTACATGCAGTGTTTATAATAAAACAGAGAATTACCATTTTAATGTAATAACACTCCCTTCTCAGGACAGCTTAATTATAAATAATTTAACGTACCAAGTTTTTTACTCGCAAATAGTCAGATATGCGAGAATATGCTGTAAATATGAAGATTTTAAACAGAGTAAAATACATAATGAATATTCTATGCGAGACACGATTCCATAACATTAAACTCATTTACAAATTAAAAAAGCTGACGTGGGAAATGCCAAATGTATTAAACAAATTCAACTACATAAAAACTACTGAATTTATTGATAATTTGCATTGTTGTGCCCCTAACTCTAACGCTAATTACCATAAAATTTAGCGCCGCTAACGCTAATTTTGTCGCTAATTTTTTTTCTGAAACCACCCCCAATTTATATACGTTCTGCCTTCCGTAATTTACTAAGGGCACTCAATATATTTTGCCCCACCCTTTTTTCCTAACTAAATAATAGGCCATGGGGCTGAAATGTCTTTTGGGTCGTAAGTTTGAACTTTCTGCGCTTCACATAACCAAATTTTTCCAGTTTGAACCTCCCCTCCTTGTATAAAACCGCTTTTAAACGCCCTTGTATAAAGCCGATGATTAACGCAGTTTCGAAAATGGCGTCTGACAGTGATGTGCATCTTAAACAGAGAGCTGTTATCGAGTTCTTAACCGCAGAGAAGGAAACAGTTGGAAATACTCACAAACGTCTACACAACGTTTACGGAGGTGCTGTTGTTGATCGAAGCACAATTGGACGCTGGTGAGGGAGAGCCAGCCTCGATGATGAGCCACGCAGCGGTGGCCCGGCATCAGCTATGACATCTCACACTGTGCAACGTGCTAACAGCATCATTCGATCAAATCGGCGCGTCACATTCAAGGAGCTAGGAATTAGTGAAGAAAGTGTGAATACGATAATTCAGCAACTGGGATATTCAAAAGCGTGTTCACGGTTTCCTCCTCGCGAACTGACTGAAGATCACAAAGCCCAAAGAAAAGAAATTGCTTCTGAGTCGTTGGTTCGAGACAGAAGGGGATGACTTCCTTTCACGAATTGTGACTGGGGATGAGACTTGGGTACACCACTTTGAATCTGAAACAAAATGCCAATCCATGGAGTGACATCACGCAGACTCACCACGCAAGAAAAAGTTCAAAATGGCTCCCTCTTCAGAAAAGGTTATGGCCACCATCTTCTGGGGGGACATGAAAGGGGTGATTCTCGTGAACATTATGAAGAAAGGACAATCAATCAACTCAGAGGCATATATTGCTACCCTACAGAGACTCCAGAGATGTATAAAGCGAGTTCAACCGGAGAGAAAACTGGAATACGTCCTTCTTTTGCACGATAACGTAAGACCACACAACAGTTTGCAAACAAGAGAGGCCATCACAAAAATGCGCTTCATTGTATTCCCCCATCCTCCATACAGCCCGGATGTGGCACGTTCAGACTTCCATTTGTTTGGGCCAATGAAGAAAGTCTCAGAGTGACGATGAGGTTGTTGAGGAGAGTAGCATGGGCGCAGAATGGACGAGTGCAATAATGTTGCAATGAGATAATGAGCAATGTTGCAAAGGGGTTATGCAACAAGGGGTGGGGGTATGCAATGAGGGGGGTGGGGTTATGCAAGGAAGGTAGAGGGGGTTTATGCAAAGGGGGAGGGGGGAATGTTGCAAGAGCAACAAGGGGTTATGAAACTTGGAGGCGGAGTTATCCCCCAAGAGAAAGAGAGAAGGAGAGAAGGAGAGAGAGGAAGAGAGGTGTTCACCTGGCAGGAACCAAGTGCATATTAAGACTTCATCTGAGCGCCCGCTGTTTTATTAGATGTAAATCTGCCAGCTGGCTTAGAAGGCGTAAATGGCTTGTACAGGTTGAGTTGCCAGATTGCGCTATTTATTTAATTAAAGCATATATTATTGACAGTTGGCTTAGAAGGCGTAAATGGCTTGTTCAGGTTGAGTTGCCAGATTGTGCTATTTATTTAATTAAAGCATATATTCTTGACAGTTGGCTTAAAAATCCGTCAGTCGGTTTAGAAGGCGTAACCAGCCATTTGGTATAATTAATTATCGTTTACAACCAAAAGAATTAAATAAAACACCATTACATCATCTGTTTATTTAAACGAAATATTGTAAATATATAGAAAATAAATATACATTGGAATGATCAAAAAATTTAAAAATAATAATAGTATAAAAATATGAACGAGGAATATGTATATAATAAAAAATATAACCATAAGGAGAATATATAAATATATATACACACAATTATTAAATAATTAAATATATTGAAAATAAATACATACACTTTATCTTCTACTGCACAAAATAAAAAAATAAAAAATAAGAAATACAAAACGTATAGCCATCAATATAGCAGTAGAGGAGAAATATATATATATATATATATATATATATATATATATATATATATATATATATATATATATATAAATTAAAATATATTGAAAATAAATACATTCACTTTGTTCTACTGCGCAAAACATTAAACTCACACGTAATCGAGTCTACAATCACATCATCATTGCTTTGCACTACACAGTATACGCGGTTTAATATTATTTCACCGCTCAAGTTATAGGGAACCTGTACTCTATATAAAGGACTTCATATCGTTCAGTACTATTTTGCCCACTTTACATCCGGTGGCAAGTTACATTTAAATACGGCTAGAATACAATCAAAAGCACGCACAAAGAGTCATCGTTAGCCACAACATCATTATTAAATAAAATTTATAAACACTCTTTCCAATCGAGGTTTTTTCTACCGACCCAGCTTTCAATCGTGAACTCTTCTTCACACTGCATAGTGGCAGTTGAAATAATCTTCTAAGTCGTTACGACAGCTGCTCATTACAAAGAATAGTTCTTCAGGGTGAACGGTGTAGGTGAGATCAGCCCTGTACCGCTCAAGTGCTTTGTACCAAAGTTCATGATATTTCAAAGAGTCTAAACTTTTAAATAAGCATCCAGCTCTAGACTATTTCACCTTGTTCAGTCCTACACTCGGTAAACCCATCGAGCAGAGCGGTGTATGCGTATTCAAGAACCGTAAAATAAAGCATATCCGTAACACGTGCGTCTAATATAGGCTTCAGCTTGCGGAATCCGACGATTTCAAACATTCTGTCGAGGATGAAACGGTTTCGCATAGGGACAAGAGCATTATTATCAGAAGCATTCTTCCACATCAGCCGTATATCAATGCATGGCCGATCGTATTTATACACACGTACAAACAACGGCATATGAGGGGGTGTCACTAATCTGCTCTCTTCTTGCACCTACACTTGTAGGAATTTTATAACGATCCTCACTCCACTTCTCAACTATCACGAATTCTATTCATCTCCTCGACACTTAAATAAACAACATTCCGTTTGTTTGTTTGTCTACAAGCCGTTTCCAGTATATAGTTACGGCACCGGATTTACGCCTGAACACGTGCAACGACTTCGTCACGGACACATCGTACACGGCGTTGAGAATGCTGCTCAAAGGAAGTTCCATCGTATATTCGAGGTGCGCATGTCCAGTCGGCTCAAGCTCTGAGATGACTATGAGCCACATGCAACGGATCGGCTCGACGGGAGGAGTGAGTCACACCATAAGCTAATGAAACGTGTACGGCGCTTTTCGAAGAGTTGTATCCCATTATATTGGGTAGGTGTTTTGAGAAATTTTCCGATACATGAAGTAATACGGTTTTAATGTTTCATCACTCCCACTCCTCAGAATACGCACAGACATTTTTGCATAGGGGGATTTTCACGAACTAAACACATTTTATATCGTTTTAATGTTTTATCACTCACCAGACGTTCATTTCCACAAACTAAACATCTTCACAATCCGGTGCGCACTATTTGAGAAACATATGACCATATTTTTCCTTTTTGTCTAACAATCGATACTCGTCTCTAAAGTCTGTTAAAAACTCACACAGACCATTAGCCACAACCTCACTGCAAACCTCGTCATGATATATATTAATATAGTGATAAAAATACTTAAGATTCTCCTTCTTCAGTCGCAGGGTACGAGTAATCGGTATGATGTAACATGACATAATATCGCTTGTCACACCACTCATCAACAAGGCTACGATCCAAATCCGTTGCTTCTTTCTGCACGTGTTGTTTCTTCTCTCACGGTATATGTAAGCTTCTATAAAGTTTAGTCCTACAACATAGTTCAATACATCACTTGTACTATGAGATCCTACAATGCACTCGCCAGAATAGCCATAGAGTATTTGTACCTCTTGATCCTTCGCACGAATCAATGTAGCCTTAAAAGCACAAAGGAGGGTGGAATAGGAGTTTTTCAGTATCCACCACATCTTGACACTTTACCGAATACCATTTCATAAACGTCGAACACGCAATATTAAAGGTAGCCTTACTATTTTCTGTCTACGCGGGAGAATACAGGTCTGAGGTCCAGGGTTTACTGCTATCAATGAGCACGCAGGGAAGCCCAGGTAGTAGCAGGAGTCACGTGTCAATCATAAAGGTGGGCGGAGCTTAGAACTTTCTCCTATACACAAGCTGGTCGGGTACCTCATCGTTATTCTCGGATCTGTGGGAGAGAGAAAAGCAAGACTGACAATTGAAGTTAAGAGTAAAGGTGTGGCACTGTGATCCGCAACACGGAATGCACGATCAATATTTACCGTGAAGTTGTCCATATTGAAGGCTATACTACTTTGAGAGGCCTGCATTATACGCCTAATATATACTCTATATCTTCAGCTGCCAAACGTCTGAACGGTATTACTACCCAATCATCTACATCCCGTCATCTGACCCGAATCCGAAAGACAGCCTCGTCCTGACTTCACGTTCGTCGCGGTTCTGAAGGGCAAACTCTACAATACGTTCAACTATGGGCGTAGTCCGTGTTGAACACCATGCTATACATGGATCTAGGATCAATCCTGACTATATACCGATTTCTAGTCAAGGCCGGGATGGGGGTAGCTGTGCACACAACTCGAATGTTATGCCATCCTCAACAGAACGAGAATGCTGTGGAGGATGTACCCGGAATTGAATAAGGGGTATATTTGAGGAAGGTACCATTGTGGGGGTTGTGTCGTAAGATGTAGAAGGTTGGGGCTCTATTACTGGTGGTCTAACAACCGGCGCAATCATGGCGCGCTTTATACCTGATGTGGTGGCTCTTCATCGTGCCTCCGCTTTGAAATGGCGCGTGCTACAGGTATCGCTGGTGAGGATTCGTCGGGGGGAGGATTCTGTGATCACAACTACAATGTCGTCGGGTCATCTGTAATATCGATGACGGTGTAGTACCTCATCGTCATTCACGGTTCTGGGGAAGAAACAAAATATAAGGAGCAGCACTTAAATTTTAATATTTTGAAATGACCCACTCAGGAGTGTGACGTGTTAGAAATGGATCTGTAGAAAAATTCAGGTTCACGAGCCCATCCACATGTATTATATCTGGACCTACGGGATGTGGTAAAACTGTGTTTATGCTTAAAATCATTAAAGAAAAGGGAGAGATGTTCTCAAAATGTGTGCATAAAGTTATATGGTGCTATTCGACGAGTACCAAGATGATATTTTGTTCCACAAAGGTGTATATGACGTTAATTCGTTAAAGGGAAATGAACATAGTCATTGTAATTGACGATCTCATGTTGGAGATGGATAAAACGTTTGCCGAGACATTTACAGTGTTCTCCCACCATCTTAACATAAGCGTCTTCTTCATCAATCAGAATCCATTCATTTTTCAAAAATAGATACATGCGCGATGTGTCGTTAAATACACAATACTAGTCTTATTCGCGCAACGTAGAGATGTATCACAAATTGGGTATTAGCCAATCAAATGTTCCCGAATCAACGTAAGGAGTTTTTGGAAGTTTATAAAGAAGCTACAAGCCTGCGTTACGGATATTTGCTTTGCGACCTTCATCCGCGAAACACGTTAGGGTGCTTCTAAGAACGAATATATTCCAAACGAACCTGAAACGGTGTGTATCCAAATGAGAAGAGGCTAAAGAAATACTATGAATTAATAAAAATCTATCGTCGACTGCCCAGGGCAATGCAGCAGATGTTTGCTAAAAATACGACCGACTTTTTAAAATGCATCTGTGAAATCTGTCTTAACGTTATAAATTGCAATGTATCAATGAAACCACTCAGAAGGCTCGCCTACGCCGTTACAAGAACATAAGACGTGCACTCCTCGTAAAAGTCAAACTGTAGGGAAGAAAAAACGAATTATTGTAGAAAGAGGAGGTCATTCTCCCCATTTATTTTCAGTTTTGGGTCCTTTACTGACTAGATTAATATAATGAAGAAAGTGTAGTGATTCCACACGAGATGTATGTTCACTGCAAAGTTCAAAGAATCCAGACACGGATCTAGACCCCCGTAAAAGCAGGCTTAAGGTCATTTCTCCCCATCTTATTTTCAGTTTTGGGTCCTTTACTGACTAGATTAATATAATGAAGAAAGTGGTAGTGATTCCACACGAGGTGTACGCTTCACTGCAAAGGAATCCAGACACGGATCTAGATCCCCGTAAAAGCAGACTTAAAAGAATGGAAAGCGAATTGCTAGCCCTATTAAACAGTGAAAAAACACCTGATGAGAAAAGAATCTTATACCAGGAAGCTCTGCAGAAATTTCTTCACGAGTACGAAAATTATAAGAACCCGACAGAGATTCCTGTGGTTATTAGGCACAGCACGGGAACGATGGACATGGTGACATAGGACCTGTACCGACGATACAGCTGACCAACCAAAGATTAAGGGTCGGCCACATATCGAGCATGTATTAAAAAGCACCCTCCCACATACATTGAGGAATAAAGGTTTAAGTCTTTATAATCTATTGAATGAGGACCCAGCCATACAATGGACCGATACAGGTGAGATCATTGTGGAAGGATCAAAGGTACAGGGATCGAATATCGTAGACATTGTCCATGATCTGGTGAGAAAGTGGGATAGGCCATCACCATCAGGATGGAAGCATATTAAAGCAAGACTACAACAAATAAATGTCCCCAAAACATTGATAGGAAATCTGAACAGGTTAAAAGACTTGGAACATGCACGCACGTGACACAATTGAAGACGCCATCACCCCCGGCGGTAACACCTTTGAAGAGGAGAAAGAAGAGGTTAAACAACGGTCAACCCTACCCACGTGCCTCTAAAATACGCAAATGGCTAACGTATTAAGACGTTATTATGACATTTCTAACCCAGCCTCCTACGGCGTAGATAGACTGTACAGAAGTGTTTACGGAGTAGGAAAAAAAGATGTTGAGAGATTTTTGCGGAGCAGGACGCTTATACGCTTCATAAGCCTGTGAGAAAAAGGTTTAAAACAGCCAAGACAACACTGCTCGATTGATTCTATTTGGCAAGCAGATTTAACAGACATGCAAAGATATTCTGTGTATAACGATGGTTACCGTACATTCTATTCATAATAGATGTATTCTCTAGATATCTGTGGCTAGTTCCTCTGAAAAATAAATCACCTGAAACAGTTGCTAAAGCCACCAAAACGCTATGTTAAAAGAAAACAGGGTTCCTGGCTATTTTTGTACGGATATGGGGAAGGAATTTATAGGCCGTGCTTTTCAGAACATGTTGACAGAGTTTAATATCAGCTATTACACACCAATTCTATACATAAGGCTTCTTTAGCTGAAAGAGTTCAACGTACCATAAAGGAACGCATGCACCGCTATTTTACACATAAAAACATACAGATTTCTAGAGACATTCTGGAATCATTGGCCTCATCCTACAACCGCTCACACCATCGCACGATTGGGACAACACCTAACGAAGTTTTAGAAAGAGGTACGCTCCCGAGAAGAGATGGATCACCAACACACCACACTCTGCGCGTTTCAAAATCAATGATTATGTAAGGCTGTCGCGTTCGGGAAATAAATTCGCGAAGGGATTTGAGCAAGGATGGACACGTGAGATTTTTAAAGTTTGGGCTATGAGACCTAAAGGTGAGATAATGATGTATTACATTGAAGATTTGAATGGGGAAGAAATCGCAGGAGGCTTTTACTGCGAGGAATTGCAGAAAGTGGCATTTAATTTAGGAAAAAATGGGTTTCAAATTGAGAAAATTTTAGGAAGCAAAGGTTCAGGAAAGAGAAAAATGTACCTGGTGAAATGGCTAGGATACCCAGAAAGCTTCAACACCTATATAAAAGCTGATGCAATAATGAAGCTTAAATAGTATGCAACACGTGTCTGTACACCCTAACAACACACTAGCCAACTTTGTAACAGAGCTCCATAGACACATTGAAATGGGTCGTGATTCGTATGTGCGGATATGTGAAATTCAGCTGGACACCAAATTTTTAACTCTTGAAAATGAGCAAATCATATTTCTGATCCTTAGAAGCACGATGAATGCGAAAAATTAGGCATAATCTTAGACAATACTATGCTCAGTCCTGTGCGGTGAGGACGGTTATAGCATAAATGTTTCGTAGGAATCGGGCATTATGATACAGCCATGGATATTGTGGAGGGTTTAAACAAGAGTCTTGAAAATCGTACCTGACAAACGATTTACTTTTTGAAATCGTAAACATAGACACGCCCGCATGCACATTGAGGTTAAAATCAACGCTTAGTAAAATATTAGAGATAAAGAGCTGTTCACAATTGCGGCTGAGGGCCGATATAGCGCAGCCTTCCAAAGAGATACTTTCACGAGGCACAGTGACTTGTCCAGCTTAATGTTTCAATTGAAGATGGAGAAATTTGCTGAAAGCTCTCAGCCCCAGACATGTGCTATATTTACAGTAATATAGTGGAGCACCAGTTTGTTGGGGATACCCAGGCACGCCTGCTGCGCATTGCCCACATCCCCAACCATAGAGGAAGGAGTTTGAGTATTACATATGACAGACCCCATTATGTGAATGTCGCAACTAATTAATAACCAATATCTCAATATATATAAGAACGATTGAGGGTGAAAACTTCCCATTCGGTAACGGGAGCTTAACAGTGAAGCTACACTTTCGACGCACTGAGTTATAATGGATAGAAAGCCTTTCACCGTCTATCGAGGGGTGAGATACCAGCGCGGTAGTGGACTTGGGTCCATTTTTTCATCCATACTACGTACGGCTGTTCCTTTGCTGAAGAGGGGTGCCAGATACCTCGGAAGGAAAGCGCTACAATCAGGTCTTAACACTGCAGAAGACATATTGGCTGGGGCTAAACCTAAAGAAGCTCTAAAAAAACATTTAAACGTACACGGGACGAAATCATCAAAGATGCAAAGAGAAAAATGCGTGGTGGTGGGAGAAGAAGAGGCTGTCCGGAAGAAGGGATCACGTGGCATTAAACGTAAAAGGATATCAAAAAAGAAGTGTTAAGCGAATGAAAGCCTATGGTTGACCATTTTTTGACTGATATAAGCTAAGGACATTGATCTCATGAATCATAGTTTGTTTACTACTTGTCGAGAGAGGAGGCACTATTTCTAACTCGTCATGGCACGCTTCATCCACCCATGTAGTTCACAATGCTGTAAATCGGAGCTATCCCTTTTGAGATGCCCCAACTCAAGTTTCTATTGAGCACAGTGACTTTATTACAATTAACCCTTTAAACACAATTAGTTCCCGAGTGCTCCTATAGAATTCGTGATACCCAGCTCAGGCCCTTACTTTTTTATCCAAGCTGTGTGCACATGTACGCTAAGCTACGTATAGCCCATTCTGATGGAACGGACTGCGATGACAAATATGCTGTATACCCTGAAACAAACTTTCTGCACTCCATATTCAACCAGTGTGACGTATATTTAAATCAGGCAACATATCGTCAGGCACGGGTACTATCATCTACGAGCCTATCTGGAAAATGTCCTCAACTTTTCCAAAGAAGCGAAGGCTACCTTTTTAAGTGCCGAGGGATATTATCAAACTAAAGACGAAAGTAGTATAAAGGACAAATTTAAAAATTCTAAAAAGAAGATATACGAGTGTTTTGGACGTCTGCATACAGATTTCACTTCCAGGAAGTTGCTTGTGAATGGGTGGATATGAAAATAAAGCTCACCCGCACGAGTCCTGAGATCTGCTTAAATCTGGATGCTGATCAAGAAGAGGGAGCAAAACCCGTTGTGGTTCACATTATGGAGACATACCTCCGCGTACGGCGAGTGAAATTAAGTTCACCAAAACAACTAGAAATTTATAAAAATTTACTAAACGCCACAGTAAAATACCCTATTAACAGAGTACAAATCAAACTATACACGGTGCCAGCAGGGTTGGCATCGAAACAGATAGAAAACATCGCCCTGGGAAATCTTCCTAAAAGGATATTAATTGGAATGCAGAACCATGCTTCAGTGAATGGAAAATATAAAAAGAGTGCCTTTAAATTCGAGAATATCGGCCTTAAAAATATAACTATACGTTAATGGCATTGCGTTGGGAGGAACATTGAATATGGACTATTCATCAGATACTGTGTTACCGCTTTGCGCGAGCATATAGTAATGTGGCCCATATTGCAGGTGATTGTGATGAGCTCGGGAATGGGGTAACGCAGAAAGAATTCATTGATCAATTTAACCTTTATCCGTTTGACATCACATCTGACTTCTCTGCTAGCGTAAATATACATTTAAGTCCATAACAGAGTGGAAACATCTGTCAGGTTGGCATTCACCAAGCCTATAGACGCGCCTATTAGTGTACTAGTATACCTCGAGTCACAAGCCCTAATAGAAGTAGAGAGATTTAGGGGCGTTATCATTGACTTTTAAGATGGATGCGAATACACTTCAGAGAGTAATGAATAGTGAACGAATCACACGTTCGAAATTTATTAGTTTGTGAAGAATGAAACATTGAATTTGTCAACTACGCGAGATTGCGGTAGTCTTATTGTGAACACAGATGTCATTGGTAATGAAGGGATTCATTGGTTTGCAATCTATTTTAAAAATAGGGACCGCCTGTACTATTTTGATTCACTCGGGACTCAACCCTGGAGTGACCCTGTTATTGTAAAATTTCTCGATCAGTTGCATATCCCCGAAGTTGTATGGAACCCATTCCGGCTACAAGGATATTTTAGTAATACGTGTGGGATGTACTGCCTTTCATTTCTCATGCATATGTCACGTGGTAAAGAATTTATAAATTTTTTTGAATTTATTCAACCCGTGTTACACTCAACGAAACGATGAAATGGTATGCACAGATAAAAAGCCTAATTCCGATTGTGCATACTCGTTGTATAGTATGATGTTTTGTTCGTATATATATATATATATATATAATATATATATATATCCCCCCCGCAAGGGGGTTCTAAGCTCGTGCTCTTGAGTGCTCTTTGTGCTCGTTTGTACGTGCTTGTTCCTGGAGGTTTCACGTGCGCCCTCCCGGCCCTAGCACCCAAGGATGATGGGGCTCGACCCTGCAGTCCTTGTCATCCTTGGTCTTTTTCCACTTCGACTGTCCCCTCCACCCTTTCTTTTCCTCTGTCTTTCCTCTCACTTTTTCTTTGTTTTTCCGCCGAGATATGCCCTTTTAAATAGAGGCGAATCGGTTCTTCCCGAACTTAAAAAAAAAAAATATATATATATATATATATATATATTTGTAACCAATAATGTTAGTTTGTATATTCTGTAGTTTAAGATGGTTATTGTACTAAAAACATGATTTCTTTCATTTAATAAATTGATAAAAATACATTGTCTTCTTCCCCCAAAAAAGAGATCGAAACAAAAAAACACTATTTCGTTAATGATGTGACAAACGTTGGGCTGATTGCTCGGTATATCTTCTACCTCCGTATTCAGGTCAATGACATGGGATTCTTCAAAACGAAAAGATTCTATAACGCGTGTCAAATCCTCATCGGACCTTAAAGGAGAAAGAATAATTCATTAGTTCGTACTGAATCTTTTTCAATAAAAACCCAAAAAAATATACATACATATAGTAAGAGTATTACAATGTGAAGATATCTTTCAACCGCTCAGAGAAGTTCCTTTAAGAGATAATTCCGAATAACATTTGAATTTATAAAAAAACATGCGAGAGATTGCTATAAAAAAATTCAATGAATCAAAACAGAATTTTAGCATAATTTCAAACTAATCTATAATTGCGGTTACCTAAATGAAGTATTTTTAATGTGATGAGGTGAATTACTACAACCCTCCATATATATCATGAAATAATCCAGAACAGTGCTCTTTCTGACATGCACATTAAATACGTTTGCGAATAATTGGCTACAAAAAATAAAATTACATGCACTTACATTTCTACGGCAGTCTCTTGCGTCGGATCGTAAGGAGCGTCATTGCAAATATCATCAACGGTTTGCGTTGGAAATAATCCATCCCGGTCAGCGGCGTTAAAAAGATTAATTGCGGACAACGCTACAATGTCACCATCTTGATATAAATCCGGTAAACTGTAAAGTTCTTGATTCATGGCGGAGGGAATGTTTATTCACTGGTGAAAATAACTACTGTGACTCCCAGCTGAAAATATTTCTTTTTATACGCATGATCCCCAAGCACCACCCCAAAAGACTAAGAGGCGGTTCGTAAGTTTAATGATTGGTTGTCAGTGTAACTGGGCGGAGCTATGATAAAATTGCGTACCAATCGTAACACCTATATTATGGGTCCATGCTTTGGACGTCCTGATTGGTCGATTAATGGTGTCTTTATATTCTCTCCGTAGATTTAATGCACACATCGTGTATTACGACTTGCAGTCTCTACCAGGATAATATTTGCATTTGCGCCCATACTTTTCTCGGTTTTCCGATTTTAGAACCCACCCCTTTATGCAATATCCCTCGCAACATTGATCAAACGTCTATATCACAACAATATTTTACATTATTATTTTTGCGTTCATACTATTTGAGCCTCAATTTTTCCCAGTTCGGATGCAAGTCGTTACAGGAATATCTTCATCAGAGTCGCTCAGCTCAGTACCACAGGAAACAAAATTAGCGCCGCTACTCTTCATAATCTTGACATAGATCGTTACCAGAAACAGCACAGTAACATCCGATGACACAAATATCATTAGGAAATAAGAAATCTAGATTGTTTTTGTGCATTATTTTTTTGCAGTCATACTATTCTCAGCTTTCCCAAGATTCCTGACCTGTGGAATTGGTTATATATATATATATATATATATATATATATATATATATATATATATATATATATATATATGTGTGTGTGTGTGTGTTAATTACCTTTTACAGTCTCTAACACGATGGTATCAAATATTTGTAAAATTTCTGTTTGCGGTCATACTACTCGATCCTCAACTTTGATTAATGTATTCGGCTTGACTTTCTACTTGCCAATTCTCGCGTAGGAGTGTGATTAAATTGCGTTTAGCTCATGAAAATGAATGTCTGCTTGGGTGGTAGATAAATGGGCGCCCTAGGTATCCTACTGGTTAAGACGCTGGGGTGCTGGTTGAGAGATCGAGTCCGGGCGATGACATTGTTCTGAAAATTAATGCTATGAATATTATATCCATATACATGTACAGGGTGGGCCGTAAGTTTCCATACATAGGAAAAATAAACATTTTTTTATGGACAACCATTTTTATTTATATAATATGCTCTACATGGTTGCCATTGTTTTGAAAACACATTTCAATACGTGTTCCCCACTGTTGATGAACACGCATTAGCACAGTTGACGTTATGCTTGTAATGGCGTTGGTGATACGTTCCTTTAGATGATTTATGTCTCGTATCTTTTCCTGATACACCATGGCCTTCAAGTGCCCCCAAAGATAGAAATCAAGGGGGGTGAGATCTGGGGATCTGGGAGGCCACTCCACAGGACCACGCCGACCAATCCAAGCATCCGGAAACTGCTGATCCAAATACCACGCACGTGAAGACCATATCTTAGGGTATCTGAAACATAAAAACAAACGTTTAATTTTTCCTATGTATGGAAACTTACGGCCCACCCTGTAGAATAAACAAAACTTTCTTTCTGTGTGTGTGTGTGTGTGTGGTCTTCAGTTTTTCGATTCTGTGTGTGTGTGTATATATATATATATATTTGTTGCATTGGGAATATGATAAGGAAACTTACTACTTAATCAAAGGCTAATTTAGTCTATTGGAAAACATTCACGTGATGCTTATGAACGTATTTATGCTGTTTTAACTTCATGATAATAACAATGATGCAAACAATATTACGAGTGAAGAGAGGTTTTCTAAAGCTGTATGGTTGAATTTAGGCCAAATGGTCGAGGGCTCACCTTCGGATTTATACATTTTTTTTTCCAGAGATGTTTTCAGAGAAAGGAAAAAAAGTAAATAAACACTTTAGGTGGTTAGTTAAATAAATAGTTATATATATATATATATATATATATATATATATATATATATAAGGTGTGTATTGTTAATTTTCTGATGCAATAAGTTTAAATAAATTACTTCTTTTGCTGAACAACTTTAAGGAGAAAGTCGGTCATTATTTAATACAATTGTGTGTATATATTTCACCTGAACTATTATTTTGATGATTATACGTTTCGTATTTCTTATATTATTTTATTATTTTATTTTTGATTATATACAAATTCCATCGTATGTATAGGAGTGTATATTTATCTTCTATATATTTCCAATAAATCGTCTAAATAAACAGAATGATGTAATGGTGTTTTATTTATTTCAGTTTAAATGTATTTCTTTTATTGTTAATATTGGGCTTCGTTTTAATAATTAGTTCTCTTGCTGAATAACTAAGGAGAAAGTCGCTCTTGCTTTTAATAAATAAAAAAATTATTTGGCAACTCGTGTGAATTAAGATAACTGGCGGTATCTGCTAACTATCCTCATATAAATAAAAAATTAAAATAAATGGTGTATCTAGCAACTCACCCTAATAAGTTATACCTGAACAATTAAAATAAATGGTGGTATCTGGTAACCCACTCCATATATAAATAAGTGATATCTGGCAACTCACGATCCTCTATATAACACGTACTTGGCCCCTGGATGCTCATAATGCTGCGGACTCCGGTGGAATAAAGAACTCTCCTTTCTTCTTAGGTTAAGGCTTAGGTTAGGTTTCCCTTTGGGGGGTAAGGACATCCCACCTTCTCCCCCAAAGACCTCCTCCGTCTCTTCCTCTTAGGTTAAGGCTACCCCTTTGTGGGGGGTCATCCTCCCTTCTCCCCCGGAAGCTCTCTCCCCCTGCTTGGCAGCATTGAGTTTTTGCATAAACCCCCTCCCCCCCTTCATTGCATAACGCCTCCCCCTTCATTGCATACCCCCGCCCTTTGATTACATACCCCAACCCCCTTCATTGCATAACCCCTTTGCAACATCGTGCAACATTGAATATTATCTCATTGCAACATTCTTGCACTCGTCCATTTTGCGCCCATACTACTGAGGAGGTTAAGAGGTGGCTCCAGCGGAACCCAGCGGACTTTTACCGGTAAGGAATAAAGGCCCTTGTTTCGAGGTGGAGGAAAGCCATAGAAAAGGATGGAGACTATGTGAAAAAATAAAAACTTGTAAAAAAGGTTTGTAACTACTTGTGTACAAAATTTCTGGAACTTACAAGGAAACTTAGAAAGAAAAAAAAAAAAGGTGGGGCAAAATATATTGAGTGACCCTCGTACTTACATATATTAGCGCACACCTTGATATAATTGGTTGCTAAGGTACAAAAATGTGACGTTATAATTTATGAAAATGAAAACATTTTTATGTAGGAGTCGAGTTTCTTTCGTATATATTAATAGGGAAAACAAACCAACGGAAAAATAAATCCAATTCAATTTATACATCTACAGTATATTTAATTCAAATACACAAACTGAAACTCAAAGAAATTATAAAATATTAACAAAGAGTAAATCATGCCAAAACTTGAATGTTCCATTCATACAATTGATACAAAATTAACGATTGACTTTCTCCAGAAACTTAGTGCCGCTATATGTTTCGTTAACAATTCTGAACATTAGTGGTGCTAATCCCAGCACTTTGGATAATATAAATCATGCATACAGGATTTATATATATATATATATATATATATATATATATATATATATATATATATATATAAAACCTTTGGTAAACTTTGGTTTGCTTCCACCCGAATTGTTCATTCTGACGAAGGTCAAGCTTTTCACTCCACCTTAGACCTACAGTTTAACGTAGAATCCGAGCCACGCCCCACCAGCAGCACAGCTTCTTAACCACTAGGCTACCCAGGGTACCCATTTATCTACCAACCACTTTCTTTATTGTGTGGAAGGATGAACAGCTGGGTCTTGCTGCGCGCCGCCTGCCGTCACCGGGTCTCGATCCCTGGGCCGATGGATTCGTAGTCAGCGACGCTAACCACTCACCACCATATTTACTTTTGTGTGTGTGTGTGTGTGTGTGTGTGTGTGTGTACAGAGAGAGTTTGTACAGTGATATATATACAAAAAAATATGGGAACCATATAGAAGTATAAACAAAAATAGACTGATATTTTACAACAATACAAATGTTTAGGATATAAAAGTCCTTAGTATACTACAAAAAAAAAACAATTTCAGACAATAAACATAATTAAGGAATTCGAAATGGGGGGGGGGGGTAATTAAAAAGAGATAGACGAACAATGGTGTAAAATTACATGTATAAAATACAGTTTCGGGCGCATTAAACAATTATACGGGTGTTTCAAAAGTCCCTCACTAATTTGATTTTCAATTTTCTTTGCAGCTAATCGACCAACGACGTTCATCTTGTGGTAAACTCTTACTCAGTAGTTGAGAATTTTTTTGAGTCTATATTTGAAGTTTTGCTCCGTTTTCTTCTGCTACCATGCTGACTCTAGAGCAGAGGTGTAAAATCGCTGCATGGCAGGAGATTTTTCAATCTGTGGTCGAAGTGCAGCGACGATTCCAGGCAGTCTACGGACAGCATTATGCACCGGATAGGAACACCATCGTCGCCACCCACCGGAAGTTTATGGAGACCGGATCCGTAAAGGACAAACCACGATCAGGAAGACCTCGAAGTGGGCGGAGTGAGGAGAATGTCGAAACTGTCCGTGAGGCGTTTACTCAGAGTCAAGGAAAGTCCATTCGGCGAGCTGCTGCGGAACTGAACATCAGCGCGACATCTATCCAACGGATTTTGCGGCGTGGTCTCAAGCTGTATCCGTACAAGATCCAGGTGGTTCAGAAGCTGGAACCTCAAGACTACGATTGCCGGGTGGAGATGTGTGAGACACTGCTGCATCACTACGAAAGAGACCCATCGATCCTGGAGCACATGTGGTTCAGCGACGAAGCTCTCTTCCACCTTTCTGGTCGCGTCAATCGGCACAACACCCGCTCTGGGGAACTCACAATCCTGCGGAGATCCGTCAACATGAAAGGGACACGCCGAAATTGGTCGTCTGGTGTGCCATCTCCTCAGCTGGGCTGATTGGTCCGTTCCTCTTCCGGGATCAAGATGGAAATTCCGTGAACGTCAACGGAGACAATTACCTTCGTATGCTTCAGGAGTTCTGCATCCCCCAACTGTCAGCTGTAGCTGACATGCAAGAAGTCATTTTCCAGCAAGACGGTGCCCTGCTCATTACTCGCGTGAGGTTCGCTCATTTCTGAAGCAGTTCCCGAATCGGTGGATTGGTCGCCGTGGTCCCATCGAATGGGCTGCTCGCTCGCCTGATCTTACCCCATGCGACTTCTTTTTGTGGGCTACATTAAGAGCAAAGTGTACGCCACCAAGCCGCGAGTCCTCCCCACACTAAGAAACGGATCACCAATGCGTGTGCTTCTGTTACTCCCGAAATGTTGTCCAATGTCGGCCAAGAATGCGTAAAACGGTGGCTCGCTTGTTCGAAAAAGACGGTGCCGCCACGTTGAGGCGTACCGTGACTTCCAGTAGACTTATGAAGCCAAGTTTGATGCCACCAAAATTCTCATGAATCGTAGACTCAGCAACCAAATTGTCATTTGGTTCCTCTTGTAATTGCTATTTTAATAAAATTTTAAAAATAATGAGGGACTTTTGAAACACCCTTATAATGAGATACGGAAGTGCGAGCTTGAAGGGAAATACGAGCGTAGAAAATCACGAATAGATGGATGGTGGATTGTCGGTGGATAGATAATGGAACGATAAAGTTTCGAAAATAGACAAAAGGCAAAATTAAAACAGTCGAAAGAAAATGAAAATCAAACAGTTGAAAGCGAACTTGAATGAAAACAACAAAGGCATTCAGAATTAATAAAAAAAATAATAATAACTGCATTAATATTATTAACAGTAACAGTAATAATAATAATAATAAATATAATAATAATAATAACAATAATGATGGTAATGATAGTACGGATAATAATAATGTTTATGAGAGTAACGGTAATGACAAGAATAGTTGTTGGAAAAACAATAATATTATACTTGCAGGAACAATAAGGACGGAAAGATTAAACTGGATTATAAAGAGGTAAACTGGAGAAATATTTAAATCGTAACTACAAAACAAGGAAAAGGTAAGGTATTCAAAGTTTTCCGAGTTTTATTATTGTTGTTTTTTTAGGTTATTCTACCGTACGACTTCTTTAAATTCTATTTAGTTTGAGTTTACAAATACAATTTTTTTCCGTGTTGAGTCTACACATATACATACAGTATATATAAATATTATTCTTAACAAAATACAGGTCTGTATACGGACGGTTTGCGATTGCATATAATTGTTGTCTTTGGTCCAGTTTGTGTAGAGCAAGCCTAAGGCAGTACGAATGTAACTGTCATTGATACAGGTAAGTTTGTACTGCCTTGGAAGGAAACACAAACTTGCAGTGCATCTTACTACTGAAGAATCATGCACCAGGACTGATAATAATTGGGAGGGGGGGGGGGGTCTGGAATACAAATTAACTAAAATTGCAATAAATTGAATAAGGATATAGATGTTCTTTGGACTAGACAAGCACAGAGCATTGTTGCTTTCAGTGGTGATGAACCACGTACGAAAACCTCGTCAGTACTTTGACCCCTATTTGCTTGGTAATGCTGCTGCGAGCTGCTCGTACCCTAAATGTGCATATGGGCAGAATGGTGTTCTATGTAAAAAAAAAGTTTAACTCTTCATACTTCTACTATGAATGCATCGATGATTAATGATATATATATATATAATATATATATATATATGTATATATTATATATATATTATATAATATATTGTAAAAGTATGGGAAAGCATGGAAATTATATTTTTATACCTATAAATTTTGAAACTTTATTTCTATAACTTTACTTATACCCATTTGAAAGTTTACACCTTCATTTATTTCTATACTGTAGCTACACCGGTTCATCTATGGTTCATTCACACAAACTAGAGTTACACCTACTGTTTACCACTTACCTACTAAAAGACATGTTGAAATTTTATCTTATGTCTGATCACTTGGATTCTGATTCCGGATTAGAAGGTCTTTTTTTTCCTATCTTTTATTCCGAGTCTTTCTATGCCTCATCACAAAATATTCACAAACAACATAACTCCTCAGAACTATATTGCTATTAACCAAGATTCCTCTTTCGGAAAAAAACAAACATACTAAATCTAATGTTAAATTATGGCTTAAAAAACTGGAAACTTCGAAAATGAGCGTGTTAGGTCAAACAAAAAGATTGACAAGACCAACCCTTCGTTGAAAACTTCCAAGATAACAGTGAAGATGACCTCTTTGATTTTATAACTCGCATCAACGATACACTGGCTGATGGTGCAAATGTTATTGATACTTATTATTATAATTATAGTCGACTATGTTATGATCTACTTCAACCCAGTGGAGCAAGATTTTATTTCCTACCGGTACTCCCATACCTCAGTGTTAAGTTGCTACATCACCTGAACTCTCCTACCCCTGCCACCTTTCATTTAAATGAATAAATTGTCGCAAGTTCACACAAGACTTTATTTTTAATAATTAATACATATAAACATGCAATTTTATTTTAACTAATGTAGTTACAGATATTTATAATTAACTCTGCGTGATTCCCTTTTGTTTTTGCCAACAACGCCGTACCGGATATTCATTTCTTTCCGGTACGACGCACCGGACCGTACTGATCTACCTCAAACTGTATGGAGAACCTGAACACTTAGAGCAAAAGTTCATCACATTATCGACATAACACAGGGTTAAGCTTCAGAAGAAAGCTGACCTCGAAGAATGACAACGCAAGTCGACGAAGGAGCCGTGCACCAATGTCACCCACCTCAACGTCATGAGATTCCGAGAACTTCGAGTAAGACAAACACAAAAAGTATGATAGGCCTACTACACTTCAACAGGAAGTTAGCAACCAATAAATAACCAAACAAACCGAACTTATTCTAGTACAATAAGCCCCACCTTATTCACGAGGTAAATTTTACTGGATTTGGTTGTTCCAGATTCTAGAATGTCTCTGCCTGTGTGAAAAGGGTATTTACTAGTTGAAAATTCGACTATATTACCCGTGGAATTTATACAGAATTCCTTTAGAGAAGAGGTACATTTTCGGATCTTTTCAGTTTAACAGAAAAAAAATGTAAAAACTTTTTGGGGTTGGAAAAAAATAAATTTATTAAGAAAAGTACATTTTAGAGATGGAGAAACTTACTATTTGATGAAACTCACCGTTTTAATTAGAAAATGTGTGCCAATCAATATTTAGCTAAAAATGCGAAAATTATCGAAAATATAATACAACAGCAGAAAAATGTGATAATTATCGAAAATATAATACAATAGCAGAAAATAAAGTAACATACGAGTATAAACCTCATAGCCTGAAACTGTAAAAGTTAAGATGTTAGGTTATCAGGAAAAATGAATACGAGGAAGTTTTATGACAATATATGCCTAACCTAACTTATCGTAATCTATAGCCTAACCTCTTTCTCCACCCTAAAATGTACTTTTCTTAATGAATTTATTGTTTTCCAACCCCCAAAAGTTGTTTTGTTGTTTTTATAGTTTTTTACAGCCGTTAAACAGAAAAGAGCCGTATTTTCTAATACATTTCTTCAAATTTTAATTATGTAAACTAGCAAAAATACCCGTCTACGGGCGAGATATTCTTTAAAGGGAGTTGGAGTTTAACATTTACAATTAGTTCACAAATCACAACTTTTAAGTGCAGCTTCACAGATTTTACTTGAAGCTCACGAACCAGTTAAATTTCAAATACAATTGTCGCATTGTTTTTACTTATCATGACTTCCGATGTGTAGTTAAAACTTTTGATGGCTACATTCTTTTCTAAATTTATTGACCAACTTGATTTTCTTCATTCCACGAAATTGTATGAAACCCTGTAAAAGCGTGTTGGGACTTTGTTTATTTTAAGATAATTTTAGAAGTTCAAAATCTTGAAATTTAAGTAGCATTTAAACATTTTTGGGGATAAATTGGGATAAATTTTTTGGGTGATACCCGATCTGGAAAATTTTGCTAAAAACACTCCAGGGATCCCACAGGGTGTTGTCACCAAGTTTCATAAAAATTGGTCCAGTCGTTTGGACCTGTAAAGACAGACAGACAGACAGACACAGACATGCGATGAATTATGGTTTGATCTATACTATAAAAAGGCAGTCCTGTCCGTCTGTAGACACCATGTATTTACTATTAAGTGATACTGAACACAGAAATAAATGCGCTTTGCTCTGTTTCAACTTTTACTCTAGCACATCAAGATTTTCATTGCTTGATACAATGGGTTTGAATGTAAAGCTTAAAATTTTCATTGCTGCGTTCTTTTCTATCGTTTTATTGACCGAATAATTGACTCTCCAGTAATTGGGAGCCGAAGGCCCCAGCACCGCAGGTTTAGCTAAATGGGCCCGTAGGGCCCACTTTAGCTAGTAACTATAATTCTTTCCTTACATAGAGAACTAGTTGCATTCTAGTAATAAACTGTTACAAAATTTCTTGAAAGTTTCAAACGAAAGGGCTACCTACAGTTAAGCAACATTGGATCAGATAATACTTGTAGGTGGATGAGAGACCGTCTTCAACGCTCAGATATGTATGTACTATGTAGCGACCCGTGGCTCGGATCCCACGTAAAACTGTAGGTCCCCTCCGTCATATAACCTTTGAAGTTGGGAAGGAGGTTAAACAACCTCATCATTAAATTTATTTCAAACAAAATCTAGTAGAACGTATGAAGATGAAAGAAAAAAACCGATGCTCAGCAGCCTTATTCGTGAATGAGGCTAACTAGAATACATATTTTTAAAAGCCTAATTTAACATTAAGCCCAATTTAAAAATTTACGTCATATAAAAATAGCAATTAATACACATTATATAATACAACGAAGAAGTATCATGTTATTCATAATAGCCCTACATACGATACACAACACTAGGCAATAATATATATAACTTTGGGCCTAAGCCACGCACTATAGGCATAATGCTTTATAAACAGAATGTGAGCTTTGGCTAGCTTCATGGGTTTTTTCTACTTTAACCCTTAAACGTGTAAAAATGTTCTAGAATATACTCACAGTATTCTAGGCTTCTTTAGTGCAAATTTAATAAAATAAAAATTAAGTAAAATTAATAGTGGCATATCTCTCAAACAATCCAATTCACGTTACAAGTACAAGGCAAATTTCAATTTCCAGTAGAGTTAGATTTAATGTTCAGACTTTAAATGAATGGATGATTACAGTATATAAGTACAGAATTATACACTTAGAATCTTCTCCAAATGAAAATTTGTATACTAATAAATTTTTGTATTTTAATAACGAAAATTACATTATTTTCCTGGAGAAATATGCGCAACATATGAAAAAAATTGCATTTATATGCGCACTAGTTTGCATAGCGCATGACCGTTATCTAAATTATTTAGTGTTATGAAAAAACTATTTAGGGCTATGGGTTGATTGCCTGTGCCCTCATCCGTTGGAAATTTCCAACAGACGTCAGTGGAGGGTTACCGACAAAAGCCCTATGATTTTTCGTTAGAGAGTTATAAATATGTAGGTCTTTAAAGGACCTCTTTATATTTATATTGATTACGGTAATTCTAGCATCGGGAGTTGGGAAAGCCTTATGTTAATAAAATCTGCAATTGCTCACCTTATTTTTGCTGGGTCTTTGTTTGTTTCGATGTAGGGCGTGACGGTCATTTTCGGTGTAGGGCCGCCACGATGGGGTTACGCGGCGAATTTACTTAAGGTAATTAATATAGGCAGTCACTATATAAACCCCTGAAGGAATAGGCCTATCCTTTTATCGTCATTAGGTTTTATATTATAAGGAATTCACTCAGGACTTGAGGGAAAATTTAGACACGTTTTCCCAGTTTAAAGCGTTTGCTTGGAATAAACAGCCCTGAGAGCCGTTCCTTGGTTCGCTTGTATTTTCATTATTATTTGCCGATCTAGCAAGATTTTGTTGTGTCTACTACCTTTTGGTAGACTAAACAATAAATTGGGTTTTCTTGTTGCTATGTGGGGCTGATTCATACATACAGGTTCTTGTACGTATGGCAATTCAATTATTTCATTCCCAATAGGCTATGTCGCCAATCCCGAGGCAATTTTGTATAGATATTTAATTCAATTAATTAATAATTTATATTTAATTATGAAATAAATGTACCACATATGATACCATGTTGTGAGCGCGTATAGTTTTTCCATATACTGGGGGGGGCCGGAGAAAAATTTGTATGTTATAGATCAAAATTTTTTGACAAACTGTGTAAAACATGTAAAAAAATGGATCAAAAGAATGAAGTAGAAATTTAGGAAGAGAGAGGTTACTCAAGACCTATTCAAATATGAAAGTTCAAGAGGCCAACTTCTCAAGTTTAGTTAAAGTTATGTCAATCAGTTTGACTCCCTTTAGGTATAGGAAATTTATGGGATTAAAGTAAAGTTATTAAGCATTTTAACTTTGCTCAGTTTGTGTAAGTTTTATAAGTCACCAGTCTTAATTTTTTCTTGTAAAAGTTTTCTGGCTTTCAAAGCAGTCTTTCTTTGAGGCCTGTCTGGTTTAGTCTGAGTTACATCAGGCACATTGAGAGATTCCTCCCCAATAGTATCCTGATCCATCCTTTGGGGTAATGGTTCTAATTTAGCCCCACACTCCAAAGGATATAGTAATGTGATATCTCTGGTGGTTTCACCAGTTGCTGTTTTCAGTTTTACAACCCTGGTAACTTCGTCTTCACCAGTTTTGAGTTCCAAGACTTTTCCCATTGACCAATGTTGTCTTGGTGTCTTGTCATGTATCAACACAATGTCCCCAATTTTGACTGAATCATTCCAACTTTGTTTTGTTAATTGTTTATGTCTTTCTCTAAGACTTGTTAAGTATTCTTCTCTCCATTTTGTTATAAATTGAGTCTTGATTTGTGTCAAATGTTGTATTTTGTGTTGAGTTCTTTGTGTCCTATTTCCCAATCTGGATCCTCTGTACTGTTATGTTCAGATTCTGGTAACATGTTTACTGTTTCTCCCTTAATTAGGTGGTTTGGTGTGAGAGGTTCTGGCTCATTAATACCATCTCCCACATAAGTTAATGGTCTGTTGTTGACAACATTTTCAATTTCTGACAGAATAGTCATGAGTTCAAAAAGTTGTAAATGTTTTGTCCCAATAGTCTTTTTAAGGCAGTTCTTTACAGTTTGTATGTTTCTTTCCCAAATTGAACCATACCATGGTGTATTAACAGGAATGTACTTCCAGGTTATGTTGTGTTTGGTTAAATGAGTTTGTACTGTTTCACTGTCACAAATCTGATGAATAATTCTTTCACCAGATTTGAAGTATGTGGCATTGTCTGACCATATAGTTTTGGGTACAGAATTGTGTGCACAAAATCGTCTGAAAGCAGCAATAAAAGCTTCTGCTGTCAGATCTTCTACTATGTCTAGACATATGGCACGTGTGGCAGCACAGGTGAAGAGTACAATGTACACTTTGTATTCCTTTGAATCCATTTTGTCTCCAAAACTCACATTTACCGCTCCAGTGTAGTCAATACCCGTGGTTTCAAATGGCCGAGTAAATGTTACTCGTTCCACAGGTAGGTCTGGAGGGCTTGGGGTCTTAAAGGGTCGTGAATGGATACGTTTACAAGGAATGCATGTGTTTAAAATTTTCTTTGTTTCAGTTCTACCCTTTGGTAGCCAGTAAGTTTTTCTCAGCTCTGTCAGGGTTTGTGGGACTCCCATGTGGTGTATTTTGTTGTGGGTATCCCTGATGATGAGTTTTGTGAAGTGATTTCTCCTTGGAAGAAGAATTGGGTGCTTAGAGTTGTAAGTCAAAGTTGACTTGTTAAGCCTTCCTTTACACCTTATCAGACCCTCTGTATCCAGGTACAGATTTAGATCCATGACAAGTGAAGGAATACCTTTGTTTAATGTGCTACTGGACCTAAGATACTTCAACTCCTTGTCAAATTCTGAAGCTTGTATCTGTTTGAGCCAGTATTTTGTTGCAGTTTCTGTTAAGTTAGAAAAGGCTTTCTGAGGACAGTGTTTGAGAAGGTAGCTATTGACAAACTTGCAGCAATAGACTGTAATTCTCAAGAGTTTGTTTAGGTCTGAATAAAGGTGATAGTCAAATATAGGTTTGTCCTCAGTGATCTTTTCAGTTGTTGTAGAGTTGAGTGTGAGGTTAACTACTTTGGCTGGCCAAAGATCCTCACATGTTAGCCATTCGGGCCCTTCATACCAGATTTTATTTGTTTTCAACAGCTTGTAAGAGAGCCCTCTTGTCAAAAAGTCTGCAGGATTCTCCTTTGTTTTTATGTACCTAAATTTGATACCAAGGTTTGTGTTTGCAGTTTTGATTTCTGTTAGTCTGTTTTTCACAAATATATTTTTGCAAGAAGTTGTATCTGTGTTGGTCACCCATGTTAGACAAATTTGACTGTCTGTCCATAAGTAAATGTTTGTTATGTCAACTTCTTTATACACTTGTGAAAGAAAGTTTGCTGTTTTAACTCCCAATGAGACAGCTAATAATTCAAGTTGTGGTACAGTTTTCTTTTGGTTTAAGGGTGCCACTTTTGCCTTTGAATAAACCAAGTTACTTTCATTTTCACTTGTTAAATAGGCACAACACCCATAAGCTTGTGTGCTGGCATCTGTAAAAATGTGTAGTGTTTGCGATTTCAATCTGTAGCCAGCACATCTTGGTACGTAGATGTCTTGAACTTTGTTCAAGTCTGTGGCTAATTTTTTCCAATGAAGTTGGTCTTCCACTGAAAGTGGTTCATCCCAATCAATTTTCTTTTTCCATAAGTCTTGCAAAAGGATTTTGGATCTTATGGTTGCTGGTAAATATAATCCAATGGGGTCAAAAATTTTGGATGATTCTGAAAGCACTTGTCTTTTTGTATTGGCATTTGGATTTAAGTTATAACTCTTCGTGCAAAGAGTGTCATCGTGTTCAGAATTCTGTTTTAAAAACCAAAGCATTCCAAGTGTTTTCGTGTAATTGTTTGGTTCAATGTTCCCATTGTTGTCTTTTGTTATTTGTTCATTTAATTTAGGAGAATTAGAAACCCATTCTCTCAATCCAAAATTTCCTTGCTTCATTATGGGTTGTGACATTTGGTAAATTTCAAGCAATTCCTCTTCAGTTACAGTGGAACCAATGAGGTTATCCACATAAAAGTTTTGTTTTAAAAACTGAACTGTTAAGTCCTCTTGAAATAAGTTTAGGTGGTTTCTAATTGTTAAAGCAAGAATACTTGGAGAGCAATTTGCTCCAAAAATAATTACTTTAAATCTGTAGGTTTTGAAACCTTTGTTAAGGTCATGTGGATCATTCAACCACAAAAACCTGAGATGATTTTTATCATACTCAAGCTTCAAATTTATACAGAGGAATGCTTTTTCTATGTCACTTTGTACTGCATAATTGTCTAAACGGAAGCAAAGGAGAATTTTTACAAGATCTGAGACAAGGTTTGGGCCTTCCATGAGACAATCATTTAAACTAACAGAATTTGTGTCTTTTAAACTACAGTTGTATACTACTCTTAGTTTAGTTGTGGATGAGTCTTCTCTGTAAACTCCCCTGTGTGTTAAATAATGACAACCTCGTTTTTTAAAGGGTTCATCAGTAACTTCTTCAATGAAGCCCCTTTCTATTTGTTCCTTGAATATGTTGTTGTATTGTTCTAAAAGATTGTCATTTTTTAGTTTTCTGTAATTTTTATACAGATGTGCCTTAGCTACTTTCAAATTGTCCATTATTTCTGGACAAGGTGTTTTCCAAGGCAGCTCCACATAGTATTGATTGTCTCTGTGTTGTAATGTATCCTTAAATTGTTCTGTCATCAATTGGTCTTCATGTGTAATAGTACTGTCCTTTATGCCAACTGATTCTAATAGTCATAACTGCTGTAACCCTTCATCCAATGTGGAATCATTTTCATTCAAATGATGTGGGATTATGACAGTGTTTTTGTAGTTCGAGTTTGTCACATAGTCAGAAATTTGTGACTGTGGTGATTTTGTTTTGCGTAAATTTTGTTCATGTTCTGTGTTTTCTGTGTCAGTAGTAAGATGGTATTTAGTTATGTCACCCAAAAGAGCAATACCTGTGGGAGTTTGTATGGCTATTCCATCTCCAATTTTAATGATGCCTCTATGGACCAGATGAAGATAGTCAGCCCCCATGAGCATATGTATATCATCAACTACATCTGCATTAAGGGTTTTATCAGCTATCGTGTATTTATTTTGAAGTTGGAGCAAAGCTTGTTTTAACCCAGCTATTTGTATTTTTTCTTGTTCTACTTTGTCCACAACAACAACCTTAAGGGTTTTAAATGTTTCATCAAGAGTTAAAGTTATATTTGCAGTTTTAAAACTGGCTTGTACTGGGTTTTTATTGATAAATGATGAAATAGAGAGATCTTCATCTCCTTGTTGGTTTTGAAGTCCCAATTTTTCTATCAGTTGTTTAGTTACAAATGTTTGTTGTGAGCAGGTATCTAAAAGACACCTAACCTGTACTATTTGTCCTCTTTTGTTTTGGATTTCCAAAGTTGTGGTTGGTAAAAGAATTTTGAATTGTGGTTAATGCTAGATGAACTGATATGTCCATTCATAGCATTTTTGGTTTGTTTCTGTTTGTTTTGGTTTGATTTGGGTGTTTGTTCATAATGTTTGTCAGTTTTTCCAATGTCTGTGTGTGTATTACACATAGGGGTAACATGGTCAAAACTGTTGCAAAACTTACAATTGTATATCAAATTTGATTTGCAATTTGACTTTTGGTGCCCTGATCCAGTGCATTTTTTGCATAAGTTTAGTTGTTCACAACGTTTTGACCTTGCTGTAAAGTCTTTGTATTTGGGACAATTTGTAGAATTATGTTCACTGCTAAAACAAAATTTGCATGGTATGGGATTATACTCAAAAGTAGCTACATTAAAGTTTTGCAGAGTAGGAGTCTTTGAGTCTTTTTCTGTCACTTTATTTTCTGCAAATTGAGTTTTGCGGTTGTGTTTTGATGTAACTGGTAAGTGTTGAAATCTTTTGTTAGGTTTTTGGTTTTCTGCATTGTTGGTTTTTTCTTGTTCTGTGTTAAATTTTGGGAGTGTGTAACTTGATTTGTAAAGTGCTAGTACAGTTGGGAAATCTTCTCTTAGTTTATTAAGGCTAGGGTATATGTCAGTTGTCCTCTGATGAAATATCTCTTTGACTTTAGAAGGGAGCTTTTCAAAAACAACAGCTTGAATGATCCAAGCTGTTTCTGCAATGTTTAAATTATTGTTTTTAAGTTGTCCCATGAGACATTCAAACTCACAGTAAAAATCAAAGAGGTCACCATAGTTGTCTTTTGGGGTTCGCATGTTCATTACTTTAAGAGCCAAATCATGTATAATTTCATCCTTATTCATGTAATTTCTGTTAAGTAATTCTATTGCTACAGAATAAGAAGCACCTATGGCTGGTAGTGATTCCACTAATCTTAAGGCTGGGCCTTTCAGATAGTTCACTAAATAACTAAATTTATCAACATCTGTAATGTAGTTTTTATTACCTATAAGGCTATGAAATTTTTCAATAAAAGATTGAAATTTGGCTCTGTCACCCTCAAAAGTGGGTACTGCAAGTGTAGGCAATTTTGATTTTAGTTCATTGCCCTCAGCCACATTGGGAGGGCTAAATGAAGCATTTCTTGTAGCTTCTAAGAAGCTTTCGTATGTGTCTTCTTTTTTGCACTCATCAAGTTGGTTTTGAATTTCAGAAATATAGTTGTTAATTTTTGTAATGTAATTTTCATTGTCAAGTAGGAGAGTAGAATACTCATCTGTTAGTTCAATTGTGTCATCAATTTCTGTAATTATGTCTTCATCTAGTATGAAAATGTCTTGTTTGTAACGAGTAATAGAATTTAATGTTGTTTCAAGATCATATCTTGTAGGTTCCTTTTGTTTGAAATCATTGTACAGTTTGGTGATGACACCTTTACGTGCTGATTTTTTCCTCATTAATTTTTGTGATTTTGAGATGGTGCCGTAGCCCCAAGGTCTGTGTTTCTTACCCTTTTGTCCAAGTCTTCCATAATTGTTGTTAGTGTTAAAGTTCTGAGTTTAATTTTTATGATGTTGAGCAAGTTAAATTACTGTACAGTAATAAGTTTTTTATATAACCTGCGCCACAGGTTAAATTAAAAATTCACAATGTTTTTAGTTAGGATAGGCCTTGAGTGTAAAGAGTAAGGCCTACTTTAAGAGGTAGGCCTATTATGTAAGGTAAAGTTAGGTGGGCCTACTAAATAGGCCTATTTGTTGGGCCTACCAAGTAGGCTTATGTTTGGGCCTATTATTTTATAGGACCTCAAATGAGTTAAGCCTGTTAAATTAACAAGGCTTAGTTTTGAATTTGAAGAGTAGGACCTTTTAATAGGCTTAATGTTGCGGGCCTATTATTTTTAGGACCTAAAATAAGTTATGCTTGTTAAATGAACAAGCCTTTGTTTTCGATTAGTGTAAAGGTAAAGGAATCGGTTCCCAGTTGCTTAGGCCACCATATGAAAACTATAGTGGGGTTACGGTTGAAATTAGGGTTAGGCCTACTGAGTTAAGCCTAGCCACTGCGTGTGTCAGTGTAAATTTTAGAGGGGTTAGTTCCCCACACGGGCCACCATATGAAAAAACTATTTAGGGCTATGGGTTGATTGCCTGTGCCCTCATCCGTTGGAAATTTCCAACAGACGTCAGTGGAGGGTTACCGACAAAAGCCCTATGCTTTTTCGTTAGAGAGTTATAAATATGTAGGTCTTTAAAGGACCTCTTTATATTTATATTGATTACGGTAATTCTAGCATCGGGAGTTGGGAAAGCCTTATGTTAATAAAACTGCAATTGCTCACCTTATTTTTGCTGGGTCTTTGTTTGTTTCGATGTAGGGCGTGACGGTCATTTTCGGTGTAGGGCCGCCACGATGGGGTTACGCGGCGAATTTACTTAAGGTAATTAATATAGGCAGTCACTATATAAACCCCTGAAGGAATAGGCCTATCCTTTTATCGTCATTAGGTTTTATATTATAAGGAATTCACTCAGGACTTGAGGGAAAATTTAGACACGTTTTCCCAGTTTAAAGCGTTTGCTTGGAATAAACAGCCCTGAGAGCCGTTCCTTGGTTCGCTTGTATTTTCATTATTATTTGCCGATCTAGCAAGATTTTGTTGTGTCTACTACCTTTTGGTAGACTAAACAATAAATTGGGTTTTCTTGTTGCTATGTGGGGCTGATTCATACATACAGGTTCTTTGTACGTATGGCAATTCAATTATTTCATTCCCAATAGGCTATGTCGCCAATCCCGAGGCAATTTTGTATAGATATTTAATTCAATTAATTAATAATTTATATTTAATTATGAAATAAATGTACCACATATGATACCATGTTGTGAGCGCGTATAGTTTTTCCATAAGTGTTATGTAATGGGTTTTAAAAATAAAACGCAATATTTGCAATATTTAATAATATTTTAATAAATAACTTCATTTGCATACCTTTTTCGCCATACGAACTCGCATAAACTAATTTTTGTTGTTATTAATGTTTATTTGTTGCCTACTTAGACCTAGTACGCTAGTTTAGTCTGAATATTATTGTTGTAGTGTGAGCATATGATAATGTAGTGCTGCGATATATCTACTTGCGAGTTGCCCCCAGTCAATTGAATGCCAGATTAAGTCACTTGAATGCCCGGTTAGGTCAACTGTACGCCCATGACGATTGGTTAGGTTGCCATGATATTTTCGTTAGTTTTAACTAAAATATCACTACTTAACCTAACCAATCATCGAGGGCGTACAGTTGACCTAACCGGCCATTCAATTGACCGGGGGCCACACAGCAACCTCTTATCCGGGCGTCATGAGCAGTGTAAACTAGATAACGGTCATGCGCCATGCAAACTAGTGCATGCAATTTTTTTCTTATATTGCGCATATTTCTCCAGGAAAATAATGTCATTTTTGTTATTAGAATACAAAAATTTATTAGTATACAAATAAATTTCACACAAGTTATTGGAGAATAAGTTTTTATGAAATCTATATATAGAGTATGTTTAAATCAATACCTGTGCTTATATAATGACAAGCTATTTATTATAGGCCTAACTATATATACAGTGGTGTAGTGCTAAATAAAGAAGTGAGGGAACTCATTTTGAAAGTGTTACTCAGATGCGGGGGGGACAATGGCGAGCGTGGCGAGCCCATACAGCTGGGGGTCCGGGGGCACTGTAAGCCCCCCGGGAAATCTTTTGAAATCTGACCAATTTCGGGATATTTTGAGGTCATATGCACTGGATATTAGGATATATTCCAAGGTTGAAGATACAGTATTTCCAGTGTCATTAGATATATGACATCCAGTACGATCAATAAAATAGCTAACAACTGGAATGATTAACTAAAAAAAATTAACAACTGGTACGCCGTGGTGACTGTTCACCAGATCTTTATAGGCTAGCATTGCCTCAGTCGAAGCTAAAAGAAATTAAACAGTTAATGATTCTTTCTCATATTTCTTCTAGGGGTGGGAATTAAAATTTCATGACGTTAGAGATTTGTAAGTTCGGATTTATTTGAAATAGTGAGGGAACGCCGTTCCGTCTACCAAAAAAAGTAAGGGAACGCCGTTCCCACGCGTTCCCACAGCACTACACCACTGTGTGTATATATATATATAAACTTTGTACTTCCATACTTACACTTAAACTGTGAACTCTGATCTCTCGTGTAAAAATGCTTGCGCATAAATGTAACGGTTTTGCGGGCGTAGACTATGCCCAAAGCTAGTTGGTCCACGCTCGTATTTTAACATCTTAAATAATTTCACACAAACAATTCTGAACAAATTTTTAGGTCAGTGAGAGACTGAGAGTATAACATTTACTTTAAGCTCACGAGCCACTTATATTCACTAATTCACAAATTTGGACTCACTGGCTTTGGATATGAAGCTCAAAATTTTGAGGGCTATTATTTTCATAAATTTATGGACTTAGCTTACTGGCTTTTTCATCGACTTCACAAATGTGTACAAATTTTGACTTTCCTTCTTTGCTTTGCCAACGGATTTGTTTCGTCGAAAATAAGTAATATTTGGGTTATTTAACCTCTTTCACAAACACATAAGGGTCTTTGACGGAGGGAATCTCTGAACGAAGAAAACGGTCTCTTTTTCAACTACTCTCCAAACCTAATGTCGTTTAACTTTGCTGATGGACGGAAAGCGATGTTACGACATTGGCCACGATGTAGGCCTAGCTCTTGTTTTGTCTATCAAGAAAGAACATTATCTAATTAATGTAATGAATGTTATTAAATACGTAATGTAAATTTACGTTATACCCTTTTCCATAATAACATTTTAATGAACACTTTTAATTAATATTTTAATTTTTAGTCATATACTAGCGTCAACCAATCACAGAAAAGGAGTGTTATGACGTCACTTGTAAACGGCATTATGGCTACATATCAGATGCTTAATACTGTTATCAGAACAGATAATCATAAAAATAGCAATAAATATGATCGTAAAGTGTGCTGCCAAGCTATGTATCAATATATATAGTGGCGAAAAAGAATTTACTTCATTCAAGTTTCCTAGAAACGGAACTCTATTCGATAAACAGGACTTTTGAAGTGGGAGATCTGACTTGATCAGTTTATAGTAAGGCCGAACCCTGGTTAGTCTGGCCCTTGGCCTAGAACCTCATAATGACAACTTTAGGTTAAGTGAAGAGTATTTTGACAAGTGGTATTACCGTATTGGACATCTACCAAGTGGAAATAAATTTTAAAACCTCAATCACTCCTAAAGTGTACTTAATTCGACCTAGCCTAGAAGTCTTTCACATCACTGTGAATCAGGTATGGTTAATTAGTCTTCAGGTTTATTATCTTAATAATAATTTGGAACAGTCAAGGTAAGTGTGATTTTTCTGGGGGGAGATGGGAATAGGGTGGCCATTTAAAAAGGAGGACACTGCGTATGTGGCCGTACATTAACATATATATATATATATATATATTAACGTACGGCCACATACGCAGTGTCCTCCTTTTTGGAAATTTGGAAATGGCCACCCTAAGGACAGAGTGCACAAAAGGCGGACTGTCCGCCTAAAGCCGGACGTCTGGCCACCTTAGATGGGAATCTTTACTATCCAGACAGTGTTCAGAGACAGACCCCATAACAGCTTGGTAATATACTAAATTCAGTACCGTAGCCAGGACTTCCCAAGTCGTGGAGGTGGGGGGGACGGAATTGTAGAAAGGCGGACCTTTTTGTGCAACGACCTAGTTACCGTTTATACATGTTCAGTTAAGTTTATAGTAGTTTAGAGTAAGTAGTTTGTGAAGTTTAAAAAACTGCAAAAAAAAATACAAGTGTTTATTTACTAAATGATGTTATATATTATAATTATAATATCATACCATAAGTCAAGGTGTGTTAGGCTAGGTTAGGTTGATTAGGGTTGGTTAGTAATTTGTGGCTATATGGGCTCGCCTCTGTCTCTAAACACTGTCAGAATAGTAAAGTTTTTACCTTTTTTTGCAGCTCTGACTACAAAATCTGTAAAATTTTTGCGCAATGCTCGCGCCATGCATCGGAAAACTTGAGCAGATTTTACAGACTTTTTGAGTGTAGGCAATGCCATTTGAATAACTAAAATATTTAGTTAAGTAAAATCCTAACTTTTACAGAAGCCCTGTGTATTACCCTGTTAATGTTACCTTTGTTTTATTTAAACTTTTAATTGTATTACTAGGACTATAGGCTATCAGCTTATTAGTTTAACCTGAAGCCTTTATCGGAAAAACATTAGGCCTTATTCCTTGCCTTTAAAAAAGACTGCAAAATTTGCTTGAATTTTCCTACACGCTACGTTAGGATATTTGTCATCAAATTCTTGCGCCTGATGCATCAGGTGAGAGTTTTAATTGAAATTGATAGCCTGATGGATTGAAACATGAAACATAAGAATAACTCAGTCACCAGGGCCTCACCAGGTTATTCATGTCCAGCGAAAGATTTAATTGACATTAAAGTGAGAATTTCCCAAACGTATTGGCATGAATCTTCGAAATGATGACCGCGATTTTTTTTATATTGTATGAGACTGGAAAGTTGGAAAGTAAGAACTTTTCCAAAAAACAGGAACATTTCGCAAGAATTGTGCAGGTTTTGCAGTCTGGGCTGCATATGAGAATAACGAAACTTAAGTTAATCATTTTCTGAATCAGTGAGTCTCCACCCGTGATACGCAGAATTGTTTTTGGTGGTAAAACAGAGAATTATAAATAGGGTACGCATCTTGCTAACTGATAACTACTTTCACGATAATGCTTTCAAAGCTGATATTAATTGTCCCATCCTTACGATTCTAGTTAGATGGTAACACCTAACTTAGAAAAGCATGGAGGCAAAATATGGAGATACCGTATAATTCAGACCCAATTTATGATTTAGGGAAAAAGAGAAATGTCGTAAGTGGCTGGGGTTCTTCCATGCATTTGAATGACACAATCTCGTGAATCTAAAAGTTATTTAAGGCATATTTTAAAGGGAAACTGCGTAAATAGCTGGGATTCTTTGTACATTCATGGGAGGTGGATACTATTTTGAAGTAAAATATTACATCAGTAATCCCCAACCTTGTTTTGGCCAGGAGTCACTTGAAAGTATTTAGCAAAGTATATATATATATATAGTTTGAAATATGAGTGCAACTAACACAAACTAAAATTGTGTACCTACTGTAATTTACTTATTCAGTATAATCCCACTTTAAGTTGGAATATATGGCATGGTGGTGAATAAATAAAGGAATTAGACTTATTTGTAATTGTGAAAGATAACTTGGCAGTTAGGTTGAGCTGGTAGGTTTTAATATGATTGCTCATAAGTAAGAATCGATTTCTCTCGGTAGAGTAACTGAGTGTAAGAAAGGAAATCAGACATAAAAAATCTTTCAAAACTTTCAAGGATTCATGAATGAATCAATAAAATTATGGATTTTACGGGAAGTGGGGATGGCCCCTCCTTGTCTATGCATTGCAAAATACATGCTCCATTTTTTTATGGTACTAAGTAATATCCATTCCTATTGATTAAGTCCTGTCACCTAACTTAACAGAATTGTATATGATGAAAATTCACAAAGAAAAAGAAAAATGATTCCAAGGCCTTTCGTGGCCTTTCTTTTTCCTTGTGGTTTGCATCATTCATTCATTTCACATGTTTGTGAAATTCATCATATATATATATATATATATATATATATATATATATATATATATATATATATATACCTGGTTAACCTCGTTGCGGTTCTGTGCGTCGGTCTCTTCACACGAAGGTCAAGCTGGTGGCCCCACCTCTAGGCCTGACTTGGTGGAGGAGCGAGTTTCTCTCTTGCGTTCTCCACCGCACATAGCCTGGTACACCCGATTCATCTGGTACCGTCCTGAGCCAGGCATCTAGTCTTCTCTTGAAGACTTCAACTTTGACCCCTGTAACGTTTCTGAGGTCCTTTAGGAAGCTGGTTGAAAAGTCTTGGCCCCCCTGACAACCAAGCTATTTTCCTTCAGTGTTGAGGAGGTCCCTTTTTGGGCCTTTAATTTTGGAACACTACACATTCTGCCTTTCCTATTTTCCAGCGTTGTTTGGATGGTAATTGGGTTTAGTTTGAGGTTTGATACCAGTTTTTCGATAATTTTCCATATGTAAATTATGGTATACCCCTCTCTTCTTCTTTCCAGGGAGTACAGATTTAGTGTACATAGTCTTTCCCAGTAGTTGAGTTCTTTGCAGCCATCAATCTTTGCTGTGAAATGTCTCTGCGTTTCTTCTAGTTCATTAATTTCTTCCTTTTTATATGGGGACGTCAAAACTGAGCAGTATTCAAGTTTTGGTATGATTAGTGTTCTCAGCAGGGGAATCATTACTGTCTTGTCCCTCCTTTTGAACGTTCTTAGTACCTGTCCCGCGACTCTTTTTGCTTTGTTTATTGCTAATCTGATTTTGTCTCAAATTTGGCATCCTCGGTCATTATTACCCCCAAGTCGACCGCTTTCGTGCTTCTCTGAATTTCCTGTCTATCTGGAGCATAATATGCAGTTTGTTTAATTTCCTCATTTCTACCATATCTCAAGAGCAGAAATTTCTCGGTGTTAAATGTCATATTGTTGTCTTCTGACCATTTGTATATTTTGTTTGTGTCCCTCTGCAAGGCCTCCACTTCATTTTTCTGTTGAACTTTGTATCGTCTGCAAATGATGTTACTATACTGTTGCTGTTAACTCCACTGTCTATATCTGTTAGCATAATAATGAACAGGAGTGGGGCCAGCACTGAACCTTGTGGTACTGAGCTGCGTACTCCTGATTCTGATGATGATACACCTTGAATTTTGACGACCTGTAGTCGTTCTCTGAGGAAGTTGTAGATCCATTTTCCCACTTTGCCTATTATTCCCATATGTTTCATTTTATGTGCTATTATACCATGATCGCACTTGTCGAAAGCTTTAGCAAAATCTGTGTATATGACATCATAGTGGTCATTGCCTTCAAGTGCATCTAGGATATTGTTATAATGCTCTATAAGTTGTGATAGGCATGATCTTCCCGATCGGAATCCGTGCTGATTTTCGTTGAATTTTTCCAGTGTCTCTAAGAAGTCATAGATTTTCTCTCTGACTATTCTTTCAAATATTTTGGTGAGGTGGGACGTCAATGACACTGGTCTATAGTTCTTTGCTCGAGATCTATCCCCTCCTTTATATATAGGGTCAATGCTCTTTTCAAGATGCTCGGTATTTCCCCAGTGTCTAGGGATCTTCTTCATATCCAGTATAAGGGTGTAGCAATTTCATTTTTACAGTTTTTAATTAATAGTGCGTTCCATTTGTGCGGACCTGCAGCTGAGTGTGATTTCATTTGTCCTATAGCTCTCGCTACATCATATGGGGTAAAATCAAAGTCTGTTATACATTCTCCTTGCAATTTCTCTTCGAAGAATGCATCTATGTTAGGTATCACTTTGTAACTTTTTGGGATACTGAAGACCGATTCATACTGGGCTCTCAATGTTTCAGATATTTCTTTTAGATCGTCTGTTAGTTCATTATTTCCTTTCCTTAAGGGCCAGATTGTAGCGCGCGTTTTTGTTTTCCTTTTTGCACAGCTGTAGAAGTATTTTGGATTTTCCTTTATTGCTTCTACCGCCTTTTCCTCTTTTCCTCTTCCCTCTCTGTATGGCCCTTTATCAGAGTTTGTATTTCCCTATCGATACTCCCCAGTTTTTCTTGTATTACTTTCCTAGCATTGTTGTCTCCGCAATTTGCTAACTTCGTCGCTACTCTCTTTCTTTTGCGGAATATTCTTCTCTTTTGCCTCTCTAGCCAATTCCTCTTTCCTTTTGGCTGTGCTTTCGGAGCATATTTTTCCCAAAATTCTCAATGGCTTTTCTTCCAAGGTTGTTAGCATTTCCTCATTTGTTTTATTCTCTAAAACTGTTCTCCACCCTATTTGGGTTATGTGTGATCTGATTTCTTCCCAATTTATAGTCTTGGAGTTTAAGTTAAAAGCCCCAAATTTGCTTCTTCCTTCCGTATGTGTATTGTCTTTTAAAGTTATCGCCATATTTGTTGATAACTCGATTATATTGTGGTCTCTTGTGGGTTATTTTTATATCGACAATCAAGTCGTATTATTTGTGAATACCAGATCTAGGCAGTTATTTTTCCTGATATTTTCTGTTATCTCCTGTGTCAGCATAAACTCGTTCGTGAGAGCCATCAACATTTTTGCTTGCTCTTGGTTCTCTCTTGTGCCCCACTTATCTTGCTGTATAGATATAGTTCTACCCATCTTTTTGTATTATATAAATGGGAAATTAAAATCGCCGCAGAGTATTATATTCGGGGATGGAGAGTTTATGGACTTTATTAGGGTTCTGATATCATCAATGGCATCCGAAAATTTTTAATTTGGAGAGTTTGGAGGTCTATAGATGACTATCAGTACCACGTTTAGTTTCTCTATTTTCACTGCAAGGGTTTCCACGAAGCTGTTTGATTTACTTATTACCGTATCTGTCATATGCCTCTCATGTATATAAATAGCACAGCCACCTTTACGTCTCGCTGTTCTATCAGCTCTTAATACCTTACAGGTACGAAACTTTGTTTAGAGAATTGTTCGGTTTTATTCCTTGAATATTTGCCAGGACAATGTTTATGTTCTTTGTTTTGCATTGCCCCTTGTGCATTTTAAGTTCGTTGTCCTTTGGCATCGCGTGTTTTGTGGCCTTGTGGTCCTCCGGGATGGATCCGTTTCAGCTTACCTGTTCTGGTAGCTTCTTGCCATGTAGTGTTCCGGCTCGAGGGTTCCCAGCTGTGTCAGCTGCATGTGCTGTATGAGACTTAGCAGCCGTATTGTGTCCGAAATGTTGAAAAATTTTTGTTTGCTATTAGTGTTTTGTTTGCTACTTAGGTACATATTTTTTTTCTCACATTCCTTCTGTTGTCATTTGAAACTTGTCCTTTGTTCTTTGAACTTGTCGGGAGATGATGGTAGTACATTTTCTCCCGTATTGGCAGGTTCCATATGTTGCGTAGGACTTGCAAATGACGGATGGTAGAATTTGCATTTTCCACCAAATTTGCAGTGACCATTATTGTAAAAGTAGTTGAACACAGGAGGGTGTTCGTAAATACATTCTCCTCCCTTATATCTGCATATATATATATATATATATATATTATATATATAGAGAGAGAGAGAGAGAGAGAGAGAGAGAGAGAGAGAGAGAGAGAGAGAGAGAGAGAGAGAGAGAGAGAGAGAGAGAGAGAGAGAGAGAGAGAGAGAGAGAGAGAGAGAGAGCCTTTAATTTGGGAACACGATACAGGCTTCCTTTTCTACTTTCCACTGTTGTTTGGGGAATTACAGGGTTCAGAGTAAGATTAGAGACTAGTTTCTCCATTATTTTCCAAGTGTAAATAATGGGGTATCTCTCTCTTCTCGTTTCCAGTGAATATAGGTTTAATTCGTGTAACCTTTCCCAGTAATTTAGTTCTTTGCACCCATTGATCTTGGCTGTGAAGCTTCTCTGAATCCCTTCTAGCTGTCTAATGTCTTCTTTTTAATATGTGCATGTTAGGACCAAGCAGTATTCCAGTTTGGGTATGATCACTGTTTTCAGTAGAGGAATCATTATATTCCAATCCCTTTGTTTAAAGGTTCTCAGTATCTGCCCAGTTATTCTCTTTGCTCTGTTTACTGCTATCTTATTTTGTGTTTCAAATTTCGCATCATCAGTCATTACAACCCCTAAATCTTTTGCTTTAGAATTTCTCCGAATTTCCTGTCCATTTGGGTATAATATTCCATGGATTTTAGGTCCTCTTTTTTTCCGTACCGTAACAGTTGAAATTTCTCAGTGTTAAACTTCATATTGTTGTCTTCCGTCCACTTGTAGATTCTGTTCCTGTCGGTTTGTAGAGATCCTATATCTTCTGGGTTTCTTATTTTTTTACTGATCTTTGTGTCATCGGCAAAGGATGTTACTGTGCTGTCTCTGGTAACGTCCGTATCTATGTCAGTTTGCATGATTATGAAGAGTAGTGGAGCTAATACTGTTCCTTGTGGTACTGAGCTGAGGACCTTTGATTCTGATGAAGATACTCCTTGTACTGTAACGACTTTCCGCCGCTCACTAAGGAAATTATATATCCATTTCCCTACTTTTCCTGTTATTCCCATATATTTCAGTTTATGTATTATGATTCCATGGTCACATGTCGAACGCTTTGGCAAAGTCTGTGTATATTACATCATAGTTTTCATTACTTTCCAGTGCATCAATAATGTTGGTTTCGTGTTCCATTAGTTGTGATAGGCATGATCTGCCTGACCGAAACCCATGTTGTTTATCATTGAATTTTTTCTGAGTTTCCAAAAAGTCATAGATTTTCTGTCTAACTATTCTTTCAAATATCTTAGTGAGATGAGATGTAAGCGACACCGGCCTATAGGTTTTGGCCTCGGATCGATCTCCTCTTTTATATACAGTATATGTAGATGTATTAGGAGTAACCAGTGGTAATTTTACATACGTTAGTGATATGAGTGGTATCACCAGGTGGATTGATCATTGTCTCACTAGTAATTCTAGAGGATCGAATTGTTAGAATTCATATTCTGCATGATTTCCTCCTTTCTGATCGTAGACCATTAGAACTATTAATTAATTTTACCAATTTATGCGCAACACGACATAGCAAGAATTCAATAGGTAAGAATAATCGCGTCGATTGGTCTAATGTTAATATGCAACAGAGAATAGAATACAAAGACAGAACAGGTCACCGCTTTAATAATTTAGAAATTTTGCATCCTGCCTGTAATAATACTTGTTCAAATGATTCTCACTGTAAACTCATAGATAGGTAGTATAGTAAGGTAGTATCCCTGTTAAGAGAAGCAGGAAGCCCCCTGATTAAATCTTACAATTATCATACTAAGATTATTCCTGGATGGAATGATTTTATTGCCTCCTGAAGAGGGAATCGAAAGACGCCTATGATTTGTGGTGCATTCATGGTAGACCCAGATTCGGACCAGTATACATGAATATGTGTAGAAGTAGGGGTCAGTATAAGGCAGGGTTGGTACCCAAAAACCCAAACCAAAAAACCCACCAAAAACCCAGCACAGTATTCTGCTGTCTTTTTTGTACTTCCAGCATTTACTGCTGAAATCAGATATGGCTTTTTTCCATTATGAATACTGTGCGCAATAATAGGATCATTACCTACTGAACTCCAGCCATCTTGTATAAGGGTAATGGTACAATCATCAAGATTAAGGTCATTCTTCATTTCATGGATTACTTCATCATTAACTTTTATTAACAGAGCAGATGCCAACCTTTTCCTGTTTGGTGGTTCATATCCTGATCTTAGACCTTTGATTAATTTTATAAATTCTTTATTTTCTAAAACGTTGAAGGGTATGTTAGCTGAAAAAAAGAACCTTGCAACTTGTAAATCTAATTCTTCATTTTCGTCCACAGTCGTTCTTACCACAAATGGTGTAATTGATCTTTGCCTTTTATGCTTTATTGGTGTTGAATGACAGAATGTGGATGATGAAGAACCCGCACTGGTGTCACTCATTTCAGGCACATTTTCACTTATAATCTTTGGATCATCTTTGCCAGAAGCCAAAGTTGGAGGAAGTGAATCAGTTTCAACTGATGCTCCAAATTCGAGTCTCGGCATACCTCTTGCCTCATTTTCAAAACATTCCACTTTTCTTTTACTGCATTTCTCTAGATGATGTTTCACTCTCTCAATTTTTCGAGTGATACTTTCTTTGCAATAATTGCATAGTACTCTAGTAGACTATTCACTTAATAAAGTCACCTCGTCCCATTCGCTAGCTTTAGATCTTCCACCTCTATAACTCTTTGAGTTTGGCATCTTAAAAATTTTAATTTGATTTAGGTCTAAATAAAGCTGAAATCTGCTGTTAAGAAATAAAGGAAAGATCTAAAATTAAAATGGAGAAAATTCTAATATGTCATTATTATCTCTCATATCTGAACTTTCTGTGAAATAAAGATGTCTTTTTAATATATATTGTAGATTAGATAAATAAATTAATAAAATAATATATATACTAGGCACTACATAATTATCGAACCTTTCTAAAAAAAATTTCAACCCATCAAAAAACCAAAAACCCAGCAAAAACCCAGTTGGGTTGTTTTTTGTGTGTGAAAAACCCGGGTTTTTGCCAACCCTGGTATAAGGCGGCCATAAGGCGATGTAAACAGGAAAAAGAGTCTATCAGAGCATCAAAAGCCTGTGAAGCTCGCGTAAATAACGATAATAACAAATTTTGGAAATTTGTTAAGAATCAAACGGGTGTCAAAAGTGTCCTCCCTCCGACAATCGATGGGGTGTCGGGGGAGGATGAAATTGCAAAGCTGTTGAAAAACCACTACTCTAACATTCTTAACAGTGTGAGTAGGGATAATCTTATGATAGATTGCAGCGAAACGCCTGTGGGAGGGACAAGGGAAAATACTTTGATATCACTTCCTGAAGTAAAGAGGTTAATTAAAGAGTTAAAGCCTCGTTCTACGTCAGGAGTAGATGACCTATCGAATTAGCACTTAAAATATGCCAATGACGTAGTATGTCTGCATATATCATTGCTCTTATCAGCCATGCTTGCTCATAGCCATATCCCTGCAGAGTTCATGAGGGTTTATATCTTGCCCCTGGTCAAAAATAAGTATGGAGACATTCTGTCCAGCAATAATTACAGACCTATTGCTGTCACTTCCTGCTTCTCGAAACTACTAGAAAAACTCTTGTTACTCCGATTAAATGATTACCAAAGGACATCTCCTAATCAGTTTGGTTTTAAAAGGTCCCACTCAACTGACCTGTTTATCTATGTACTAAAGAAACAGTATCTAAATACATTGACAGTAATTCAACTATTTATAGCTGTCTCCTAGATATAAGTAAGTCATAGATAGAGTGAACCACAATATTTTATTTAAAAACTAGAAGACAGGAAGATTCCCATGTATGATAACAAGCTACAAGTCAGTGTTAAAGATACTTGGTTTGTGACCTTAACCCGCGAAACACGTTTAGGGTGCTTCTAAGAACGAATATATTCCCAAACGAGGCTGAAACGGTGTTTATCCCAGAATGACAAAGAGGTTAAAGAAATACCGCTCCTCTTGCGGGGTGAGACAAGGCTCCGTGCTCTCTCCTATGCTGTTTAATGTGTATATTAACGGATTAATTGCTTCACTTAATGAGGCAACAGTGGGATGTTGTACAGATAACACAAGGATAAATAACTTAGTTTATGTCGATGATATGGTGTTAATAAGTCCCTCTGTTAAAGGTCTGGATCGGCTACTAAAAGTCTTCGAAGTGTATTCGTAGAAACATGATATTCTTTTTAATGTTACAAAAACTAAGGTTAAGCAATTTCATCCTGAAAGCTATAATTAGCCAGCTGACATTAGGCTTAACCCATTAGTGTCCATCGTCACTTTACTGATTTTGTTCTGGCCAACGCCAGACGATTTTATTCAGTCTCGGGAAAGACCTCTGGGCAATAATGGGTTAAAATGAAAGGTGAAGTAATTGAGGAAGTACAAGAGTTTAAGTATTTGGGTCAGACTATTACCAGCTCCTTGAGTGATGACTCGGATATAAGAAAATCTCGAAGCATTTGTGCTAAAGCGAATATGACTATAAGGAACTTTCGGTTCTGTACAAGTGAAGCTAAAGACACTCTCTTTCAACTTTCTGCAGTAATATATACGGACAGCAACTGTAGGTGAATTATAAAAAAGGATCCGGCAGAACTCTAAATTTGCTGTACAACAGGTCTTTTAGATTCTTACATAAATTACCCCCGAGATGCTCAGCTTCGCAAATGTTTGCTACCCGCAATGTCCCGAGCTTCCCGGAAGTAACAAACGTGCTCAATACAGTCTAATGCAAAGAATTAAAAAATCGACTAACCCGATTATCCAAGCTATCCATGAGTCCTGCCGTTTATCCTATAAACTATCGACCTCTTGGTACGAAAACGTCTGTCTGTAGCTCCACTTAATTTTGACATTACTGTATTATTTCTAATCAATTGTATATATTTTTATCATTAGTATGTGAACTGTCACTGTATTAATAATATTATAATCTGCCAATAAACATTTTCATTTTCATATATATATATATATATATATATATTATATATATATATGCTGCAAACTCACAAGGAAAAAGAAAAACGATTTCAAGTCCTTTCGTGTATTCAGAGCTACACCTCGTCAGGGAATGAAGAGAAAAGGCAAGATGCCCATAAATATATACAACGTAGCGGAAACTAAAGCAATTAGCACATACTTAATAAGAGTTAATGAGAGGCAAAAGGAATTTTAACAGGATATTGTCAATTTTATACATTCCCGCACTGTTATTGAAATTGTATATATCTTTTTGATATATGATATATAGATGATATTTATAGATATATATATATATATAGGTATATAGATAAGTTCACAGTTGAAAAAGAAAATGATGGAAGCCTATCTTTTCTGGATCTAAAAATTTGGAGATGCTCTAATCAGTTCAAATTTGAAGTCTATCGCAAGCCTACTAATAATAACTCTTATGTGCATTTTTATTCTGACCATCATCCCTCGATTAAATCCTCTATTTTCTCTGCTATGTTTCTTAGAGCATTGAGAGTTGTCAGTCCTGAATTTTTACATTCCGAGTTATGCAATATCATGAATATTGGTACTAAATTATGTTAGCCTATTTCATTTTTAGATAACTGTCTTAGGAAAGCCAAGAATAGGTATTATAATAATGTAACTGTAAAGGAATTTGAGTGTAAAAATATCCTTAGCCTACCTTACCATGTTAATTTTCAATATCTCCCAACTTTACTTAAAGCAATTGGCATCAATGTTGTCTTTAAGTATAATAATACTGTTAAATCATGCCTAATAAAGAATAGCCCGGAAAATGTTGTTGGTTGTGTGTATTCGATTGGATGTACACAATGTAACTCACTATATATAGGCCAAACGGGTAAAACGTTAGATATTAGGGTAAAACAGCATAAATATGCATGTAGAACAGCTAATAATTTTCCAATGCTTTGTTTAACCATATCCCATATGTATAGACAGGGCCGGCTCAAGGTACCGGCAACTCGGGCAGTTGCCCGGGGCGCCACGTGCTAAGGGGCGCCACGTCATGTGTTTGGGATCTTCCAAATACAAAGGGAAAAATAGAAAAATAAATAAATAAAATAAAATGAAATAAAAGTCAAATGTGAAAATTTTCTGATGTGGAGTCAAATTTTCAAGGATTATGACATTATATTAGCCAATAGCATTAGTACCAGACTACCAGTAAAGCTAAGGTCAGCTTGGCCGACATGGGAGACATGTCACATGGGTGATGTGGCCGCGTAGGTGAGCGTTGAGTACAAATTACATACGCCTGGCAGCGCTGCCATCCTTTAATATCTCATCAGTGTTGCCACTTTGTGGAATTTTTACATTTTTTTGTGGATTTACCTCAGACAAAAGTGGCAACACTGTCTCTCATATTTTCATACATGGTTCCATTTTGAGAATGTTTAGTTGTACTTTGAGTGAATATCGTTAATTGTAATAAACTCTTTATTCCTACATTTGTAGTTTTTCCTCATTGTGAACAAATTTTAAAATTATACTTGTAAGGGCGCCGAAGTTCAGCTTGCCCGGGGCGCCAGCAATCCTAGGGCCGGCCCTGTGTATAGATGTAATCATAGCATCAAGTGGGATAGTTCTAAAGTGCTTGTTAAAAACAGAGATATATAGAAAGAAATATTCTAGAATGTGCATTTATTCATTTTAAAAACAATTTCAATAACAGTGCGGGAATGTATAAAATTGACAATATCCTGTTAAAATTCCTTTTGCTTCTCATTAACTCTTATTAAGTATGTGCTAATTGCTTTGGTTTCCGCTACGTTGTATATATTTATGGGCATCTTTCCTTTTCTCTTCATTCCCTGACGAGGTGTAGCTCTGAATACACGAAAGACCTTGGAATCGTTTTTCTTTTTCCTTGTGGGTTTGCAGCATTCATTCATTTCACGTGTTTAATTGTGAAATTCATCCCATATATATATATATGTGTGTGTGTGTGTGTTGTGGTGTGTATATAATATATATATATATATATATTATATTATATATATATATAGATATATATATTGGCCAGGTCGAAAATGGGATTTTTTTTTATTTCTTAAAAAGTACACTATGCGAAAAGGTTTTTTTTATCACTTTAACAAAATATTAAAAAATCAACATGTGCTACCCTACTACCCCTATCACATGCCCCCCCTTCCCCTTTTTACCTTCATATTTGCATATGTTTAATGTTACATAATAAGTTGTTTGTTTACTGCTTGATATTTTTATGTTTCAGATAAATAGAAATAATAGAAGACTAATAGAAGAAGCCTCAAAATTGAACACGGTGCCGTTCCATCGAAGAAATGAAAGTTTTGCCCTAAAAGTAGCTCAGTATGATGAAATGTTTGATATATCTTCTTGTGAATGCTATGATAAGGGAATTGACAGGAAATCTTGCAGGTGTAAGGATAATATACCAATGGCAGAATGGGAGTCTTTTGTGGGTCAAAAACAAAGAAAAAAATCAGTTAGGACCAATTGATCGCATAGCTAGTTCAACAAAGAAGAGATCTTTAGCAAAAGCCCAAGAAGCACAAAACCGTCAACTAAACGCACAAGAAGAAATGACTGAAGCCACCAATGTTTTACCATCGGAATTTATAGGAAATACCGAAGAAGACATGGATGTAGATTCAGAGAGTCAGGATGTAGATTATGAGGCCGATTTAGAATTGACTGAGAATATTCAGAACAGGCACTCCTATAAAAACCTAGCATTAACGGCAGATCGTTATCGTGTAAGTTGTAGAGCTGCAGCTGCAATAGTCAATGCAGCTTTAAAAGATATGGGGATCCTTAACCACACCAACATGCTTGACAGAAAGAAATTAGAAAGAGAAAGAAATCGCATGGGTGAAACAAATACTTTTAGGTCTAAACCCGAAAATCTAAAGATGGAGTGCCTTGGATTTGATGGAAGGAAAGATAACACATTAACTAAAAATGGAAAGATAACAGTAGAACCCTATGTTATTGTGAAAGAACCTGGAAGCATCTATGTAGACCATGTCACACCAGATAATGGAACTGCTCGCTGCATATCAGAAGAGTTGATACCTATTATTACAGACTCGAACAGCACAGATACTATCAAAGCTTTACTGTGTGATGGTACTCCTCTAAATACAGGAAAATTGATGGAGCCGTAAAACTGGTTGGAATTCATCTTAACAGACCAGTGCAGTGGTTGGTGTGCCTCTTGCATTTGAATGAGCTGCCTTTTATGCACGTCTACAAAGCCATTGATGGTAAAACAACAGGTCCAAATACTTTTGTGGGTTCAACTGGGAATAAACTGAAAACAGATTTAACAAAATTGGAGGTAGTCAAATATTCTCGCGTAAAGGGAAACATTAAAGAAATTCCAGCAAATGTTGTGAAGCTAAGCAGTTGTTGGTTTACGTCGTCGTCGTCGTTGGCCTAGGCAAGCTACGGCTTGGGACCGTACGCATCTATCCGGTATAGGTTAACCTGGATGATGTAGCCATAAGCACTGCCGCTAGTTAAGTGCCAACCAGTGATTATCTCACTAGCCGTATTGAGTCCGTTAGGAAACTACGACAGTACCAAAGGTGGAAAATATAACCTTTGTTTTCTATTATTTATTTGTAAAATGGACCATGGTATTAGATTAAAATAAATATTTGAATATAAATAATTAACTGACAATTGTGATATATAATTAATTATGTTTACATACAATAAAATAATATAGTATACATAAAATTAGTATTAATGTGGTTCACAATTGAATTATAATGGGGTAACTAATTTAAAATGAATTTATACTATTCCGAAATTCAAGACGGTAAAATTAACATTTATCTTGAAACTAAAATAAGAGTATTCACTACACACTCCCCCACCAGAGAGGAGTTCAAAGAGTTCCGAACGACACAGATTTCCGCTGAACCTTTTTGGTAGCTACTTGTACCTCACTTAAGGTTGATTCCAAAAACGCAGGCTTAAGACGATCGATAGAAACCTTGTCGACCTTGGAACCGCGCTGGATGAGAAATGATTTGCGCGTACGTCGGAGAACTTCATAGGTCCGTCATATGGACATTGGAGAGGCCGTTTTGGGACAGGTAACCGAACGAAACGTGGGTGCAAGATTGGAGGGCTGGGGAAACAAAGATGTTTCTGTTTGGCTAGTCAATCGAGGGGGAACAGGCTGAAGGGACTGCATGTGAGAGGAAGTGTTTTGAGCGAATTCCGTAGGATCACATGACTTATCCCCTGCAGTGAAGTAGCCACCTGGTAGCCGCAGTGTTGTTCCATAGACTAGTTCAGCCGCTGTAGTCTTCAGATCACTCTTAAATGCAGAGCGAATACCAAGCAACACGAGTGGAAGCTTATCCATCCAATTGAGTCTTCGTGACACATAAGGGATGACTTCAGCTGGCGATGGAGCGTTCGACGAGGCCGTTAGCTTGCGGATGATACGCACAGGTATGCGCATGTACTGTACCCAACAAGCTGGTAAACTTCTTCCAAAGCGAAGACTCAAATTGGCGACCTTGGTCAGTGATGACTTTTGTCGGCAATCCAAATCTTGATACCCATCCATGAAGAAAGGCTCTTGCAACAGTTTCCGCTTGGATATCAGGAAGTGGGATGGCTTCAGGCCATCTGGAAAAGCGTCGAGACAGGTGAGCAGATAACGTTGGCCTTGAATCACTGGAAGAGGGCCAACAATGTCTACATGAAGTACTTCAAATCGCTGGGATGGGGGCGGAAATGCGTCAAAGGGGGACTGGTGTGCCTTTGGACTTTGGCACGCTGGCAGGCAAGGCACGTTTTTGGTCCAATGTTTGACATCCTTCCGCATCGAGGGCCAAACAAAGCGAGAGGTAACCAGTGTTGCGAAGCACGGATACCAGGATGGGAGGCTTATGAAGATCCGTGAAGACTGCTTTTCTGTGACATGGAGGGACATAAGGGCGAATAGCAGCTGTTGATACGTCGCATAGAGGGGCACAGACAATCCTGGCATACTCATTTTCTGAGGGAAAGTGAGTGAGTGGAGTCTTCTCTGAGCAGTTCTTGTAGTTCCGTATCCTTATCTTGATCCTGTGCAATAGCATTCCACAGTGTAGAGCTGAGGGTAACAGAAGTAACTCTCTATTCTTGAAAGTGCATCCGCTGGAGTGTTCAAGACACCTTTGATGTGGCGGATATCTGTGGTAAATTGCGAGATATAATCGAGTTGCCTGATGACTCTGGGAGAGTGTTTACAGCTGTTTTTATTGAAGACAGTGACCAAAGGTTGTGGTCGGTAAAACAAACAAACTCTCGGCCTTCAAGGAAATGTTGAAAATGCTTCACGTTTAAGTAAATAGCAAGAAGTTCACGTCCGAAAGCACTATAAAGCGCGTTTTGGGCTGGCTGCAGCTTTTTCGAGTAAAACGCGATTGTGCTTTTGACCGTTAATGGTTTGTTCCAAACCCCACCGATCGCAACATCTGAGGCATCGACCGTCAGAGTTAGGGGGGCATCACTGATAGGAAATGAACAAAGACAATGCACTATTGATAGCATTTTTGGCATTGTCGAACGCCTGTAAACTATCGCTACACCATAACAATTTCGTTACCTTGCGTTTGTGTGTGATCATAGCGTGTAGAGGAGCAAGAACACTAGCACAGTTTTTAATGAACTTGTGGTAATAATTTACCAAACCTAGAAACCGACGTAACTCACGCTGATTATTTGGCATTGGGTAATTTTTTTCACTTCACACTTGTCCTGAAGGGGGGTAATTCCGTGCTGCGAAATCGTGTGACCAAGAAATTCCAAGGTTGGCTGTGCAAACACACACTTAGATGCATTAATAGTAACACCGTATTGTTCTAAGCGTTGAAAGAGGAGTGAAAGATGTTCCTTATGTTCCTCTTCCGTTGAGCTGGCCACAAGCAAATCATCGATGTAGGCATAAACAAAGTCTAAGCCTCTGGTGACCTCATCTATAAACCTCTGAAAGGTTTGCGCAGCATTCCGTAGCCCGAACGGCATCTTCAAAAATTCGAATAACCCAAATGGTGTACAAACTGCAGTCTTGGGAATATCCGAAGGCTCTACGGAATGTGGTGGAAAGCCTTAACGAGATCTATTTTACTGAAGATAGATTTGCCGTGGAGAAGAGAAGTAAAGTCTTGGACATTTGGTACCGGATATCGGTCCGGGATGGTTGTCGAATTCAAAAATCGGTAATCCCCACATGGTCTCCAGTCTCCTGACTTCTTCTGGACCAGGTGTAGGGGAGAGGACCAACTGCTTTTGGAAGGTCTTATTATCCCAAGATCCATCATAAGCTGGAATTCCGATTTGGCAGCTTTCAGTTTGTCCGGGCAAGACGTCTGGGTTTTGCAAACACAGGGGACCTTTTGTTGTAATGTGATGGGTAATGGTGTGCTTAATGGTATCACCCATCTGCATCGGTTGAAGAATTCCTGGATATCGCTGGAAAAGGCACTGGTACATGGAATTAGGGGGAACGAGGGAAAGTGCAGAGTTCGAGGCGTCCGGAAGGGCAACCTGTTTGGCAAAGAACAGAAAGCAGTGTGGCCTGGTCGCATAAGCGTCGCTTGTCAAGATCCCCAGGAGTTTGAATGCTGGAGGAAGTCAGCGCCGATTATGGATGCTGCACTTGAGCACAGATGAAAATCCACTTGAAGGATCGGTGAAGGCCAAGTTTAGTTCCGCGACTGAGTACAGTACGTGGGTATGCGTGACCGTTAGCAGCGTATAGAGGCGGAGATTCCGTGCGTATGACCAGATTTTTGAGGGAATACACTGACTGACGCTCCGGTATCAATCAAGAAATTGACACCAGAGTTCCTGTCCTTTATGAATAACAGGTTGGCAGTGCGAGTACTAGACGCCATTAGGACTCGCTGCGGGGTTTTCCGACGAAAAATTGCAAGGGGAGATGCACTTCCTAGCCTTTTTCCAAATTTCGAGTGGTAGAAGCAGATCTTCCCGGAACTCGAACGATGCCTCTTCGTAAAATCTTGACCGAGAATGGCTTCTTTGCCGTTGATTTTGTAGCAGAGAACAAACGTGGTTGAGTTGTTGACTTAACTCTTCCACTTTCAACTCCAGTTCCGATTGTGTGTTCACGTTGTTGACCGGAGCTGTGTCAATCTCCACTACTTTGTCGGCAGTTTCTGCTGCTAGTTTATCAACTGGAGTAGCAGGATCCATAGTGGCCAAGACACGCTGAGCTGATGGAGGAAGTTTCTGCAAGAACAACTGTCTAAAGATGTCCTTATCGAAGGTTTGTGCGCGTTCGCCTAGAGCGCACTGCATAGCCCTCAGCATTTGAGTGGGCTTACGGTCTCCAAGTTCTTCTTTTGAGATTAACTGATGTAGTTTCTCACGCTCGGAGACAGTGGTGCGGCGCAGGATGGCAGACTTCAGATCGTTGTACGGGTCCTCACTCGTGGAAGGAGATACGATGACGTCACGGACTTCAGAGATGATGCTCGCTGGTAGAGAGGACAAAACATGATCGTATTTCGTCCTGCTAGTGGTGATCCTTCCCAAGTTGAATTGTGATTCCACTTGGTGGAACCAAATAAATGGATCACCCGGCCAGAAGACGGGGAGCTTTACGCTCAAGTGGGAGATGGCACCAGCGTCGTCAGGCATCTTCTCCTATGCTTGCTAACGTACAAGCAAGACGACAAGTTCCCAACGAAGGAGTGGAGGTTGAGACGAGCGCAGGCACAGAGCGCACGGGCAGGGGTGAGGGGCAGAGGGCACGAGCGACATTACAGTCTGGTCCTAGTCGCTCGGGTGAAGGGGGTGATGGGCACGAACGACATTACAGTCTAGTCCTAGTCGTTCGGGTGAAGGGGGTGATGGGCACGAACGACGTTACAGTCTAATCCTAGTCGTTCGGGTAAAAGGGGTAATCCAGCTCCGGGGTCATCAATTGTTGGTTTACGTCGTCGTCGTCGTTGGCCTAGGCAAGCTACGGCTTGGGACCGTAGCGCATCTATCCGGTATAGGTTAACCTGGATGATGTAGCCATAAGCACTGCCGCTAGTTAAGTGCCAACCAGTGATTATCTCACTAGCCGTATTGAGTCCGTTAGGCGAAACTACGACAGTACCAAAGGTGGAAAATATAACCTTTGGTTTTCTATTATTTATTTGTAAAATGGACATGGTATTAGATTAAAATAAATATTTGAATATAAATAATTAACTGACAATTGTGATATATAATTAATTATGTTTACATACAATAAAATAATATAGTATACATAAAATTAGTATTAATGTGGTTCACAATTGAATTATAATGGGGTAACTAATTTAAAATGAATTTATACTATTCCGAAATTCAAGACGGTAAAATTAACATTTATCTTGAAACTAAAATAAGAGTATTCACTACACAGTGATCAAAGATATATCTATGATTTGTGTCTAGCAGTGCAAACTGGAGACACTTTTCAAGATTTGTTCACTCGATCCCCAGGTACCCTTCACCATACTCGCTGGCTAACTCTAGCCAACAGGGTCCTTCGATTAATTATATATCTCAACGCCAAATCCCGATAAAAACCTTCAAGATATTGTCAAGCTTATTATGCAGTTCTATGCTCCAGGGTGGTTTTGGATAAAATCTCATCCTAATGCAACTGATGGTGCATATAACTTTTGTCATTTAATGTGCTTGCTTCGAAATTTAGATGAACAACATAAATCAATCATAGAACCAGTATTAAAGAATACCGCCTACTTTGCCCACCCAGAAAATATACTCATATCAATGGTAACTGACAAGAGACTAGAAATTAGGGAGCAAGCTATTCAGAAAATTATCCTTTCAAGAACAGGATTTTCAGGTACCAGAAACTTTGAGTTGCCTCGAACCCTCAATTTCCAGTCTACTGACTACACCGAGATGATCGATTGGCAAAAAGAGATCATTACTCCTCCACCGGTGCTAAACAATTTTAGCGACGATGAGCTACTACAGGCTCGATGTAAGCCACTGGAGATAGCTTCTTTTCCATGCCACAGTCAAAGTGTGGAAAGGGCAGTGAGCCTAGTAACAAAGGCGTGTCAGGAAAGAATAGGATGTGACAACCGTCAAAAATTTATCTTAAACTCATTAGAATCAAGGTGAAAACTGCCCAAGTTTGAGTGGAAGGCCCAATGAAATGAGTAAGAAACATATGAAATAAAATTTCCTAATGATATTGAAAATTTCTTCCCTTTTGATGTGATAAGGAACAATGAAAAAGTGAATTGAATTTTAGCACATTTATTATGCCTCTAATTTTTTCTTCTGAATATATTGTTGTACTTAATTAATTTTCCTAATACTGTACATTATTAAATAAAATATTATACGTTAATAAAGTTTTATGTCATCAAAAAACCTGAATGTAGAGTAAGTCTCGTATAAATGGAATATTCTTCAATATAGGTCAAAAAGTGAAAAATTGTGCCAGGGGTAGGAGGCTTTAAACAGCGAAAATAATTTATGAGGGGGTTCCTGTGTTCCATTCAAACCCCTCACAATATGTACCTTTTCAGTATAAAATTTCGACCCGGCCTAGATATATTCTATATATGCATCCATACATTCCATATGCAATCCATAGATTGAAGCTTGTCAGTGTTTTAGAACAAAAAAATTATTTTTAAGATTGAAGTGTTCAAGATTAAAATATATAAAAATATTAACCAACCTTTTTGTAAGTCTTACTTTAAATAAAATATATACAGTACAGGTCTTATGCTCAAATTTCTTCAGATATTGTAACTGACAGGTTTTCACAATTTAAGCTTTTTATCGCAGATTTTAAGATTCAAGTCCCTTATGAAGTGATATATTGACTTTGAGTTTTTGCTCGTGTTCAGTATTCAAGAATAACATAAATGAAAATATAAAATATTCTATTAATTTATTTTACTTCGATTTTACTTTAATATTATCTTTTTGTTTGAACTTTAAATAACCAGCATGCATTTGAAGTTAGCACTGACTGACTTTGTATTTGCTACATTATATATTTCATTTATGAGATGGAACACAATGGAACAGTTATTGCTTTCTTCTATTCTTCAGGCATACTTCCATTTTTCCATGTACTTTGATATGTGTACCACAACCACTCTAACCCTTTCAATCATCCATACTTGATCATTTGCCCCATATATTTCATCCACACCAGCCGCTTTTCCAGTTTTCAGTTTGCGAACTGCCGCTTTCACCCCATCAATAGTTGAGTTCTCAGGCATTCTGTCACGTGTCCTCCTCACACCGCCAGATCTCACCGTATTTATATTTGTGCTCCTCTCATCTCCCACCCATCAAGCCCTCGAAATATTCTCCCCATCTGTTCCGTGGATCCGCATCTGCTGTGAGCATTCTTCCATTTTCCTCCCATACTTTCAAACTTTCTTAGTTTCATTCCTGCACTTCTGCACTTCCAGAACAACTTTCTATTTTTTACATAATTTTCATTCATCCTCCTTCTAAACTCATTATTTACTATTTGTTTCTTCTGTCGCACCGGTCTCTTTATACTTCTCTTGCTCTCTTCATACACCTTTTTTCTTCGACTTTCTTCCTATCACAATTACCCTGCGTACACAACATCCATTTCCTCCTTTTATCTTCAACCGCTGATACAACCTCGGCATCCCGCCACGCTGTTACCCTCTTCTTCGCACCTGTTTTTGAAATTCCCACACACACTCCTTACATTCCTTATCAGACATTCCTGGTACACATTCCACACTTCTCTCATATCTATTTGTTTTGCAACTTGTACACTTAGTTCAGCATTTATTCTCTTACTATATTCATCCCCAAACTCTCTCACCATTAACTTTTCTACTCTAATTCTTTTGTGACCAACCTGTTTTTCCATTCACTCTTCCATTCTCCACGTAGCCTCGCGTTACGCAGGATTATCATGTGGTCGGAGAGACCCCACTCACCTCGCACTACACATGTATCACATACCTCTTTCGGCATGCTTCTTTTCACGAGCACATAATCTATCAAACTTTTCTCACCATGTATATCATTTGTCCTATACCAAGTACAGTTATGTATTCCTTTTATGTTTAAAAAAGAATTCGTTACATAGCTTCCTCTCATTGCATAACTCTTTTAGCCTACACCCATATAATCACACACTAAGGCTACTTTTGTATATTATTATTATTATGAATATTAGGTACATTTTTATTATTACTATTATTGTTTATTATTACTATTATTATTACTTACATTTTTAACTTCTCTGACAAACTAAATAAACTGAATCCCATTAATTTTGCCTAAAAAGCTTCCATGCTTGCAATGGCATATTCAGATTAGAATAGCTACTGCGCATATATTAATGCCACGTCAGATATCTAAATTGTACAGAAAAATATTGAAATGGGTGCACACACATTTCTACATTACTGTACAGTCTTTACAGCCACACCTACACTTTTCCTCGTAAGTGTATATATTGTAATGTATATGGTTGTAAATTTTGACTTGGTCCGCAATCGATATGGACCGTGACTTGATGGATACCGTAATGAAATTGACTGGATTCTTTGGATCTGATATATTTGCATGTCCGTTATAAATAGATATAGAGTGTAACATTTGTGGATAGTAGTCTATTATGACTTGATCCTCTGGATCCAGAGATTCTATCTTTAGTTTTAAATCGATAATTAATTAGTTTTAAATTGATAATTATTTAGTTTCGTAAAAATTGGTCGTTGCCAATTTACCGGCGGTTTTTACATAAATTCTTATGTTCTTGTGGTTCGGAACCCACGTAAAATTGTAGGTCCCCTCCGCCACCACGGAGAACATACACAATACACGATTACGAACAGAGGTAGACCAGCCATGAGTGGATCCTAGGGTCTTTGTTGGTCTGAAACATTATAACATTATTCTTTTCTGAATAAAGGTTTTATTGTTTCGTTTTGTTTGAAAGAGATGCCTCTCGCTCAACGCGCGGGAAGTAAAAGGGAGAGTCAAGCAAGTCTACTGTGAGCCTGAGCTCCGCTATGCCATTTGTTGATGTTCGGGGAAGTCGTATTTACAACAGATGGTATGGGTACCGGTTGACCCTTACAGTTACCTATTCATATATTGTTCGTACCCATATTTCATCACCTTTATAGCTATTTTATCACTTCTAACGACTCTTGCTTTGAACCTTTAGAAATTAATTTTTTAGAACAACATCCACAAGCAATTACTTATTCATAAGTAGAACCAAATATATATATATATATATATATGCACTAAAATCACAAAATAACACGTGATCTTATTAATAAGCAAACAACCACAGGGAAAAGGAAACACAAAGTCCGAGCGCTTTCGTGATATATTCACATTATCAAGGAGGAACAGAACATAGACAGAGATTACAAAGTAAATGAGTTAAATAAACAAGCAAAAAATTCACAATCGGCACCTCAAATTAAAGGCCTTAAAGCCCTCTAAAGATTTTTTCAATTGATAACATAATCTGTAGGCTGCTAAATTACTAAATATGTATATAGCTGAAATTAGACAAAAAAAAAAAAAAATACAGAGAACAAAAATTATTATAATGGTTATTAACACTAATATTTAATTAAAGCAGGCAATTAATTGGCAAGAATTTAATGAAAAACAAATAGATAACGTAGATAACAAATAGATAACATAATCTGTAGGCTGCTAACTTACTAAATATAAAAAGACTATATAGATGAAATTAGACAAAATCTTATATATATATATATATATATATATATATATATATATATATATCAGCTAGGCTAAACGGCGTTGGATCTGTTTAGTAGTTGGTGGGTAACCCTCCTCCGCGCTCGGATGATGTAGCTACCCGTAGGATCTCACGTAGGTCCCTTCCGTCACACGACCTTTGCCGTTACGGAAGAAGTTAAGCAACTTCAAACATTAATATTGTGAATGAAGGTGAATGAAGTTTGTTATTAAGGAAAATAATAAAACGAAATGGAGCGAAGAGCTTCTGTTTAATATATAATGACGCTATTGAAAAAAAGTAAACAGAATCCGAGATCATAAAACGGTTTTTTCTAATGATTCATCACTGTACACAGACTTTTTTTTTTTTCCTTAAAAGAAAGAATTTTAAAGAAAGGAAATTGCGTAACAGCCGCAAGGAACTTTCTGATGTCCGAAAAAGTAGTCATAAAAACGGCTCAAACTAAATGTAAATAATGGATTTCCTCTTACGCAGTAGCCGACTTAAAATAACATAAGAGAAACACATCCTTAAAGATAAAGTTAAGCAAGACTCGTTTTTATTACATCAATATATATATATATATATATTGGTGTAATGAAAACGAGTCTTGCTTAACTTTAAGCGCGGTGACGAGGTGTATTGTTGAATACTCGAAAGACCTTGGAATAATTTTAAAATTTTTCTTGTGGGTTTGCATTATATATATGTATGTATTTACGTATGTATGTAATTTCCCTTAACGAGAAATCGTATAAAAATAAATATTGAAAACAATCCACATTAATTAAGTTTATACTCATTAGTTTTAGAGTGTCATCGTAAATCTGTTTAGGATACTCACGCCACCATCACACGCCGTTTGCAGCCATTTAAGTTCTACTGTAGTAGAACCGATTAGAGCCGCTGAAATGCTATTCCTTTATCACGTATTTTTTTTTTTTTACGTTTTGTCGTCGTAACGCCGCTGAATCAATGTTACGAAATTTAATTGAGTAACGCCGCTGAATCAATGTTACGAAATTTAATTGAGTAACGCCGCTGAATCAATGTTACGAAATTTAATTGAGTAACGCCGCTGAATCAATGTTACGAAATTTAATTGAGTAACGCCGCTGAATCAATGTTACGAAATTTAATTGAGTAACGCCGCTGAATCAATGTTACGAAATTTAATTGAGTAACGCCGCTGAATCAATGTTACGAAATTTAATTGAGTAACGCCGCTGAATCAATGTTACGAAATTTAATTGAGTAACGCCGCTGAATCAATGTTACGAAATTTAATTGAGTAACGCCGCTGAATCAATGTTACGAAATTTAATTGAGTAACGCCGCTGAATCAATGTTACGAAATTTAATTGAGTAACGCCGCTGAATCAATGTTACGAAATTTAATTGAGTAACGCCGCTGAATCAATGTTACGAAATTTAATTGAGTAACGCCGCTGAATCAATGTTACGAAATTTAATTGAGTAACGCCGCTGAATCAATGTTACGAAATTTAATTGAGTAACCTTTACCGGGTAATGTAGATAATATTACCGCTACGCACTTGACCTGACAGCCTAGCCAATATTAGATTATCTAAAGACGAAAAAAATATATATATGATGAAAATAGTAAAAGTAGGTTAGGTTAACCTAACCAAACCTAACCTAACTTAACCTAAAATAAAATAAAATAAAACAAAACAAAAAACAAAAGAACTAGGTGCAAAATCTTGAGGTAGCATGAAGTAGTAGTAATTTGATTTGGAGTTTTTTAATTAAAATCCCAACGCGAGTGAAATTAAAAAAAAAAAATCATTATATACGGCAAAAAAGAGCATTCTCTAAACTTTTTAATGGAACCCCTCCCAATCTTAACGCAGGCGTAAGTGATTAAAAATTTGAAAAAAAAAAAAAAATAAGACCACGTGTAGGAGCTAATGTAGCTTCAATGAGCACTAACGAAAATGTTGGAGGAATTTGTAGATTTAGGAATATACAGGGTGTCGCAGAAGTCTGGACTCAGGGAAAATAAACATTATATTTTTAAAGTGAAACAAACACATTTCTAATGTCAGTTTTACCTATTTCTGCAAAGAAAATACCCTGATGGTTCAGTATACCAATCAAGAGAAGGTGGAACTGGTATTGCTACAGGTTTCCAGAAAAAGCCAGAGGGAGGCATGTCAGTTATTTCACAAACATGCCCCTCTGGCTTTTTCCGGAAACCTGTAGCAATACCAGTTCCACCTTCTCTTGATTGGTATACTGAACCATCAGGGTATTTTCTTTGCAGAAATAGGTAAAACTGACATTAGAAATGTGTTTGTTTCACTTTAAAAATATAATGTCTATTTTCCCTTTGAGTCCAGACTTCTGGGACACCCTGTATATGTCAGGCATGGGGCAATTGTAATTTTTAATTGTAATTGATTGTAATTAATTACATTTTTCATGTAATTGGCAAGTAATTGTAATTGACTACCTAAAATGTAATTGTAATTAATTACATTAAGAAACCAAGGTAAGTGATACAATTACAGTCAATTACTTTGAATTACATGAATATTAAAGTTAATGGGTAATACTTATGAGTACCTTATCTTTGGTTTCATTAGACCATATCACATACATACTGTATATCCAATGTCCAGTTATGTGTAGCAAGAACTGCTTGATGAAAAATACAGTCCCATGTAGTGTTAAAAAAAAAAAAAAAGAGTACATTTTATTGACCTAATATTATCTAGTTTTCATTGAAGATGATGTCCAAAACTGAAAATGGAATTGAAATACGTACGTAGAAAAGCATGCCATAAATCAAATAGTATTTATGAAAAAAATGCCATGCTTTGTAAATGTAATTGTAATGAAGTATTTCACCATCTACAGTAATTGTAATTAATTACATTGATCAAGTAATTGCCCCATGCCTGAGATATACTGTATATACACAGTGTTTGTCATTTATCATTACTTATTCGGACTATAATGGATTTAATTTTCCCAGAAGAGTGCCTTGTTCCACGCATGATTTGTGTGTATCATATATATATATATAAAGTTGGTATGAATCCGGAAAAGAGGTGTTGGAGAAACATGGTGTACCAGAAGTGAATGATAATTGTCATTAGTTGTGAGGGTTCGCAGACATTTTTAATGAATGACTTCCAGAGGATGTTTTATATATTTCTTTGAACTGCCCAAGTATAATAAATGTGGGAGGATGAAGGAATAATACAGGGTAAAGATTGCATTTTGAAGAAGTCTTTTTTTTTTGTTTAAGTAATATAAATAAAAATCTTGATATTTTGTACGTGACTTTCGAAATTTAGTTTTTCGTCTAAATTAATGTCAAGTAATTAAACTTCATTCACCCTTACAAAATTGCCTTTCCAATGTTGATTTGATAGCTTGTATTTACATGTTTTGTGGTAATCATCATCATATAATATGTCTTTGTCAGACTCAGTAAAAGTTTATCATCACGCATCCATTTATAAACGTGCTTTAATTGCCTGTTCGCTTCGTTTATCAGAAAGTCTAAATTATGATGGGAAGAAGTAAGTGTGGTATCATCCGCGTATTGTACGCAATTTATCGTGGTTGAGAGATGAAAACCGTTGACGTGAATTAAAGTACAGTAGGTAGTAATGGCCCAAGAATAGATCGAAGGGAGGAGAAGACGGGGAGTAAATCCGAACACATCAACGCTACTTCCCGAGACAGAACCACTCGGACACCTCAAGAACCTATTACGGCATTTCCCGAATGGAGTGCCGCGAAATTTTATGAAAAGGACAAAAATAAGTAATTGAAAATGCAAACGTTACAAAATATAAGAAAATTTCAAATGAAATAAAGCATTCACAATTTATTACATTCGTACGGGAACTGTATAGGTTCAGTTTGAAGTTACGTGCGGATGAGATTAAAGGGAGGGAGGACGCAATTGAATGTTGAACAGTGACAGGCAAAAATCATCCGGTCTGCAGCAAAAGAAGGACAGATAGTGCTGGGGTGCCTTGAACAAGAAAAGATTGGGAGTCACCGACTTAATATATGGGTAGGGATAGGAAAATATGAATCAAAAGGAGAGTGGATGTATCATATCTGTAGTGGTCATATCATACTTTACTGTACAATAAGTTTAATATATATATATACAGGGTGGGAGAAAAGTCTTTAAGGATTTTATTCATACAACTATTTACTTAACAACATTATACAGATAAGTGTTCAAATGATGAAACAAATCAAACAAAAAGTCTCTAAGAATTTTATTCATACAAATATTTTGTTAAATTGTAATTTAATCTTCAATGAGTGGGATCCTTTTCAGTTCTTCATCTTTTCTGCGGTGAAGAGCATTCACATTTGAATAGATGAAACCACGAGTGTAGAGTTCGTCATGCAAATAAGCCCAAAGCCAGAAATCACATGGGATTAAATCAGGTGATCTGGCTGGCTACTCGATGGAACCTCGCCTCCCAAGCCATCTTCCTTCAACGTACGTTGGTAACCAGAATCTCACGGGCAGCTGCAAAATAATGTGGTGGCGCTCCATCATGTTCATAAAGCCAATTCCTGCCAACGCCATTAGTAAACTGTGGCAAAACTTTGTCTCGACATCTGGTAATAGCGTTTTCCATCCATCGTATCTCTCGATATGGCAAAGGAAACGAGTCCTGAATAACCAATGCACGCCCAAACTGTTAGTGTATAGTACCCGTTTTAACGGGTTTACCCAATCATATTTTGGTATTTTTTTCGCCCAGTAGTGAACGTTGTGTTTGTTTCTTTTACTCGTTAAACCAAAGACACATCCATCTGAAAATTTGATCTTTCGAACGAAATCTGGATCACTGTTGATCTTTTGTCTCATTATTTCAGCAAACTGCAGCCGTCTATCAGAATTATCGTCGTATATGAGCTGAGAGTAAATGGATTTGTAATCGTGGTACCCCCATGATTTTAATATTTTTGCTACTGAAAATTTGGAAATACCCAATTCCTGTGCGACTTTTTTCGTTGAAGTTGTTGGATCGACTCGAAAACTAGCAAGGACATTTTCTTTGTTGTTGTCGTCTCCTGTCGCCATTACTGGCTTTCCGCTTCTTGGACGATCTTTTACCAGCCTCCCTGTTTCCAAAGGTTTGAACTTCCAGAATCGAAGAGTGGTTGCATTTGGTGGTGGTTTATTATTTTTTTCTTGAAATAAACACAAACTTTCTTCACAGATTATAAGAAATAGCCTACGATTATACAGGGCTATTCAAAATGATTCACCTGATTTCAAATGAGAATATTTTTTAATGTTACAAATACAGTGATTTGTGATACATCAACCAAAAGAAAAACTGTCCAAATTTTGTCTCTCACCTCATAAATGCTCTATGTGACTTCCCCTTATACAAGATATACACTTTTTCTTGCTGTGATATCATTGGAATTTATTTATTATTAACAAATTATTTGTATTTATAAAATCGTCAGACTTTTCTCCCATCATATATATTATATAATATATTATATAATATATATATATTATATATATATATATATATATTGTGATTTTTAAAAGATTTTTATTAACTGAAATAAAAACGAATTTTACAAAAAATATTAAACATTCAAACTCTTTATCTGTCTTTTATCTACAGCTCACGAACTGTATAGCAATTCGACTCGTTTAAAGTTATTTTATTATATAATTTAGATCATACTAAAATAAAAGTTTAGGCGCATTTGCCTGCCAGGTGTAAGACAGCAATCGTAGGATAATAGCTTGCATGACGTCTCGCATGACTCTTGCATGACGCCTCGTCATGTCGCAATGCGAGTTATGGTACTTAAATCGTCGTTTTACATCTGGCAGCAAAAAGTGGCTTAAAACTTTTTAGTATATCAAAGAGTAAAATAACGAAGATACGCATGGTGGGTGGGATGCTGAGCATGAAAAAAGGTTGGGGTTCTTGACCTAAGGCAGGCTTTATCAAACTTTTTGATCCAATTCCCCCCTTCAAACTGAAGTCAATCCTTCACGCCCTCGCCTTATTTCAAATGCAAATGGTATTCTTCTTCTTCTGCAGCTTAAATCCCATCTCTATATGGGGTCGCTGTTCTTGATGAGTCTCCTCCATTTTTTTTCTGTCACGCACCATGTCCTCGTCCAAATTTTTCTCCCGGATGTCTGCCGCCACCAATCCCTCCACCTAGTCTTCGGTCTACCTCTTCTTCTCCGTCCCGGCACCTCCATTTCCAGCACCCTACGTCCCACGTAATCCTCCTCTCTTCTCATCATGTGCCCATACCATCTCAGTCTGGCTTCTTGGACTTTTCTTGACGTCTCTACTACTTTCACGGTTCCTCTAATGCGTTCGTTTCTGATTCGATCCCTTCTAGTTACACCGCAGTCACCGCACATCCATCGCAACATTTTCATTTCAGCCACATCCATCTTTCTGTCAATAGTCTTCTTCATTGGCACCGTCTCCATTCCGTACAACATGGCTGGCCTAACCACTGTTTTGAAGACCTTCCCTTTCAGCTTCACCGGCATCCTACAATCACAGAGAACTCCCGACACCTCTCTCCAGCTCCTCCATCCCGACTGTATCCGACGATTCACCTCTCCCTCTGTTCCCCCTTCTGCCTCGATTGTTGATCCCAAGTATTTAAAACTTGGTATTCATGGAGTATAATTTATTGGTACCATAATCATTGTAAGGTGGAACTAAACAGGAAGGTTTCATTTAGTAATGTATTATAGTATAGGGCATAATTTGTGAACACTTTTTACATACCAGACCGGGTGCAGTGATAAAGAGTAAAATTAATGAAGACATTCAAGTTTATACTTTTCAGTCTTCCTTTGCTAACTTCCTCATGCCCACTTTATTACGTCTTTATAAATATTTTAAATATTTTAATATTTTGCGCGGTTAATATATTATTTACTGTAGAAATTTAATTTCTTTTCTTTGCTGTAAACAGCAATTGGCGTGTTATATCAGCTCTGAGGGATCACATTTCCCATGAATTTAGAGCATACACGTTCCAAATCTGTGATCTTTGGTATTCATCGCGTATGAAAAATTACTCTCGGAAATCGTTAGGTTCGATTTGTTTTGTGCGGTTATTTACTGTACAGTACATAGTTTTTAATTTCTTCGTCTTAAATTTGTATTTCGAGTTCTGTATAATTTCAGTGCTATTGGTTTCTCGCTGATGATACAAACTGTGTTTCCGAAACGACTAAGTAAAAATTATATATGTATAAAAGCGTCTCGTGGGTTAGGGCGCCGCCCGGCAGTGCTGAGACTCCGCTGAGTCATGGATTCGAACCTCAGTGCTGCCTAGAGCTGGGCGGTTGTTTTTTCTGATATTACATCGTGACGAAGCGGGGGGCCAGCCACCTCCCTTTAACACGTTTACTGCCAAGGAAGTATAGACTATCCGGGTTGACTCTGGCTAAGGCAGCCCAGGTTCAGACCCCTACCCTCTACTTCCTTGGGGGATATGGGACATGGATGTTACCTTTAGATACTGTATATATGTAGAGGTGATCATAAAACACTTTAGTTTAGGCCTACAGTTTTATTTCAGAAACTCTGTACAACTGATACGATAATACATTTCTCAAGTGCGTGTCGATTGGCATAGAAAAATCACCATTACGAAGGTTCTTCCTACTATTCAGTATTCCTAATGAGGTTCAGATGTCTGTAGAAACTCCTGAATAAATATAAACAAAAGCAAATTCGTTACAGTTTATTGAAGCCACCCGCAAATCCTAGTTACCACCAGAAATGTATACGGAAGGCCTTCTAGTACCAGTATGAGGTTATGACAAGAGAAGTTTTCTTCGTTAATGAGTATTTCTTGCGATAAAGCCTGAAACAGTAGTGAACCTCAAAGCATCCTCACGATATTGTAAAGTAGACTTCAAGAAAGTGAATCTAAAAGGGCGACCATCACAATCAACCAAGACCATCAGCAAAGAACTTTGGAACAACCGTAATCATTTTATGTAATTTATAATCTGATGTTGTATTTGACAGTGTGTATTCATACTGACAATTAATTTACACATATCAAGCCTTTTGTAACTAACCCCGATTCCCAATCAATAGTATTAATTTTGTTTGTTGTATGTACCGTACTTTATTCATCATTGCAATATTAAGTTTGTTTAAGGAAAAAGCCACGCACCCTTTCTTTCCTTTGATTGTTGATACAAACATTTTGGTGACCCCCCCAAGCAAACTAATTAGCCATTCGAGTAATTACTTCGTCAACCTATCTAATTATAAATTATCGCAGCTTATCTTCCAACTGGTAGCCTATACAGTTAGGCTTTATAAAGTTGCTTCAATTAAGCTGTCATTATGAAAATAGTGCCTATAACTTGGGGACTATATATATTTGTGTGTGTGTGTGTGTGCGCACGCAATCTATTTACTAATTATAAATAGATTGCAGGTGCTAAATTTAACTTTTAAGTCTTATATTCTTCAAAGAGTGAACAGAGCACCTTATAAAACATCAGTGTTTTTAAGTTACATGCATCGTATAGCTCTCGTGGCTAGGTTGGCTGAAAATTGTAAACAGTTCACACCCACCACCTCCGTGTGGAAAAATAGACGTTCCGAATTTTACCTGCAACCTTTACATGCATCGTGGCAAGTAATATCATACAAGAGTTTGGCCCGAAGGTGATCCTCATTAGTATTAATCATCCATATCGTATTTAATTTACCTTTACTTTTACAGATGCTTTAATGTATTTCGTAAACAAAAATAAGAATATTCCTTGTTCAGTTTCCAAAGGTATTAAATTCCAAAAAAATCACTCGACCAACAAATTTACTTTAATAAAAAATGCTCTTTTTACCTTTTTTTAAAGTTGTATTCCTTTATATTTGATGTTTGTGATTTTGATATCTTTGATGTCTGAGATTTTGATATTTCTGACGAACCTCTGAAATTGTATTCAGTTTTTACATATATCAGTTCGATTCTTTAACTGAGAAGTAAGAACTTCGCTTTCAAACAACTGTATGTAGACATTACTGTATGAGCAGAAACAGTGTTCTTGTAAAGTATATTTTTTAAGTCTCTCTCTCTCTCTCTCTCTCTCTCTCTCTCTCTCTCTCTCTCTCTCTTTCGTGCTGACTTGTCAGTATATGTTGGTGATCCCAATCTCATAAAGTTTAACAGTATGGGGTTCTTTTCCTTCACAAAATAAGTTTGGGTATCATCCTTAATTCTTCTTAATTTAATATTTTATTCCGTATCCGTTTTTATCTCTTTCCATTCGGTTCGTCACTTAATTTACTTGAAAAATCTCGTATATGTTACAGGGTGTCACGGAAGTCCCGCTCCGTAATAAACCAAATAATATTAGTCTTTGGGGTGGGACTTCTCGAACACCCTGTATAGGTTAGCGTCTCTCTATGAGATATATGTATAGGATTTATAACATTCACTCGTTGCGTTGGTAATGGATAATTAAGAGTGGAAGACAGCCGAAAACCAACCATTTGCCATTCATTCTTTAAAACCAATTAGGAAGAGAAAAAAAAGGAGATTTTTGCTGTTAATAAATGGTAAAAAAATTTAAAATGGATATTATCCCGCTTCACAATTGCTGTGAAAAAAGTTCACAGACAAACTACTTTAAGTATTTTTACGTTGCGTTACATTCAGTTCGTGTTAAAGTATTTCCTGTAATATAAAAAAGGTTAATTGGAGCCGGAGTTAAGAACGCGTAACGATCTATACATTCGTTTAATTTTGGTTTGGATCAATATTACGTCTATTTGCCGCTTTTCGTAACGTATGATTTAAATAAAAAGTACACATGGAAAATTTGTGAAAAGAAAAATATGTAGAGATTATATAATGTATTAATTTCACTTTGCAAAGTTTGTTGTTACAAAATATCAACATCAGGTACATATATCTATTCGTATATATACACACACCTAAATTAGTAATACATAATTGTATATTCAATCATAACCTATTTACGTAAATTCGCTAGGAAAAAATTAATAATATGTAATTACAGTGCCATTTTAAGATTTTAAAAATGTATTAAATTTGTATTAAAGTATACATATGCTATAAATATTCAATCTAAATGAATATGGTCACTTAATTGACCATGCTCTTCTATCAATATATAAGTACTATATCTATATATATATTTTCATCAATTTTGGTAGTTTAAAAAGTACATGATTTTGTTACATTTCTATATTATAGGGCATTTCTTCTCCGGCAAAATATCTGCTTCTATCGTCGGCGTAAGCACTGGGCCTTGGAGCACAGACACAACCAACAGTTAAGACTTCGATGTTGGGTTCGAAGCGTTCACTTTTGTTGTTCCAAACCAAAATACGGGCTGGATACTGGATTGAAGTGCAACGAAAGTCTCCGCCATAATCAGAACATATTGAGTTTTCGCAAAGACAACGTAAGTCTACTACCTGCGATGGGACTGAATTGACTAAGTGACGTTTCTGTAGTGTATACGGACATATGCCAAGCGAACGAACGTCAAGAAGCCACTGCTGCCTAATCTGCGTTGAATACTCTTTCAGATCTGTCTTGAAGAGTTGCACAGTTAATTTTTCACAGACTTTCTCGTCTTTCGCGAAGGAACTGGAAATATTAATGGTAATTAATGGCACTGGAGAGAATTCATCCAAATACTCGTAATCATTTTTCTCGCAAGGAAAACATCCGTGGGTGCAACATTTCCTGCGTTTTGTAGGTTTTTCAACGGTGGAATAGTCACCTACATTTCTCTTCGACATCGTTTCGGGAAAATAATCAGGACGGTGAAATGTTGAACCAGCCTTCAGCTTGCTTTTATTTTTCACTGAATCAGAAACGAGTTGATTTCCCATAAATTTGACTATCGTTTCCGCACCATCCCAATTCTTTCTCCCTTCTGAATGGCCAACAGCAATTTTACCTTGGTTTTCGAAATTAGATATTACGAACGGGCTTAGTGGTAACGAAAGTGTTTCGCCAGGCTTTCCAATTTTTTTCCTATCCATGGAGAAGTGATGACGATGATGTCCTGGATACTTTCCTTGACCATTTTCAAGAGTTGGAGAGTTGGTATAATCTATGAGAATTTCTTTAGGGGAGATGTCTGTAGCCGCGTCATTTAGAGGGATGACATTAACCTTATAAGGAGTCTTAAATACAAAGTAAGGTTTAGTGTCATCCTCTGTCGTCTTGCAGATTGCGGAAGTTGTCCAAAACAAAATGGATAATAATATTTTAAAATCCATTCAGAAATATAGGGACAGGAGCTGTTTCAAGTAGGTGGTTTGCCAGAAGAATATCCGAGATCTTCTTACGCACTTCTATATAATGAATTACTTTTCAAATTTATATTGCTGTTGTTTCATTATATAAAACACAAATATAGTCTCGGCTGTAATCTTCAATTCTGTGCTCCGTATTAGATGATAACTCTAAGAGACACAGTTGAAGACTGCTATTCACTTCCAGGATGCTTGATCTCATATATATACGCTTCAGTTGCTTTTCGGGAAAAAAAAAAATCGGAGTAATTAACTTTCATCTTCGCCAATGACAAAAATCTAATGAGGAAAGGCCATCAAAATTTATAAGCCTTCATCATTAATTAAAAGATAGTCAAAATTGCTGTAAAGTTCCATTGAAGACAAAATTAAGAAATGTTTTTTCTAAATCATAATTTACTCGTTTCTCTTATTTCAGTCCTGTTTGTCGACTAATTAAGTTGGTTTACGTAGATGACGCATATATATTTAATGAATCGTTTTTGAAAAGGAGTAAAAAAAAACTTGAAGATTTCTTTTGCATGCTATTTATAAGCTGGTCCACTATTTTTTAAAATTAGAACCCATAATTGCTATTTTTTAAATCTATCGCGAAAGATTAAGATATTTTTTAACTGATTTGACGTCACGTTTTCTTCATAGCTTTTTATGCGGATTAGTTTATGAAGCAATGCTAAGATTAAATATATATATAGTTATAGTTATGCTATACGTACATAGTTATGTTAATGCGTATATCATCTTCATAAATCTTCCTACTTGACTGATGCGATAAATCGAAGTTGATAAAAGAAAGCATATTTTCGATTTTCCCTCTTTCGTCATCTTAACCCCTTTTGCCGCGGGTGGCGGCCCCCTATATGGTTCCAAAATTCGTAGCATTACGAAATTCGCCGCAGCGAAAGGGTTAAAGAGAGAATATTTTTATATCTTTTTGAGCTGTTTTTAAATCTATTACATTAAAAAATTACTGAACATACTGATGCAGAGGTTGAAGATTTCACTGAAATATCAAACTTCATTACCTTTATTTTAAAATTATGAAGGACGACCAATTACTTTTCCCAGAAACTGCTAAGGTTTTCTTAGCTAAAAGTATTAAGTAAAGCGTTTGTGTACAGTTGCAAAAAGATATAAAATTTGTACAGTCTTTAATAGTGCAATAAATTATACACGACTAATATTTATAGAATAAAGAGTCTACTTTTATAAAGGGACAATAAATGAAGTAAATATTTTTATATACATTTGACAAATGCGCATTTACAAATGTATTACATACGATCATTGATACGAGTATTGGTAAATCACGAGTGAATGAAAGTTTAAGCCTCAAAATTAAATTTAAAACCTTAATAAAATTATTGTTATATTTCATAATATTAAATTATATCGTATATCGTTGGCTATAACTACTGAGTGAGTTTTTCCATCTTTGCGCTAACAGTTTCCGGTCTTATTGCATTAGAAATGATATAAAATATCCCTGTGCACTCATTCCACTATGCTTTTACTTTGTCTTTACAAATGGAAGCTGATTTTTCAATATTTTTTATGCATACAGTTACATTATCATGCACTGTGCACAGCGCCTTTCCATGCAGCGAATACGGCTTCAGATATCATATGCGTGACCATTAAGCTTCATCGTTCGTTTCTTTTGTATTAATTTAATCGTTGTAAATGTTATGTGAGGCTTCGATATTCACAATATCTCGTGTTCTGTTAATACTTTTGAGAACAGAACGATATTTAGTAAGTGATGAAGCCAAATCTTCCATAATTTGAGGATGATTATTCGTTCTTCCGTTATGAAAAAAACTTGATTATTTTTATTTCTCTCTCTAATGACGTTATTGCTCATTAAGTTTTCGACTTTTTTATCATGGAATTTGTATGTTTTTCCTTGTTTCTTACTTATTTTGTTTTAATTCTTTATTGTCACCATAAGTAGAAATTTAGAATTTATCGTAGAAAAGTGAAGTTTTTTGCATTTATTATCGTCAGTCCCTTTCATTATCTTGAGCCAACTTGAATAACGAACTGATATACTTTTGATTTTTTTTTTTACTCCTCTTCTTTATACATTTATTTGTAAATTTTTGTTATCCGCGAACGGTCTTTGACATCTTTATCGATATCTTCAATTATTGTTATAAACAGTTAGGGGATTAATACGTGAAACTGAGGTAAACACTGATGAATCTCTGGCAGTAACTCCATTTCCTTTTGATGACCTTTGACGTTATAAAGCTAAAAATACAGCGACTCAATTTTTTAATGATACCTATTTCTCTAAGTACGTGGCATGTTTTCTTTGGTCACATTTATCGAAGGCTTTAGCAAAATCTTTATATTTTACATTTATGCTATATTTTCAGAGCAAAATTTCCAGAATTCTCTCTTAGAGATCTAGTAATTGTGATAAATGAGATATTCCCGCTTAAATCCGCGATATTTTGGGTTAGCCAAGTATTTTTCTGCCGTGGAATTCAACTTTATTTCTATTCTTTCAAAAGGCTTTATAAAGTGTGGTGTAGGTGTTCCTAATCGATAGTTCTTTGGTATGACCCTGTTTCTGCCTTTGTGAATAAGAGCAACGTGCTGGATTAAATCGGTTTCGAGTGGTCTGCCACAACATCAACAATGGCTCTCCCACGCTTTCTTTGCATTTGTCGAGAAACTTTGCGTTCGCTGATGTCATGCAGAAAGCTTTGGTACTGAACCGAGCTGTGAACGGCTCAAATAATTTTTTTTCTGAAATACTCTTAATAGGAGGTGAGTTCTGCAGTGAAAGATACTTGGTTGTAATCTTGGTTAACCTTGGTTCTTCTATATATAACTTTGCTTTGTTTCCACCCGGATTGTTCATTCTGACGAAGGTCAAGCTTGTTACTCCACCTTCGACCTACAGTTTAACGTGGAATCCAAACCACGCCCCACCAGCAGCCCAGCGTCTTAACCACTAGGCTACCCAGGGTACCCACTTATCTACCAACCAATTTTTTTATTGTGTGGAAGGATGAACAGCTGGGTTTTGCTGCGCGCCGCCTGGTGATCGGATCGGATCAATCTTTGTGATAGGAAGATAAAATTTAATTATTATGTATATTTAATACAAATAACTAAAATATAGTTGATGGTATATTAACTAGAAATCTGGTAACAATGACTAAAATTTTTCACACATGTCTTTCCGATCTTCATTTTAGTTTTAGGTGGAGGAAACACAGCGAATTATTAAACTGTTTATTAAATATTTCACTTATATGCTTTTGCGTCATTTCTGCAAACGCCATTTTTTTTTTTTTTTTTTTTTTTGCAAAAAAAAGTAAAAATATTTTATATTTTCTTCTGCTGAAAAAAATCCCAAACTTTACATCAGGACCCATGAATCTGCCCAATTTTGCCTTATTTTTATTTCCCATCTAGTATTGGGAAGGAGAACTAAATTACTCGCAATAAAACACCATTAGCTCAGATTATCTTAGTATTTATTTAATACCTGACTTAACATTTATGAAAGTATGGCTATCAGTTAACAATTATGCTCATTAGTTTCTTTTTTTTTAAAAAAAAGATGGATTCGATAGCTTCCTTTATTTATTTGACGGGATAACACTCTAAATAATGTAAAATACCACATTTTTCTTATCTTAAATGATGTCGAGATTCTTTGTTTATATTCTTTATAAAAAGAATTTGTAAACGAATGTTTCGAGTTGTCTCTAGTTCTTTCTCCAATCGCAACTTTCTTTTCCAGGTTGGGTTTTATAATTTATTTTGCATTTGTTCAAACTTTTCGCATTCTGTTTTCTTTGTCGAAATAATGCTCTGATATTTCTTTCTATTTTGCATATTCTTCTTTTTGGCCCTTTTGCCATATGCTTTCTCACGGTATTGACTCTATTCCTTTCTGTTATCGATTCTAATATTCTTTATTGAATTAAAGCTTTTCACTTAGACTTATTATTATTATTATTATTATTATTATTATTATTTATATCTTGTTCCTGCCAATAAAGCTTCTCATTATCATCATCATCATCATCATCATTTTTTTTTTCTTATCCTCTCCTTACTTTGCATGTCTATAGCTCTCTTTTCTTGCATGTTTGTAGTTTGCATAGTATGACAGTGAGTTCAGACTGTGTTTGCATGGTTTGTAAGCGTTCTTATTTTACTTCTTTTCATCTTTCACCCCTCTCCAATTCTCTCCGACTATTTTTCTGACTTGTCGGCAGTGGCCGGCGGATGATGATGGTGAGTCTTTTTTCTCTTTTTCTGAATGAATGTTAACCCACGAGTGATAGGTGTTTCTCCTTACTTAACCCCTTATTCTCTTCTCTTCTCTTAACCCCCTACTCTTTCCTTTCTCTCGGGCTAACCTTAGAGTGGATCTTAGGGTCTTTGTTAGCCTTAGCTTTTGTAGATCTGTAGATCATCATCAGATTCGTCAGCCAGACTCTGTACTGAACGGACGCATTTCCTGAGCTCTCTGATATTGCTTTTACTTTTGCATATTGCTAATAATTTTACTTTTGGAAAGTTTTTAATTTTATATACTTGCGTTTATATTCACATTGTTATAGTTAAGTAATTGAATATTAGTGGTTTTTAGCGATTTAGAAGTTTTCATAGCGTGCCGGCTTAATTTAACTTAAACTTGTGACGGTTATAAACTAATTTTTAACTGCGCGATGCCGTCGCAGAAAGCGTCGTGTGTTAGGTGTGGGGTAAACCGGTGGTATTCGGATTTTAAAGATTATAACGGCGGTCCTATGGCGATTACCGAGAGATCAGTTTGTTTCTTTTGCGAGTTAAGGGAGGAAATAGTTGACATAAAACGCAGTGTACGTGAGGTAACGGAAAGACTTGCAACGCTTGATGAGGGCAGGGGTAGGGCTACGGTTGACGAAAGCCGAACCAATACTAACGTTGAAGACGTTAGTAATTTGAAGGGTGAGGTGCGTAACCTAGTTTCTAGTTTAGGTAGCTTATCGGGAAGGTTGGATAGAGTTGAGGAAGGGGTTAAGGTTGGTCCGAGATTAGTAGATGGGGAGGGATTTAGAGAAGTTAAGGGTGGAGCTAGGCCGCGTACGTTAGGTGATAGGAATCCCCCCCCTATCGAGGTTTCGAACCCTTTCGCCCATTTGGAAAGGGACGTGAATGGGGGGAAACTATTTTAATTGGGGACTCTTTAGTGCGCCATATGGACAAGAGTTCGTTGAACGGCATCCAACCAAGAGGAGGAGGGTCTGTCTCCCAGGGGCCAGGGTTGACAGAGTTAGAGACGAAGTGGATAGGATTGACGTTGCCTCCCGTCACTCGATGTTGGTGACGATGGTAGGAGGCAACGACTCGTATAGGCCCGATACGAGAGTGCCTGACCTTTTGGAGAGATATAGGGGGTTAATTAGGTCCCTGAAGGCGAGGTCAGATAGGTCTTTAGTTCTAGGTATTACCCCTAGGCACGGTTTGGGTCTTAGGATTACGTCAAAAACAATATTTTTAATATAAATTAGAAGAGATTTGTGCTGAGGAAAATGTACCCTTCGTAAAGCTGTGGTCCGAATTCAGTGATCCTAGCCTTTTATAAAAGATGGGGTGCATTTTAATGAAATAGGTAATGCTAGGCTAGGTAGGTTAATTGACGAAAACGTACGAAAGCTGTATAGGTCGAAGCCTTCTTTAAACGTTGTGGGTCCGGGGAACGCGGGCCCGACGTGAAAAATAGTTTAAAACGCCGGCCCGTGGTAAAAAATAACTTAAACGTCTTTTATTGTAACGCGCGTAGTATTAGAAAGAAATTAAACGAATTTAAAGCGATAATTTATTCTGGCAACTACGATATAGTTGCTATCACTGAAACGTGGTTAAATACCGTGACTCGGGACTTGTTGGGGGGACTTGATATACCGGGTTTTAAACTCTTTACTAATGATAGGTTACATAGGATTGGTGGCGGCGTTTTGCTGTACTTTCTTAATTCCCTAAGGCCTGTCGAGGTTAAGATAGATTTTCCGGCAGCAATTAATGCGATATGCGTTGAAGTTAGGGCGCGTAGTATTAGTTTCAATTTTGTTGTTGTTTTTAGACCTCCCGTTCAACACCTCGATACTGATACTAGATTTTACTCACTTCTTGGTAACTTTATTGATAATCGGAAGAGTATAATTGTCGGAGACTTTAATTGCCCTAATGTTAATTACCAGACTTTTACTGGTAATGAGGAGGGTTTGAGATTGATTGAGTTCATGGAAGATAATTTTTTACGACAGAGTTACCGAACCAACGCGCGGTGACAATATTTTAGACGTGGTGATGACGACCGGCGAAAATATAGTCGAAGGTTTAGAAGTAGGTGAGAGTTTAGTATGTAGTGATCATCAAATTCTTAAGTTTGTTTTTGATAGAAAACGCTAAAGATAGTAATGTAATAGAAGTCCCAGATTTTCGTAGGGCCAATTTTGATAGTTTTGCGGATAGGATGAGAGTAGTGGACTAGGACAACTTATTTATGGGTAATGACACAAATTTTCATTGGGAGGCGTTTAAAGAAAGTTTTATGAATATTGAAAGGGAGTTAATTCCTCGTAGGCCCAATCGCGCTAGAAATCATACCTAGTAGGCCCAAGTGGTGGACTAGGGAAATAGGCGAGTTCATAATCGAGCGTAACAGAGGGTATAGACTTAATAAGCGCAATGGCACGGCAGCTAACTTTAATAGATAAATCGAGCTTAGACGTCAGGTTGAAAGATCAATTAGGAATGCTAAGCGTAATTTAGAGATACTTATAGCTGCGGATAGTAAACATAATCCAAAAAAGTTTTTTGCATATGTCAATAATTGTAAGCCGAAAAAAGATAATATAGGCCCTCTCGAGGACGCTAATGGCGCTTTGGCTTCTGACGCTCAGGCGATGGCGGGTATTTTCAATAACTTTTTTGCGACAGTTTTTACCGTAGAAGACGTAAATAATGTCCCCGACGTGGACGATATCGTTCCATTTAGTAGCGAGACTATTTTGGATGAAATAACTGTTTACGAGGGTGAGATTGCGCATTATATCGATAGGCTAAAAGTTAGCAAGGCTCCAGGCCCTGACGCTTTTTATCCCAGACATTTGAAAGATTTGAAAGACGTTATGTAGGCCCCTTAACGAAGATTTTTAATCAGTCACTCGAAACGGGGATTATTCCTGAAGACTTCAAATTAGCTAACGTCACGCCATTTTTAAAAAAGGCGACCGCACAGTAGCTAGCAATTATAGGCCCATTAGCTTAACGTCAATTGTCGGTAAACTTTTGGAATCCGTAGTTAGGGATCGTATCATCGATCACTTAGAAAGTAGAGATTTGATTAATAGTAGTCAGCATGGGTTTCGACGCCATAGATCTTGTTTAACTAATTTGTTAGAATTTTATAACGAAATAGTGCGCGAATACGATAGGCATAGAGCGGCTGACGTTATTTATTTAGATTTTAAAAAGGCGTTCGATACAGTTCCGCATAGAAGATTAATTGCGAAGGTTAAAGCGCACGGTATACGCGGTCAGGTAGCTAACTGGTTAGAGGAATGGCTTCGTGCTAGGAGACAGAGGGTCGTTGTTAATGGTAGTGAATCGGGGTGGTTGGATGTAGGTAGCGGTGTCCCACAGGGTTCAGTGTTAGGCCCATTGCTATTCGTAATTTACATTAACGACATAGATGTAGGATTGACTAGTAACGTGTCAAAATTCGCGGACGATACTAAAATAGGCGGTAATTAACGAGGACGATAGAAATAGGCTCCAAGACGATGTAAATAGGATTATGGAGTGGACGGATAAGTGGCAGATGCAATTTAACGTAGACAAATGTAAAGTTTTGCATATAGGTTCTCGTAACAATAATTACACGTACACGATGGATGATAGAGAGTTAGCGAGCGTTGACGAGGAAGTAGATTTAGGCGTACGCGTATCTAAGGATTTAAAAGTTAGGAACCAGTGCCTGGAGTCTTGCGCAAAAGCTAATAGGATGTTAGGCTTCATAGCGCGTAATTTCGAATTTAAATCGAAGGATATTATATTGCCCCTTTACAAGTCCCTAGTCAGGCCTCATTTAGAATATGCCGTTCAGTTTTGGTGCCCGTATTTGCGTGAGGATATTGATAGGTTAGAAAGGGTTCAGCGCCCACGAAACTAATTCCGTCATTGCGCAACAAGCCTTATGAAGATAGGATTAAAGAGTTAGACTTGCATTCACTCGAAACTAGGAGATTAAGGGGGAGCTTATTGAAGTTTTCAAAATCGTTAATAACATCGATAACGTAAATTTTGACAAACTGTTCACTTTCGATAATAGCAATACTCGTAATAACGGATTTAAGTTGCGTGGCAGACGTTTCATTACTAATATCGCTAAAAACTTCTTTACGTTTAAAGTAATTGATAAATGGAATAATCTTCCCGCGTCGTCGTTAACTCTACCAGCGTTTATGTTTAAGAACCGTTTAGATAGGCATTTTAAAAATATTAACGTTGTTTAAAATAAAAAACAATTAGCAACAGGAGCTCTGGGGGTGTGGTCGAGGATGAGTCTGTTGACGATTAATGCCAGCTTGTGACATGCCAGCGTGTATCAGCAAATTAATTTTAAAAAAATTAGACTAACACGAACGTAGATGTAGCTCGTAGCGTAAACTAACCCACTTTTTGTTATACTCTTCATACTTTTTTTTTGTTCTTTTCTCAGCCTCTCTTTACTTGCATGTCTGTAGTTTGCATGGTATGACAGTGTTTCTTTGAGTTAAGACTGTTTGCCTGGTTTGTAAGCGTTCTTATTTTACTTCTTTTCATCTTCACCCCTTTCCTATTCTCTTCGACTATTTTTCCGACTTGTCGGCAGTGGCCGGCGGATGATGATGTTGTCTTTCTTTCTCTTTTTCTGAATGACTATTAACCCACGAATGATAGGTTTTGCTACTTACTTAACCCCTTATTCTCTTCTTTTAGCTCCTTATTCTCTTCTTTTAACCCCCTACTCTCTTCTTTCTCTCTGGCTAACCTTAGAGTGGATCTTAGGGTCTTTGTTAGCCTTAGCTTTTGTAGATCATCATTATTATTATTATTATAATTATATGGATAGGTTTTTTTCATAATAAAAATGTTGCTTGGTATTTGGTTCGTTAAAGAAAAAATTCAGTATGAGAAAATTAATTTTTATCGTTGAAGGAAAATTATTTTGAAAACCTAAAGTAAAAAAATATTTTGCAGAAATTTGGTTTCCACTTTTCAGTATTTAAAATTTATTCGTAATTTTAAAAATAAAACTATCTTTAGATTCAATATGCATTATGATCACTGGAAAAGAGGCTATTCGAAGACTGAAAAATATATTTTTATATACAGGGTGTCCCGTAAGTCTGGACCCATAGGGATTTATAATATATTTTTTTATTATGTTGCAGGTAAACCATGTCACTGACTAGAGAGGAGAGAGTTCAAGTTTTTTTCTGGTCGGGACCCGCAGTCACCGGGAAGTGGCCGAAGAATTCAACAATATGCATCCAGACCGCGCACCAATCACACACAGATGTGTGGCAAGTTGATAGCCAAATTTAAGGAAACTGGATCCGTAGCTGACAAGCCTCGCAGAGGACCTTCAAGGACTGTTACGGAAGACGAAACCAGTACCAATGTGTTGGCTAGCTTCGCTGTCAGTCCCAAGAAGTCACTTCGACGCATGTCCAGCGAAACTGGGATCTCCAAGAGCAGCATCCACCGCATCTTGAAACTTCATCACTGGCATCCATACAAACTGCAACTCCATCAGCGTTTAAGTGAAGATGTTGCAACTCCATCAGCGTTTAAGTGAAGATGATCCTGATAGGCGAGTTCAGTTTTGCGAATGGGCAGAAGAACAATGCGTGAGTGATGAGACGTTCCCATCAAAAATTCTGTTCTCTGATGAAGCGAACTTTTATGTTTCTGGGGAAGTCAACCGTCAGAACACTCGATACTGGTCACCAACAAATCCTCATTGGTTTGATCCTTCCAAGGAACAAGGTGCCCAACGCCTCATGGTTTGGTGTGGGATATGGAAAGACAGAATCGTTGGTCCCTTCTTCTTTGACGTGACGGTAACCGGTGACACGTACCTCAAGATGTTGCAGGAGGAAGCATTTCCAAGCATGTTGAACCCAGCAGGCGACTACCCGGAGTGGTTTCAGCAGGATGGCGACCCTCCGCATTACGCCACGACGGTTAGAAATTACCTTACCACACAGTTTCCAGAACACTGGATTGGACGACGAGGACATGTTGAGTTTCCACCAAGGAGCCCTGATCTTACTCCGCTGGATTTTTATTTGTGGGGCCACTTGAAAGCCAAAGTGTACGAGGTCAAAATGCAGAACATTTTCCACCTTAAAGCACGCATTGTGGAGGCGTGTCAAGAAATTTCTGCGACTGTGATTCAGAAAGTGCTGTCGCAGTGGAGATTGCGTCTTGAACTATGTGTGCGACACAACGGCGGACACTTTGAACAGATTATGTAATAAATTTTTGGACTATTTTGTAATTTTATTAATTTTGCCCTATGGGTCCAGACTTACGGGACACCCTGTATGATGAATATTTATCAATCATATGAGGAAGGTACATACACCTTTCAGTGGGATTAAAACCATCACCCTACCAAGGAAGACTCAAATTGTGGCTTTTAGAATTACAATACAGCTAGTGAGTGATCTGTTGCTTGGGTTTATTATTATTATACATATATGCAACTTCAGACCAAAAAATAGCATACTGTCTCAAATGCGCTCATGACCTTGATAACACCTTTAAGTTTATACACCTTTATGAGGAATATCGAGTATCTCCAACGTCATTATGATAAAAAGACGCCGCTGTGTGCCACTTTTGAAAAAAAATTCAAATGTAGCAAAAACCTTATTAAATACTGAGAAGTTAATGTATAGCAACATACAAAAATATTAGAATATTTTGTCAGGTGTTACAAAAAAATAGAATAAATTCATTATGTTTATTGAGTACTGCCAATATATTAAACCTTTATCAAAGACTCTTTAACTCTGCGTCTTAGTATTTAGTTCGCCCACCTTTACGGCCATCAATCGACGTGGCATCGAGTCGACAAGTCTCTTGTATTTTTCTGTAGTTATCGACTGCCAGACTGTCATCAAACACCTTTTCAGTTCACTAAGTGTTCCTGGTTTACGCTTTTGGACTTTCTGCTTATTCCAAAGATTTTCTATCGGATTAAGCCCGGGAGAATTAGCTGGTCATGGTAGTACTTCAATTTCATGAGCATCAAACCATGCAGATGTTGCACGAGCCGCATGAGCTGGAGCCAGGTCATGTCGAAAAATAAATGGTTCGTCTTCCTACAGCTGTTCTGCAGACTTCAGCATGAAGTATTCTAAAGTTTCTTGATAAACGTGACTATTGACAGTTCTATTTAGAAATGCAAGTGACCCCACACCATTTGCATTCATGCAACCCCAAACTAACATGCTCGCAGTAAATTTGACCGATCGCTTCGGTATTAGTGATGTAGCTGTTGTCCGCACCGCAACCGCAACCGCATTTATCAGTGCGGTTATTGTGGTTGTTTGAGGATATCTTCTTACTAGGGCAACCAAATGGCTATAAATGCTATAAACGTCGCCAAATGGTGTTCCTGTCATGCCTCATGCCTCATGCCTTCACTCAAGGGTGCAAAAAAGTAAAAGTTTGCTACGCCCTAATTGCGACACGTCTAGAATTGCTACTTGGATTGGATGGAAAGATGCATTATGTAATAACTTACATTTATCAACGCTAGGTGGCTAGAAAAGCATTATTTTAATTATATTTAATAAAGCAATGATGATGTATAATTACTGTTGGTAGAAAAAAGATAAAAACACTCAACTTTTTTTTATTAGAGGTTAGGCAACCTTCACTACCAAGTTACAAACTAAACTAAAGCACCAGCTTCAGTATCTGTTCAGACACGAGTGAGGGTAGTTGTGTTGCGCTAGCTCGCCGTCGCTACCTTTGTAACGTTACGTGCTTCAACCCATTAGTAAAGTGTTAGACTGTGGTGCAACCATCATGGAGCGTCTACGAGTGCAGTGTGGAAGTACTTCTCGAGAGTGTCAAACAATGTAGGGAAGTGTGTCATATGTAATAAGAACTAGTCACGAAAGGGAAGGAGTACCGCTAACTTAAAAAACATCTGCGTTCAATGCACAAGAAGGAATATAATGAAGTGATATCTAGTGAAAATGAAGCTAATGAACAGTCAAAGAAGAAAACGGAATCAAAAGTGTCTCTTACACCCATACAGGAAATGAAGTGTGCAGGGAAAGAAAAGAATCAGACGATTGAAAGTTGCTTCGAAAAAGTAAAAATTTGGGATGCGAATCATTCCAAATCAAAATCACTGGACTATCGCATAGCCGAAATGATAATAATGGATGACTCGCCATTCAGCCATGTTGAGGACTTAGGTTTCATGAGACTCATGGCTGAAACAGCTCCACAGTATAAAGTGAAACAGCGTCAGTTCTACACTGATCTTTTGTGCAACGCTATCTATGACTTTGTTTCAAAGAACGTGTTTAAAATTCTTGAGCCTCTGAAAGATTCGAAAGTATCATTGACAACGGATGCATGGTCAGACACGTCTATTGGAGTGTCTTTACTCTCTTTGACATGCCATGCAGTGAATCAAGACTCAAGAGAACCAATTTAGTGTTCAGCGTAATGCCATTTGAAGATCGCCACACTGGAGAAAAATTTGAGCAGATGCTTCAGAAGCGGGATATTGCCCATTCATCCATCCATTGTGTAATGCGCGACTCAGGAGCAAACATGATAAAAGCTGTTTCTCACTGTCTTCCATAATATTGACTGCACTGTTCATAAACTGCAACTTGTAATCAAAAGTGGATTATCCTCACAAAAATCTCTCAGTGACTTGTTCGCAAACTTCGATCCATCGCTACTCATTTCAACCATTCTACGATGGCGCAGGATGAGTTAAAAAAATTCAGAAACGCTTAGATCAACCTGAACTTACAGTCATTCATGATGTCGCCACACGGTGGAACAGCACTTATCACATGATGCAGAGAACACTGAAGTTGAAGGAACCACTGAGTCTATATAGCGCTGCTAACTCCAAAATGCAACAACTCACTAACGTCTTGTCAAACTGTGTGGTTGTGCTGGAACCATTCGATGATATCACAAAAAGATTGAGTAGGTCCATATCTGAGGTTATTCCCCTTGTTGTTTCCTTGAAAAATGTGCTGCAACCTCGAAGTGGTGATTCTGAAGCTGATCGTGGAATCAAAATAATGAAGGAGATAATGCGCACAGAACTAACAAGGAGATTTGATGGCCTAGAAGCAAATGACATGTATTCTTTAGCCACCTATTTGGAACCAAGGTACAAAGCAAATTTTTTTTCCGCTTCACATGTCACAAAAGGTGTTCAGGAAAAATTGGGATATCTTTGTGATGAAATGGACAAGACTCAAACATTATCGGACTTGGAGCCAGCCAGTGAACCACCGGCAAAGGAACCACTGATTGATTTAGGCCCGGCATCAGCTTCTACGAGTAAATCAAATAATGGACTCAATGAGTGCTCTATTGGCTTCCAGTAGTGATGACGAGACCGAAACTGAGTCAAGCAGAGACTCGCAAAAAATGATCGAGAAATATCACAAAGAGAAAAGGATTGGACAAGATAATGCTTTGGCTTGGTGAAGGTCAAATTAAAAGAAATACAAAAATTTGAGCAAACTGGCTCGGAAATACCTTGGATGTCCTCCCTCAAGTGTTGAAAGTGAACAATTATTTAGTGGAACAGGGATTATCTACGATAAAAAAGGAATAGGCTGAAGGGGGACAATGCTGAAAAACTTTTATTTTTGAAATAGAGTCTCCCAGCAATTCAATTTAAATATAAGGATTAAATAGTATATATATATATATATATATATATATATATATATATATATATATATATATATATATACACACCACTTTCGAATGGGCGGTGGTTGGGGAAAGTGGTTGGTGGGATGCAAAACGCGTTGGGTTCTCGTGCCGCATCCTGGAAACATTTTTTACAGTTTAGATTATAGTCATTATATTGAAGACTATGAAAAGTATGGCTAAAACGCGATATTTTATCGTGTTGTTTATTCTTAGGTAACATTATGATGTTAGAGGGTATATAACCGCAACTGCGCGGAGCTCTATTTGTAAGCTTCGCAACCGCAACCGCAGAGCTATGAAAAATGACAACTGCTATATCACTATTCGGTACATTTCAGTCTTTATTCGTCAAACTCGCGGACCCCTGTCACCAAATGCCACACAAAATTTTGATTCGTCTGAAAAAGAAAAACTTTTTGCCACTTTTTTCCAGTTCATGCAACTCTTTCTTCGCACCAGGATAGTCGTCTTCTCTTTTGCTTCGCATTTAACATCGGCTTAATTTTCGGTTTTCGTGATCGAAATCCCATTTCATAAGGGCGGCGGCGAGTGTGTGTTGGATCACTCGTTTCCCCAAGTGGTGAAAATCAGGAAGATAGTCAAGTGTTGGAGTGCATTGGATACGGAGAAATCAAATCCTTAACATTAAAAAATTAGTTTTCTCTGTTCTAAGTTTTATTGGTTCCAAAAGCTGGTTATTACTAATAGTTAAAAAAAAACGTAAACTTGGCATTAAGGAATAGCTAATTAAAATTAAGGAATCATCCAATATCAACTCCAAAAAAGAAAATACTGTATCTTCATTCAAGGGGGTAGTATGTTTTTAGAATTTATTTTGTTAAAAAAATGTTCATTGTGTATACTTAAATTTGGGTTTTTAGGCCGTTTTTTTTTGTTAATTAATTACACTGGTCAACAAAATAATTGTTTTTTCTCTCACAAGTATTGAAGTAGGTGAGCCTAACAGTATTTTTTACGCTGAATTCGAATATGTTGTTACATTTTCTCCATTACGCAAGGTTTTTCTGTGGCACACAGTTATATTTTAATAAAAAATGTATATTTCTATATTAATGCATGGCCTTTGTACGTACCTAAAAGGTGACATTGGCTGATTTTTTGCTGTATTTCACCTGTGGAACATCTCTCTTGAGGGTCCAGCAGTAGTCAGCCAGCATACTTGAGCTCCACTTGCCCTGGTACCGCTTTTCCATGTTGGAAATGTCTTGATGAAAGCGTTCCCCGTGCTCATCACTGATGGTGCCAAGGTTTTCAGGGAAGAAGTCCAAGTGGGAGTGTAAGAAATGTATTTTTAGGGACATATTACATCCCATAGCTTTGTAGGCCTTCAAAAGATCACTCACTATTTCATGGTAGTTTTCGGCCTTATGATTTCCCAAAAAATTCTTAGTAATATTTTTGAATGATCGCCACGCAGCTCTTTCCACTTCATTCAGCTGATCTTCAAATTGCTCATCATTTATCAACTCCCTTATTTGAGGACCTACAAATATCCCTTCCTTGATTTTAGCATCACTTAGCCTCGGAAATTTATTCTTTAAGTACAGAAATCCCGTACCATTTTGATCCATCGCCTTGACAAAATTTTTCAGCAGTCCAAGTTTGATGTGCAATGAAGGTAAGTAAATTAGTTGAGGATTAACCAGTGGCTTATTCACCACATTTTTCTTTCCTGGAATAAATGATTCTCGTTTTGGCCACTGCTTTTGTATGTAGTGATTTTTTCTGTTCCTACTGTCCCATTCACACAAGAAACAGCAGTGCTTAGTATATCCAAGTTGCAAGCCGAGCAAAAGAGCAATCACTTTCAAGTCCCCACAAATATGCCAGGAATATTTCTCATACCTAATACTTGTCAAGAGAAGTTTCATATTGTCATATGACTCCTTCATGTTGACAGCATGAGCTAAAGGCACTGACGAGTATTTATTTCCGTTATGGAGAAGCGCAGCCTTCAAGCTAAGTTTTGAGGAGTCAATGAACAAGCGCCACTCCGTTGTATTGTGTTGATGCCCAAGGGCCTCCATAAGAGAAGCAGCATCATTACAAAATACTAGACCATTTTCTTGAGAGAAAAAATGTTTAAATTCATCCTGGCGGTTGCGGAAAAAACATATTTTAGTGCCCTGCTGGAGAAGATTCCATCCTTTCAATCTTGAAGCTAAAATTTCAGCCAGTTTTTTAGACAAATTTAAATCACGAACGAGGTCATTAAGATCTCCCTGAGTTATTAAATGAGGTTCTGAGGAAGAACCACTTGCTTCAAATGTTGGGTCACTATCAAACTGTTCTCCTACCTGGTCTGGATGAACTTCATCAGCATCGGAGTCATCTTCGTCCATGGTCACATTTTCTGGTGGTTTCGGTACGGGTAGCTCTTCACTGTGTGGAACAGGTTTCATTGCTGACGGTAAATTAGGATATTTCACTGTATGTTTGGACTTAGAAGTAATCCCTGATATATTTGTTAAAAAGAAATAACAGTCTGATGAATGGTCTTTCGGTTCTCTCCAAACCATAGGCACGGCGAAGGGCATGTGACGGGAACTATTTTTTCAACCAGTTAGAAGCCTAACACGTCACACAGCAAATATGAGGGAGGGGCCCAGTACTTATCTTGGTCACCTAGTTTGCACCCAAAATAAAGCTTATAACATTTTTTAATCAGTGGAGTAATGGTTCGTTTCTGAGATTTGAAGGTTAGCTCTCCACACACATAGCAGAAACTATCTGGGTGATTTAAACACTTTCGTGGTATAATGCAAGCTTAATTAACACAGAACTGTAACTGCAGGATGTAACACACTTCGCAGAAGAGATTGAGTAACACTTGTGATGCTCACACACAACTGACAAAACAGTGCGCCTCAGACAGTGACTCGGTGCATGTCTGAACATGTAGATACATGTATCAGCCCGCCTTGCCTGATAACCTGTACCCAAGAAATCAAGTCAACTGTCTTACAAATGACCTGCTAGCACCCAATTTAGCTTCCTCTCTCCAATACTAACATGTCATCCTTATAAATAAAGCGCAGTTTTCTAAAAAATCTTTATACGCTATATAAAAGATACAGTAATACGTATCAGTCACACAAAACGTATGGGTGATAGAAAGATTCTAATTGCATTTTTTAATTCAGCGTAAAAAAGTATGCAAAAAACACTAAACAGTTTACTTGTGACAAAAATTTTGCTTACCAGTGAATTATCAGAGAAAAATTTTATCAGTGTTATTATCATCATTATTATTAATGATTTAGAAATGTATTTTGCTGGAATTTGAATTTTATCCTTCAAATACACCTTTTTCTATTGAGAGGTTTCTCTTCCTTTCCAAATAATTTAGTTTCCCTAAGTTTTTTTCAGGTTATGGTTGGAAATTTCTGTTTGGTTAATATCTACATTTATCATGATGTTGGTCTGATATCTCGTGATAAGTAAGGTCCAGTATATCGTTTCATCTCTTCCGTAACTTTTTGAATAAGGGTGTGTGCGTATTTCTAAAATTTTAATAGTATCTTTACTGGAATTCAATCTTCGTTTCGTGTAGTATCACCAAAATGTTTAACGTAAAACTACATTACTTCTCTCCCTCGTGATAAGAGGAAAATTAATGTCTCCGCAGATTAGTATGATTACCATTGGGATTATAAATGACCCTCTTGATTTGTCAGTTTCATTTATAGCAAATTTAAATCAATTTTTGATTGCTTTGAAAGGCTCGTAAAAAGTTATAATTAATGTATTTAATTCTTTAAGTTTCAGTACGAGTATATCAGGAATAAAAAATAATGTTTGAGGCGATTCGACTTCCTTCGTAATAGCAAAGGTCATGTGAAGGAAGGAACTTACGGCTTTCCGTGGTGTCCAAACCACGGGTCGCTACATCATCTGAACACGGAGAACGGTCACTCATCCATCAACTTAATCCAACGTAGGTTAACTTCGCAGATGTAACAGGAAGCGGTGTTGCGACGTGGTAAATAAAGGACCAACGGGTGAATTTGAATTTCATGGCCACTGAAGTAAATTTGTGTTGAAAATTCTTACCATCTATCATAATATCCATAATGAAATACTAAATTAAATATTAATACATTCGTTGTATGCAGTGTGATTTACAGAACTAAATCGTAAATTGGTAATGTATATAATTTTCTTAAACAAATTTATTCAGGATTTAAAACCTAATGTTTCATAAAAACATTTCATAAGGTTGCATCAGTCGTGACGTGGTAATAAGAAGGGCAGTTTTTTAGGCTTTATGATTTCTCGAATTAACCATTTAACGTCGTGGTTGGTGTCTGAACAGACTTCTCAAAAAATGAAGGTAATTGACAGCTTCAGTGTTTGCTAGTTTTTTACTTACTTTTGATTTAAAACCCTCGAGCACAGAAATTTTTTTAATATTAAACCCTTCCAATGAACCGATCCCAAACCGATCAGTGAACAAATATTTCGGGAAAAGACTTTGCCCCTCGGGCACCCGCCTTGATGGGTCTATATTGGTTCACTGGATTGAAGTTTGTCTTGTATTATTTTGTATCCTCAATGAATTTCTATAAAATATAGTTTCGAATTTTTCTTTTGATCATATAATCTCTGAATGTATATTTGCGTATGTTAATGAAAAATTTTTGATAGTTATTTCAACTGACAACATTCCATACAAACATTGATTTATATTAACGTGGTGTTAAATAAGCTCCAATCCCTTAACATGTCCCTTATACGCATGTCGTATATCACATTGATAGAGTGATAAGTTTTGTAAATAATTTATTGTATTTTATTTCTTGTAATTATGCTTAATGTATCAAATATGATACAATGTTGAAACGTTGAAGAATAAACTAGACATTTAATTTCATATTATTATTATTATGATCTTCCAGAATGTAATTTTATTCACAACTGAATTTTAATCTCATTTTTGGGTGAAACGAAAGATGAAACGTCACATCGATGTTTTTCACATCATTAGAAAAATATGTTAAACCGTTAAGATCAATCACTACATCACTTAAAGATAATTCTGAAAATAAGGAACTCATAAAAAAGGTTTATCTAAATTACTCGGGTAATGTAGTAATCGTAAATGTGTAATATCTTATTTTGTACCAGTTTGGGTTAAAAGAACTAAATAATATTTTTTAAAGTTTTCTTAGATAATGTGATTTGAGAGTTATTCCTTAGTCTTTTCATGTTTTGAACCTTCACCTAATTTTTTATGTGATTTCTATATGATTATGCATTTATTTAGTTTCAGTTTTTTGTGTTACTGAGTTAAACCCTGTTTCTGTCGAAAGTAGAGGTTGTGGTGTTAGCTACCATTGCTGATAATGAGCCGTGTTTGGTAATGATTTGTATTGCGGTTGTTTCTGAAGGTAGTTCATAGTTATTTCGTTGATGATTTTGTTACGTAGGTGATACGCATTAATGAGAAACATTGCTTCAGAAAAGCGTTCTAGTCCTTTCCGTTAACTGGAACTATCTCTTCCTTTATATGTTTCTTAATTACTTAACCCTTTCATTCACGGATATTTTTCCTCTAAACCCAAAAGTATAAAATTTATTGTTATTAAAAACCAAATATTGTAGTAACTACTTACTTATATTTCACGCATTTTGAATTCCTTTTCCGACAATTAAACTAAACCTATAGAAACGTGTAGAAGTAGCTGTAGTAAAGTTGCATTTTAATACGATATATATCAAATTATTTCTGATAAAGTTCTCTCATTACAGTCATTTTCACTTTCTTTGGCAAGTGTAGTTTATGCGTATAGTGGGGTGTGTGATCTCATTTTTGTGTTCCTTTAGGCGTGGAAGTAAAAACTAGTCATGTCTCTGCCGTTTTTTCCTAACAGAATATATACTTGTTCGTATTTGGTGTCTTTTGTTTTACGTATGACTATTTTTTCACTTGCCTCATTAACACCTTTTCTTTGTTACGAGCGCTTTTAATTTCTTTAGTGCCCATTTTCGAAGTCGGTTTGTTCATCTTTTGTTTCTATTTCATCAACGTGGTTCACTATAATTTCTGTACATCTTTTTTTTTTTCATTATTCTCATGAGTTTCGGTGCTGATCTGATTTGACATTTATGCCGTGTCACAAGTCGTCTTCGGAATTCGATTTTACTCTGTTTCGTTTTCTCCTCCGCTTAATTCAATCTGTACTGTATTTATCCATGTTGGAACGCGTGCAAAGAGTCCCATTTGTCCGTTCTCTCTGTTATGAAAATGAAAATGAAAATGAAAAGGTTTATTGGCAGACTATAGTCCATATGACAAATATTATTAATACAATGACAGTTCATACACTAAGGATAAAAATATATACAATTGATTAGAAATAATACTGCACTGTCGAAGTTAAGTGGAGCTACAGACAGACGTTTTCGTACCAAAAAGTCCATAGCTTAGAGGATAAATGGCAGGACTCATGGATAGCTTGGATGATCGGGTTGGTTGATTTTTTAATTCTTTGCATTAGACTGTGTTGAGCACGTCTTGTTACCTCCGGGAAGCTCGGAACATTGCGGGTTGCAAACATTTGCGAAGCTGAGCATCTCGGGGGTAATTTATGTAAGAGTCTAAACAACCTGTTGTACAGCAAATTTAGGGTTCTGCCAGAACCTTTTTTATAATTCACCCAGAGTTGCTGACCGTATATATTACTGCAGAAAGTACGAAAGAGTGTGTCTTTAGCTTCACTTGTACAGAAACGAAAGTTCCTTATGGTCATATCGCTTTAGCACACAGGCTTCGAGATTGTTTTCTTATATCCGAGTCATCACTCAAGGAGCTGGTAATAGTTTGACCCAAATACTTAAACTCTTGTACTTCCTCAATTACTTCACCATTCATTTTAAACCTTATATCAGCTGGCTGATTACAGCTTTTAGGATGAAATTGCATAACCTTAGTTTTTGTCACATTAAAAAGAATATCATGTTTCTGCGAATACACTCCGCAGACTTTTAGTAGCCGATCCAGACCGTTAACAGAGGGACTTATTAACACCATATCATCGCATAAACTAAGTTATTTATCCTTGTGTTATCTATACAACATCCTACTGTTGCCTCATTAAGTGAAGCAATTAATCCGTCAATATACACATTAAACAGCATAGGGGAGAGCAAGGAGCCTTGTCTCACCCCACAAGAGGAGCCAAAACACTCGGATAGTACATTGCCCCACCTAACAGTGAAAGATTGGTGGGAATACCAAAATGTCAATAAATTTAATATGTACATGGGAACCTTCCTGTCTTCTAGTTTTGCAAATAAAATATTGTGGTTCACCCTATCATATGCCTTACTTATATCAAGGAAACAGCTATAAATGGTTGAATTACTGTCAATGTATTTAGATATTGTTTCTTTAAGTACATAGATACACAGGTCAGTTGAGTGGGACCTTTTAAAGCCAAACTGATTAGGAGATGTCCATAGGAAATCATTTAATCGGAGTAACAAGAGTTTTTCTAGTAGTTTCGAGAAGCAGGAAGCGACAGCAATAGGCCTGTAATTATTGCTGGACAGAATGTCTCCATACTTATTTTTGACCAGGGGCAAGATATATACCCTCATGAACTCTGCAGGGATATAGCTATGAGCAAGCATGGCTGATAGGAGCAATGATATATGCAGACATACTACGTCATTTGCATATTTTAAGTGCTCATTCGATAAGTCATCTACCCCTGACGCAGAGAACCAGTCTTTAACTCTTTAATTAACTCTACTTCAGAAAATGATATCAAAATATTTTCCTTGTCCCTCCCACAATCGTTTCGCTGCAATCTATCTTAAGATTATCCCTACTCACACTATTAAGAATGTTAGAGTAGTGGTTTTTCCACAGCTTTGCAATCATCCTCCCCCGACACCCCATCGATTGTCGGAGGGAGGACATTTTTACACCCGTTTGATTCTTAACAAATTTCCAAAATTTGTTATTATCGTTATTTATGCGAGCTTCACAGGCTTTTGATGCTCGAATAGACTCTTCTTCCTGTTTACATCGCCTTATGGCCGCCTTATACTGACCCCGACTTCTACACATATTTATGTATACTGGTCCTAATCTGGTCTACCATGAAAGCACCACAAATCGTAGGCGTCTTTCGATTCCCTCTTCAGGGGGGCAATAAAATCATTCCATCCAGGAATAACCTTAGTATGATAGTTGTAAGATTTAATCAAGGGGCTTCCTGCTTCTCTTAAAGGGATATTATCTTACTATAATACCTATCTATGAGTTTACAGTGAGAATCATTTGAGCAAGGATTATTACAGCCAAGGTGCAAAATTTCTAAATTATTAAAGAGGTGACATGTTCTGTCTTTGTATTCTATTCTCTGCTGCATATTAACATTGGACTAATCGACGCGATTATTCTTACCTATTGAGTTCTTGTTAAGTCGTGTTGCGCATAAATAGGTAACGTTAATTAATATTTGTAATGGTCCTATGTCAGAAAGAAGAAATCATGCAAAATATGAACTCTAACAATTCGATCCTTTAGATTATTACTAGTGGGACAATGATCAATCCACCTGGTGGTACCACTCATATCGCTAACGTATGTAAAATTACCACTGGCTACCCCTAATACATCTACATCACTTATACTTAAATTGGCCGACTCGCACATGTTACCCAATTCTCCAAAGAATTCCGAGTTCACATGTGCGTTAAAGTCCCCATTATTATACAGTGAGAATATTTGGGGTTATCTGATAATGACTTAATTTTGTACAGCAAATCAATGTATTCATCTAGATTACTGCCGTTGTTGTATGGTAAATAGCAGTTTACAATTATATGCAATCATTGTTCACTTGTAATTCAATGCCTAACAACCTTACGTTATCGCTTGTTAAAAATCTTAAATGTTTTGAAAAATTTTTCCTTAATAAGAAAGCAACACCACCAAAGGCCTACCGTACATTAATTCATCTGACAAGTCTACTGCTGATGACGCATGGCACATAAAGTCATCATGGATGGTAGAGAGGAATTTTAGCTCTTGCTTAGGTAGCCAGTGCTCCTGCAGGAGTATCAAATCTGCACTGTCGCAGATTTTATGACATCTACAGTGAATTCCTCACTGACCTTACATTATATGAGACTATTTTCAACAAGTTATCCGCCATGACTGATAGAAAAATTTATTATAGTAATAGATTATTATTATTATACACAGTACAACTTTCAGGCATTACCGTTAGGGCGCCTATTATTATAATTATTATTATTATTATTATTATTATTATTATTATTTTGCCTGTTATCAAATCTCCTGGAAATTGAATAACATGGCTGCGTATAGCTGAAGCTTCTTTAGTTCTCAGTGGTTTGTTAGTTCTATGGCTTATGCCCATGTGGGCACAGAAACGCGACTCGAGGCTCCGCACAGTGCTACCAATATAGCTCCGATCACATCGGGGACACTTGAATTCATATACAACAGCACTGCGCAGAGCATCCGATACACGGTCTTTTAAGACTTTTAGAATCATTATATATTAAAACTCTCTCCCCTTCACTCAATTCTGATAATTCATCCGTTCCCCTCCGTCTTAACTGAACATTTTTAACAACCAACCTCTACTTGTTTTTAGATGCTTCTGTTTGTATTAGTTTTGCCTCGGAATCTGTGCTACTTAGACTTAGGGTGTGTTCTTTTTAGTGTGTGACTTTCATTTTGTGTTTTAAAAGCTTGTGAATTTTTTAGTTTGGGTTTTTTCCTTACATTATTTTGTATTTTATAATTGTCATTCATTATGTCATTCATTATGTTCTTTTTAGTGTGTGACTTTCATTTTTAGTGTTTTGAAAGCTTGTGAATTTTTAGTTTGGGTTTTTTCCTTACATTATTTTGTATTTTATATTTGTCATTCATTATGGTTTTTAATATTGTTTTTAACTTTTTAGAATTTTTTTGCCTGAAGATGAACATAGTTTGTGCTTGAAACGTTGCATTGTACAAAATATAGTCCCTCTCCAACATGATGGATGTTTCTTTCCTTCTTGTCTGTGGCTTTCTGCTTAAATTTATATATATATATATATATATATATATATATATATATATATATATATAGGGTGGGCCAAAAAACTATTACCCTGATTTTGAATAATATAATTTTACCTTTATCAAATGTTATTTGTACAATCAATATACAGTATGTGTGCTGTATAGAATTTCATGGTCTATCTCGTGGTGAAGTTGGATCTTTAACTGTAGCATTATTTTGTAATTCGCTGTCATACAGACACGGGTAGAAAAACTCCTGTTTCTATACAGTTACCTAACTGAGTTCAAGATTATGCGGAATGTGCCCTCCTCCATTATTATCAATGCACGCTTGCAACCTTGACTTCTCCCTTATCGACGGCAGTACCGCATCAATGATTTTTTCTTGGTAATAGGCAGCAGTGATTTTGGCATTTTGATCAACAAAAACAATCTCTGACTTCCCTAACTTTGAAATAAAGATAGAAACCATGACTTTTTTTCGAAGCAATTGATTGGACTTGGTCGTCTGTTTCTGAAATCTGGCAAGCTTCTGGAAAAAGCCTCTTAAATGTATGATCCGCATACTTCTTAAGTGCTTGTCTTGAAGGAAAGAGGAACGGTACTGATGATTCATTTTTCAAGACCTCGGGATTGTGGAGAAAACTCAGCAAGGCGACAGCTTCTTTTTGTCTTCTCGATGAGTAGCGATCAATGAGACACTGACGTAGCTCAAAAGCTAAAGGATTGTTTTTGCTTTCAAATTTATCCAAAATGAACTTCATGGAAGAGTCAGCTTTGAGCAAATTTGCATCTTCAGAACAGAGTCCCTTCAAAACAATTTCCAGTGGACGAAGCGTATCAAAGAGGCTCTTTAGAGTATTCCATTCTTCATCTGAAATCGTCTCTGTTGAGCGTATCACTCTGAGGGCCTTTGGACTGCAATTTTTGAGTTTCAAAAATCTTTCTATCATGGCCAAAAGACTGTTCTACCTCGTTCTACAGTCAAGGATAAGCTTCATTTCCTTTTCATTAAAATCATCTTTGACAAAATCCTGCAATCTCTCGTTTTTCAAAGGAGACTTTCGAAATATGCGGCAGATTTTTCTCACCTTATTTATTACTTTTAAGTAATCTTCTCGAAGTTTTGGAAGAACAATTACGTCATCTATGTCGGACTCAAAAATTGTATCTGCATAAAATTTCACACTCATCTTCGCTTAACTCATGTGCAGTGTTCATCTTCGATGGCTTCATCTTCAGGGGTAGGGTCGCTTTCCCCTTCAACTGAATTTTCAGCAGTTTTTGAATACAAGATATCCGAAACCGCGAGATGTATAGCATGTGCAATGCATTGCTGGTGATCAGGTACTATTTCTCTTCCAAATTTGACCATTACTGAGGCACCGTCGGTGGTGCAACCCACGATATGCTTATCTAGGTCCAAGCCAAAGTCTTCCAATCATTTCCTAACGATTGCAATAGTTTGGTGCTATCGAGAGAACCATTTATTTTTATGAGACCAAGAGACCAATGTTGATTTTCATCATGAACATTAATATTAATATATCTTTGGTTTTGCAAATATGTATACTCATCCATAGTTAATGAATAGCGGATTCCTTGTCTCACCTGATTCTTGAAGTAGTTGACCAATTCATGTTTCTTTTTCTCATAAAAACTAAGCACCATTTTTCTGACACCATTATGGGAAGTTGGATGAGGCTTGTCGTATTTTATCTTTCTTAGGCTTTCTTGAATGAATTCACTTTTAGCAATTGATTGGAAACTCAGTCCATCTACACACGCAAGTTTCGAAATTTCCTCTTCTATGGACTTTTTTTGCACAAACTCTTCCACTGTTCTTTGTTTTTTTCAATGGCTGATTAATCTGGTCGATGTTTATGCCATGAATAATTTTCATGTGGGATGATAAACTTGAAGTAGAACCTCCACAACACTTTAAAACTTTGTGACATGTCATACACTCTGCTTCTTTATTCTTACGAGTGAAATGATACCAAGCACTTGATTTCTTTGACATGATGGAGTATTAAATCTTAGAATCTTAACTGATCAATGTGCAATCATCCACATAACATTCAAGACTGAAGCATCAATTATTTACACTTATAAACAAACAAAAACGATACGAAACGATGCAAAACGTAATTACTATGTTTTGTAAACGTTTGGAAACGTTTGTTTCATAGAAAATGGACCAAAGTGATCGGAGACTTGCGCAAAAATGTGAAAACCGGTTCTTATCGTCGGTTTCGGTGATGATTACAAATTTTCATCACCGGTTAAAAACCGGGTTCCATCTCTAGTATCTACCAAGCAATTTTTTGTATGGAAGGATGAACAGCTGGGTGGGCTACCGTCACCGGAAATTGAACCCGGCGCCGGTGGATTCGTAGTCAACAATGCTAACCACTACACCACCGAGGTTTTATATATATATACATATATATATATGAAAGGCCTTGGAATCGTTTTTCTTTTTCCTTGTGGGTTTGCAGCATTCATTCATTTCACGTGTTTTATTGTGAAATTCATCCCATATATATATATATATATATATATATATCAAAGCTATTGATTTCTCCTTAGGGAAACGGAGCTTACAGATGAAAAGAAGGACCAACACAACGGCAAACATTTTCGTCTTAAAACCTTAAAAC